>JARGCV010000085.1:14517500-14987500 GCA_034064705.1 Bothrops alternatus
AGGCTTTGTTTACTATCTGAAAGTAATGCATGAATAGTGAGAAGATAACTGCTAAACTGTTGCTATGCTGCTTCACATTGATAATGTAGAAGTGGTTAACGTTCAAACCATAGGTGGTCTACAACCTCTATTTGACTACCTCTAAAGCAGTGTTCTCAACCTTGGGGTCGCGACCCCATTTGGGGTCGCGCGACCATTTCGCGGGGGTCGCCGGGCACTGCCGGCCGCCATTTTGTTTTTTTTATTTTTTTAATTTTTTTAATTTTTTAAATTTTTTTTAAATTTTTTTATTTTTTTGGGCACGCGTGCGCCGTGCACATGCAGATCCGCCCGTCGTGCTGAAAAAAAAAATAAAAAAAAATTAAAAAAATTAAAAAAACAAAAAAAAACCCCCCAAAAACCCAAAATGGCGGACTGCGACGGGTGGATGCGTGCATGCGTGGCACGTGCGATGGGCCAATCCGCGCATGCACAGATCTGCCCGTCGCGGCCGCCATTTTGTTTATTTTATTTTTTTTTATTTAAAAAAAAAATAAAAAATCCAAAATGGCGGCCCGCGACGGGCGGATGCACGCATGCGCGGTGCGTGCGATGGGCCGATCCGCACATGCATGGATCCGCCCGTCACGGCCGCCATTTTGTTTTTTTTTGTTTTTTTTTAATTTTTTTTAAAAAAAAAAATTCCGGGTCGGGGTCACGGCGCGCATGGGCGGGGCAAGTGGGGTCTCAACCTGAGAAAGGTTGAGAACCACTGCTCTAAAGCATCCCTAAATTACAGAGCTAAATATTTTTTGAAAGAAAAAATATATTTGGAAAACAATTATCTCAGAACGGCTTTAAACTAAAATTGAGAAGGGGGGGCAATTTTCACAACCTTTAGAACCAAATTCCTTTTTTAAATAATATATTTTATTGATTTTTACAATAGCAATCTTTTTTTTCCCAAATATTTTATTGGTTTTATAATTTTAAACAAAGAATCAAATAAATACAACTCAACTTAAAACATTCTTTTTTAACTTTCTCCCACACAAAAACAAAACATACATTCTTTTAGATGCTTACATAAAGTAACTATGGGTGTTGCTCGGCAGCACCCCCTTCACTACATCCCCCTCTTCCTTCCTCCCTATCTCCTACTTCCCTCCTCCTCCCCTCTCTCCCTCCCTCTCTCTCCACCCTCATCTCCTCCAACCCTACTTCCCTCCACTCCTTCACTCCTCCCTCTCAACCCCCTCCAGATGTAGTCCAGAGGTACTGTCCGAGCAACCCCTCATATAACAATAAGTATTTCTTTCTTATATATTACAAGTGTTACAGTTGAGTATATTATTATAACCCCCCATCCTACCCCCCTGACTTCCCAAAGTGAATACAGGGTAAAACAAAACAAAAAAACCCCACTACATCAAACAATATTATTAAAATTATTAAATAATTCTAATAAAAATTTAACTATATGCTAAATACAATTTCTTAGATTGATATTTCCCTTGAATATACTCTATCCATTTTTTCCAGTCCAACATATATTTTTCATTTGAATGATCTTTCAAGTAAGCAGATATTTTAGCCATTTCCGCCAAATTTATAACTTTCAAAGTCCATTCTTCAATAGATGGTAAATTTGGCTTCTTCCAATATTGTCCCACCAACAATCTCGCTGCTGTAATCAAGTTCAAAATCAAGTTCATCTCTATGGTGGTGCAGTCTTTTATAATACCCAATAAAAACAGCTGCGGTGAAAATTCAATACGTTTTTTCAAAATATTTTGTAGTATCCACCATATGTTTATCCAAAAAGCCTTAATTTTTTTACAAGTCCACCATACATGAAAATAAGTAGCATCCACACATTCACATCTCCAGCACTTAGGTTGTAAGCTAGGGTACATACATGATAATTTTTTCGGATCCAAATGCCATCTATAAAACATTTTATAAAAATTTTCTCTTAAATGTTGCGCTTGTGTAAATTTTACATTTTTCACCCAGATCCTCTCCCAAATTTCCATCATGATTGGTTGTCCAAAATTTTGTCCCCACTTTATCATACAGTCCTTAACTAATTCAGTTTCCGAATCAATTTCTATCAATACGTTATACAATCTTTTAATATGCATTAACCTTTGATCTCTAATTTGTTTAATTAAATTTTCATCTATTTGAGATAAACCCATCTTCAAATCTTTTCTCCATCTAGTCTGCAATTGTAAATATTGAAACCAAGTAAGGATTATTCCTTCCTCTCTTAAAATATTCAAGGACTTCAATAGTAAGAGATTCCCTTCTTTAAATAGGAGTTTCTCATAAGGCACCACATCATGTAATTGTTCTCTATTTATATTCTCTATTGCGTGTCTGGGAACCGTCCATACAGGAATCTTATCATTTAATTTATACTGATATTTTTTCCAAACACGCAGCAGAGCATTTCTCAATAGGTGCTCTTTGAAACTCCTATCCACCTTTTTATCATAAACTAAATATGCATGCCAACCATATAATAAATCATAGCCTTCAATATTCAATATTCTATCATTAGTTAAATTAACCCAATCACTTATCGCTACTAAAACAGCAGCATGATAATATAACTTAAAGTTAGGCATTTTTAAACCACCTCTTTCCCTTATATCCTGAATAATTTTTAATTTGACCCTCGGTTTCTTGCCATTCCAAATAAATCTATTAATACCCTTCTGCCACTCCTCCAAATTTTCATCCTTTTTAAGTATGGGTAACATTTGAAAAAGAAATAAAAATTTAGGCAATACATTCATTTTAACTGCTGCTATCCTACCCAACATAGATAATTGTAATTTCTTCCATTTTTCCAATTCTATTTGTGTCTTATTCCACAAGACTTCATAATTATTTTTATATAACTTCCCATTAGAGGCTTCAATATCAATTCCTAAATATTTAATTTTCTTAACGGTCTCTTTATTAATAACTGTTCCTTCTTTCTTGTTTCCTCCTCTAACTCCTTCCATTTTTTGTCTTGTTTACATCTATGCCTTTTATTCAAATCAATTAAAATCCCACGCATGTACGCTTTACTTGCATCCCATACCATTTCTATAGTTGTACCCTTATGCATATTTAACATAAAAATGCCTTCATTACATTTTTGCATTCATTCACATTTATATCATATTTAAACAAATTTTCATTTAATCTCCAAGATCTTTTAGGTCTTTGACCTTCCTTTAGCTCCATCCAAACCGGATTATGATCTGTTAAAACTTTAGGTAGGATCTTCACCTTCTTTAAAGTAAAAAGTAAGTCACTTGAAGTTAATATAAAATCAATTCTAGAAAATGACTGATGCCTGTCACAAAAGAAAGTAAATTCTTGCTCTTTACCATTTCTTTCTCTCCATATATCTATCAAATCAATATCTATCAAATCAAAATCATCCTTTATATAAAAAAAGATTTAGGCAACTTAGAACATGTTTGAGGAATTGATAGTATCTTCTTTTTATCTAAATCAGTATCTATCACACCGTTCCAATCTCCCATTATAATACAAGACCTATAATCAAATTGTATTAACTTTTTATATATTAGCTTGTAAAATTTTCCTTGTTGTTGATTTGGCGCATATATACCCATCAAAATAACTTTTTTCCCATCTTTTAAAATTTCAATTGCTAAATATCTACCTTGTGTATCTGATTCTATTAATTTAGTTCTTATATGATTTTTAACATAGATAACAATTCCATTCTTCTTCTCAGCAGCCGCTGCAACAAAGTGTGTGCCTAATTTGTTATTTATCAAATATTTCTGATCAGTATTTCTAATGTGTGTTTCTTGTAAGCAAGTTACATCATTTTTACATTGAATCAAATAATGAAAAATCTTCCTTTTCTGTGGAGAATTTAAACCATTGACATTCCATGTCAAAAATTTATTTAACATGACTAGATCCAGAAAGCCTTTGCATGACCAATTCGAAATTTTCATCTTTCTTCTTTGGTCGAGCTCCCATGGCTTCCACATTTGTAGATACTGCTACGTGAGTTGTAGACCGTTCTTGTTGCTCCTTTTCTTTTTGTTCCTTACGTTTAGTAGTTGCCCGAGTTTGCCTTTGATCTTTAGACATCTCTACCTCCAGAGGCTGAAAAATATCAAGGCTCCGCTCAGGCAGCTTCAGTAAAACTCCTTCTCCTTTTGCACCAAGAGGTTGTGGCTCTTCAAGCTGTGGTTGTAGTTTTTGATCCTTGTTTCCTTCTTTATGTATTTCTGTACTTTTCGGTATTGGAGATGGGGGTTTACCAGCCTTCATCACATTTTCAAAAAAAATCTTTTGCTTTCCAAATAGAATTCAAGCGGCATCTATTACCCTGGTAAGATAATGATAGTCCAGCTGGGACCTCCCACCTACATTGTAAGCCACGTTTTCTAAGTTCCTCCACCAAAAATGCATAATCTTTTCTTGCTCTTAACATCTTTGGAGGAATCTTCTTCAAAATCACAACCTCTTGACCAGCCACAGTTAATTTCTTGTTATAATGATTTCTAAATCTCCTTGTAACAAAATAAATCAAAATGTCTCTAGGTAAATTTCTTTGTCTTGCAATCCATGAGTTAACTCTGTAGATCCTATCTATCTGCCAAGACACATCTTGTACTCCCTCATCTATAAATTGTGCCAAAGCTTCTCCAAAAATCCTTCTCAAATCCTCCTGAGTCTTATTTGCATCCTCTTTCAGCCCTCTTATTCTGACAGCCCACATCATTTGATTATATTGTACCATAACAGCTTGATCTTGCATATCACTTTTAATTCCTTCCAACTTTTCCTCAATTTGTTGCTCCACCCCTTCCACTTTCTCTTCCACCCTCAAGGTATAGTCCCAAACCCCCCTGAAAGCTTCCACAATATCTTCTCTTATCAAAGTATTATGAGTCTCAATTGTTTCTTTAATTTTGTCCAATTCATCAGTTACTCCTTTAATTTGTTCCTCAGCATGAGTTACAATCTTTTTCTCCAATTCATCCCCAGTTTTCTCCATGCTTCTCTCTATATTATCAGTCATTATTGATAATGCAGCCTGCAGATCTTTCATAGTCAGCATTTCTGGAGGGGATTGAATAGGCAAGGGGGTTTGAGGCTGTGTAGATATTGAAAAAGCCAGGGGAGCAGAAAAACTGTGTGTTTGTAATTTAGAGGGCTGAGCCGGTGAGGATACAGCAACCTTTGCAGATGTTATTTTAGTTTGTCTGGCAGCCATTCTGTAATCAATCCACTCTTTATAAAAGCTCTCAAAAAGAAAAAAGATTGCTTTTAAATAAGAAATATATATTACCAAAATTTTTCCCTCCTCTTCTTTTCCTTCTTATCTTCTTTCAAATCCTAAATTTTTAATTAAAATTTGTAGAATTTTAAACTTTAAGTCTAAGCGATCACTAAGCCTTTGTTCTAGAAAGTCACTTTCACTTCTGTTAGAAAGCGATCGCCATCTTAAGTCATTATGTTGATTGTAGAAATAGTTGTGGTCAGAAGTAAAATATAAAAAGTTACTTTAAATGTTGATCTCCTGCATTCACTCCGCCTGCATATAGATCATTCTTAGATACTTATCTTCCACAGGGGTGGTCACGGCATCTTTTTCTGTCTACTGACAGAAGCGTCCTGGGCTGGAGCGTCTTCGAGCGCCTGGGGAGCTCTCACTCTTTCCCCCTGAAAACTTTTTCAGGGGGTTTTTAGAGGAGCTCAACCCACACCCGATGCTCTTCACCCCTTCTTCTCCCAAAGGGGGGATTTTCCGCCGCAAAAAACAGCTGATGATCGCTGTTTTGTGGCTTGATACAATAGCAATCTTTAGTGCTTAGTAAACAGCGTATTGTCTGGGTTCATATATTTAAAAACAATAATTAATTTCTGTAATTCCATAATCAATATATTAGTTAATATATTTCTTAGATCTTCTCTTCTTCCAGTAGTATTCTCCTTTGTCAACATTAAACGAATAGAATTCTTAATCCTTTCGATACATACAAGGTTGGATATAAACATTTTTCTTGTATTTGTACAAATAATAATAACATCCACATATAACATCTTTTCTGATTGGCTTATGTTTAAATTGTATTTGTAAAAGTCATCTTATTAAGTCATTATGTGTCCTGTTTTCAAGATTCTTATTTAAGCTTAATTTCCCTCAGTATTCAGACCAGTCATAATTTTCTCAAAATTAATTACTTTTAAGTATCCAAACTTTTCATTCACATACATCATCCCAATATTTTTTCATCTCATATATTGTAAAAAATACTATACTACTAATATATCTTATCCCTCTTACTGTAGGGCCCCTTTATATTCAAAATTTATTTATTCTTTTAACCATATTCAAACAAGTATTTAATCATAGAGTACTCCATCTGGTAAGTCGAATCGAGTCTCTTGAATCTAACTGTAGCCTTCTTTTTTTGCCATGTAGCTTTCTGTGTCAGTATGTTTCACTTGCCAGGGGATTCTTCCTGTATTTTTGTGAATGTTGTTGGGAATAGGAAAGACAAGTTAAGTAGAATGTACATTTTTGTTTTCCAAATTCCAATGATTCTCCTGGCAGCTCTATAATCCATTTTGTTAGATCTTCTTTCTTATCCTTAAATTTGTTTGGAAGTCCTGAAAGATAAAGTATCTTTTCTGTTTTCATTGTTGTGGCAAAATCTTGCAGATTTTCTTTTGTTTGTATTAAGCTGTGATTCTCTTCATTTGTAGCTTCCCCATTTGGGTCACTTTCCTCTGGTTTATGTTCTGTTATCTGATTTGTTTGTTCATTCTTTATCATCATTTTTGAGAGTTTTTTAATTGTAAGTTTAGGTTGGAAATGTGCTCATTATGTCAACAAAGTTGTTTTTAATCTCATCATGGTTTGAAACAATACAGCATTACATACATTTCCTCCTGGAAAGTATTTGCCTTGTCTTGGAGTATTGCTCCTGCAGATCCCAGATGTTCTAGGCTGGGGCCTTCAGAAGGGAATGTTAGATGTAGTTTCCTGTCACTTTTAGTTAGGCATGCAACATCCATTTTGTCTCCCCTCTCCAGATAGTCTTTCACTGGTACCATAATCTCTGTAATTACAGCTTTTTTTTAGTCAAACTAGCCAATTTTAAAACCCAAACAACCAAATCTTATATAGTTCTTATCTTTATATATGTTTTTTGTAATCCAATGCATTTCCAATTGTCAAAGAACCATTGAAGGCATGTGTTATAACAGTTCTTCTGTTCAGGGGTCTTACAATTATCAACCAGCCATAATTGCAATCCAGAATATTTAACCACTTAAGACAGTGGTTCTCAACCTTTCTGAAGCCGTGACCCCTTAATGCGGTTCCTCATGTTGTGGTGACCCCCAACCATAAAATTACTTTCGTTGCTATTTCATAACCGTTATTTTGCTACTGTTATGAATTGCAATGTAAATAACTGATATGCAGGATGTATTTCCATTGTTACAAATTGAACATAATTAAAGCATAGCGATTAAAAAAAACTAATATGTAATTGTATATTGTTAAATATTTATTTCTACTTACAAATACATGAAATTTTGTCTTGAAGCAGTCTTAATATAACAGCAGTGAACTACATTGCTACATTTTTAAACAGTATGTCTAAGAAGCCAATGTCAGTGCGAGGGTTGAGATTGCTTCCTTCACACCAGATCAGCAATTCTCGGGGCAGTCTTTGCAAGAGCACAACGAAGATATAACCCAAAATGCATGGTTACAGTCATCTTTGAATCCAGTCTTTGCAAAGCAACATTTATGGCACAGCCTGTGTTTCAAACAAGTCATTTTGGGGCATACAGGAAACTATGGCCTGCCACAGGGGTTTTAAACCTTGGCACAGGGGTTCTGAACCTTGGCAACTGTAAGGCATGTGGACTTCAAATCCCAGAATTCTGGGAGTTGAAGTTCACAAGTGTTAAAGTTGCCAAGGTTCAGAATCCCTCCCTTGGCAACTTTAAGACTTGTGGACTTCAAATCCCAGAATTCTGGGAGTTGAAGTTCACAAGTGTTAAAGTTGCCAAGGTTCAGAACCCCTGGCCTACTAATATGAGTGAACGTACATGGAATATCCTCCCCTTCTGCTTTCAAGGAAACCTGGTTTCGACTTGTCCTTAGGAAAGCCATAGTCTGCTCCGGTCCTGACTCGGAAGCCCCTCAGACCTAGAGCAGGCAAGCGCCCAGCCACCTGTGGGAAGCTTGGGGTCTTCAGCCTCCCATCACTCCCTTTGGTGTCTGGGCGGAGCCCTGAAATCGCGGAGGCTTTAGCGAGGGGCTTATTGCTATTTTTAGCCAGTTATTGCTCACGCCCTGGAACGCGCAGCTTGCCTTGGGCAGGTTCCCGAGAGGGGACCCCCGTCTGGCTTCGTCAGCCCGGGAGGGGTGCAGGCGGGGTCCCCTTGACGCCCCCCCAGCTATGGCTACCCGCCGCTCAGCAGCAGCAGCAGCAGCGCCGCTGCCGCTCTTCGGCAGAGCCTTTCCGCCCGTAAGGGGTGGACCGTGGCACGGAACTTGCCTGACCATCTTCTTTCCTCAGAGGACTCCTGGCTGCCCGCCCAGCTTGCGACCAGCCGCTGCGTCGCCAGAACCACGTCCGTCTGTCCCGCGCAGCCCCGTGGCTCCCATTGCGCCACTGCACATATCGATGGCGCAGCGCTTTAATTCACCACCCGAGCTGGACAATAGTGCAACAGGCAGGCAGGCAGGCAGGCCCAGATGGCAGCAGGCGATGTGGGCCAGGCACTCCCGGGAAGCCATGTAAGCGCAGGATGAGACAGCGGCGGTGTAGGTCCAGCACCGGCCAGGCCAGCCTCCCTTTCGCTCCATTCAGGGGCCTGCGTGGAACCCTTAAAGCCCAGAGGCTTTGGCGAGGGGGTCTCTCTCCAGGGCCAGGGGTGTCACTCGCCCCGGGCTGCCCTTTGGGATGGCCGAGATAGGCCGGTTATTCTTCGGGCCCCCTACGCCATCAGCTAACCAGGCCCGCGGCCCCGATGCTGCAGGCGTGGATGATATTGAACCTGGCCGGCTGCTCGGACATCTGCTTTAGCACGCAGTGGCAGCCGTTGCCCCGCCAGAACCTCAGCCGCCTCCTATCCCGCGCAGCCCCGCTGTGTGAAGCAGGGCCTGCGGCTCCCGCGGAACCACCTGCACACCACACCGATGGCGCACGAGGTGAGCAAGCTTTTTCGCCAGGTCAGAGTTAGGCGCCGCTACCCACCTCCCACCCCTGGTCCTCTTTTACTCACAGTTAGTAGAGTAGAAGATGGCGTTCCTTAGTTGCTCAGCAGGGAAACTCGCCTTTGCTGCAGAGAACTTCCAGCAATGTTTGCCGGCTGGGGATTTTGGCACGCTCAGCAGCCCAGAAGCAGCCTTTAACGGCCAGGTCTGGTCAATTCCTATTGGCTTTCGAAAGTCAGTAGAATAGAGTCTATTCTATTGGCGTTCGAAAGCCAATAGATTAAGAGTCTATTCAAAATGAGTCTATTCTATTGGCGCTCAAAAGCCAATAGAATAGAGGGAGTAGCACAGCTCAGGGAAAAGTTGAAAAAATCCAGCAAAAAAGATGCCGGAAAGCTGTTCTGAGCGTTCCATGCGCAAAAAAGGCCTGGTTTTTGGCGACCCAAAGGGGTCGCGACCCACAGGTTGAGAACCGCTGACTTAAGAGTTTTCCAGTAAATTTCCCCCTAGAAGATTAGCCAAAAGTCAAAGTTTTTCTTTCTCAGCAAACAGTTCTTATGCTTACAAATCACAGCTCAGTAAGTATTTATAATCCCAGAAAGTCAGCAGTTTTAAAAACAAAAGTAGTTCTCACTCTGTAGTAGATAGCCCAGTGTATTTTCTTTCCTCTGTGCAGCTGTTTTTTATTTGGCTAAACGTCATTGAGGTTCAAAGGAACAAGTTTTTCTCTATTTCTGAGTGTCTTGCTAATTTCTGAGTCAATGCAGCTGTAGTTTTATACTCTAATCCTCTACTAGATGTCAGTAGTTATTCATTTTCCAACTTTTAAGACAAATAATTATTTTCTTATAATTTCATTAATACTCTTTCAGATGTGAAATCTTAACAGTTTTCATAATTTTCAGATTTATCCAGACTAATATTATTAACTTCATTTCAATATATTTCTGTCCACCATAAACATTAATTTGCCACTTCCATCTATGGAAGGGTGGGGGTATGGTCCCCTCCCTTCTCACTTTTAGAGGATTTTTTTGCTTCTTGGGGATCTTTTCCAGGAAATCAGTTACAAAATAGGAGAGAGAAGATTGATATTCTCACCCAGTTCCAAGCACGCTTTTCACAGTTGTTCTGGTTAGTGCTTTTGGACTTCGGCTGCTGGTAGCTTGGGCTGGTCACCAAGATGTGGCTAGCCTTTCTCCTGTCGGGTTGGAGGGCTTCCCCTGGATCAAACGGATCGACTGCCATCATTCCGCGATCAGTGGGGGGCCCCTCCTTCATCACCTCTCTGAGGTGACTTTAGACCCATTTTACGGTCCCATCGCAGGGCGAAACCAGCCGTGGGGTATGGAGCTCTGTAATCTCTTGCCTGTGTTGCTACGATGCAAGACCGGAGGTCTCGAACCTAATTCCAAGCAAAAACCACTAGATAACCAGTCATATAAGGAAGTAGGGAGTAAACAGAAAAAAAGAAAAAAAAGAAAAGCATAATCAGGAGAGAGTGATAGGGAGGATTACAAGGTAGGAGATATAAGAAACATACCCAAGACCCATAAAGTACTCAAATGCCTATACACTGACACTCAAAGTTTAGGGAATAAACAGGGTGAATTGAAGTACTAGTACATAAAGGCAGTTATGATATAGTTGCCATTACCGAAACCTGGTGGGATGAAACTCATGAATGGAATGTACTGATAGAAGGATACAAAGTATTCAAAAAGGAGATAGAATTGCATTATATACAAAAGATCACTACATCTTTACCAGAATGCACAAAACCAAGGATGAAAACCTCCTAAAATGCATATGGTTCAATATAAAAGGAAAAAAAGAATGACATTGCTATAGGTCAGCGGTTCTCAACCTGTGGGTCGCGACCCCATTTGGGGTCGAATGACCATTTCACGGGGGTCACCAAACAACGCAGTCCGCCATTTTTTTCCCCTTTTCCTTAGCTGTGCTACTCCCTCTTATTCTATTGGCTTTTTTTTTTTAATTATTTTTTATTGGTTTTTTTATAATTTTAACAGAGAAAAAAACTAGTCATATCAAATCATAATATAAAAGTAAACAATCATCCATACACAAAATATAAATACATTTCAATACATCTAATACTAATAACTCAACTGAGAATAATCATCGCAAACAATTAACATCACTGCTCGGCACCCCAACCACCACATCCCACCAACCCTATCCTTCCCCCTACCTTCACTCCTCCTTCCTTTTTCCCCATCAGATGTGGAGCCCAGAGGACACCCGAGCAACCCCTTAATAACAGTAACAGTAATTATTTATTCTTCCTCCAACCCCAATTGCAGTTGAGAAAACATCATGTATAAGATTATCAAGCCTCCCTAACCCCCCCCCCCTGACTTCCCAGAGTGAATACAAGGTATAACAAAAGAAAACCCCACTACATCAAACAAAATAATTATATAATCTTAACAAGAATTTCAGACTATATATAAAAAAAAGAAAGAGTAATAATAATTATATTCTTATTCAATTCAATTTACCATAATATATCTTAATATATATCTTCATTTAAACATCCTCTCCTAAACCTTACTTATAATATTTATCTTTAATTCAATCCATAATCTTAAATTAACCTTAATTCCTTTAAACAATCAGCTCATCTTGTTAAGAATAGTATTTATCATTTACATCTAAACCACCAATCTAAGTCAAATCTAATACATTTAATTTGTAATAATATATCTTAATATATCTTAATATATCATTTAAACATCCTATCTTACAACTTACTTATAATCTTAATCTTTTTCCATTAAGCATCCTTTCTTACATCTTACTTGTAAAATTAGTCTTAAATTCACCCCATGATCTTAGATTAACCTTAATACCTTACATTTATTAAATTTCATCTCTTCAATCGACTTCTGGGCTTTCTCATCTGACAATCAGTTTATTCCATTTCTAATTTACATTCCTAAAACTTTAACAATTCACATAATGCTTATCTATCCCTTCAATCAATCAATTCAATATCAAACCTAGATCATTTCAAAACAAATACGTTCTTCATCAGTTTAGTTATGTCTTCCATTAATCATCTTCTCTTACATCTTGCTCATAATCTTAGTCCTTAATTCAGTCCATAATATTAAATTACCCATAAACCCTTGCATACAATTTTAAATTTCATTTCAGTCGAACTCTAGGTTTTTTTTCCAGCCAAGTAGACCTCCGTAACGAGGCCTCCCTCGTTAATAATAAATCTCTCTTCTTTACTTCTTCACCTCCATAAGTAATTCGCATCTTGAACTGAATCAATGTCTCTTTTTTGTCAAATCCTCTTCTTGCTGCTTATCAAAAAGGAATAACCAACCCTTCCTTTCTTGAAACAAATCTTCTTCCTCCAGTCCATAAATAAACTGTTTATCAAACAAAATCCATCCTTTATTCTCTTTATACTCAGTACTGTATTCTTCTTTTTCTTGCTCTCCTTTTGATTTAGATTGTATTATAAGATGTTCAGCAATCAATTGTAAATCCACTCCATTTGAAAAAAGAGATCTAATTGATTATTCTTGTTTTACTTCTTGATTAAATTGTATTATATAATGTTCAGCAGCCAATTGAAGATCAGTTTCATTTGAAAAAAATACTCCTTTATTGACTTCAATAATATCTTCTCTCAGCTCTAAGTTACAAACTTCTGACATAGCTTTAGAATCTTTTTTCTGTTCTGGTATCTTTTTATCCAGCTTGTTCTCCATTTTATCCAGCTTATCATTTATTAAAGATAATGTAACCATTACTGGAAATAATGCAACAGTTAAAGCATTCTGTAAGTCTTTCATTGTAAGCATTTCCAAAGGAGACTGTATAAACTCTTGAGATTCTAAAAAAACCTTTGCCATAGCTGCCTTATATCTCATAGTCATAATAGAAAGAAGAAAAAAAGAAAAAAAAGGAAAAAGTAAAAAAAAAGATTTTTAAAATTGCCAGTTCCTCCCTTCTCAATTTCTTTTAAAATCCAATTTGCGTTATAATTTAGTAAGTACATCAAGTCTAAATAGTCTCTCAAACATCACTTCAGAAAGAGAGGAGAAAATTCAGTTTCACTTTCCAGCAGATTCAATACTTTCGATTTCTTCACTTTCGCTGAGTAAGTGAAAGCTTAAAGCAATCGCCATTTTGAAAGAATTATGTTGATTCAAGAAAGTTATAAGTAAAAAGGCATAAACAAAATAACAAAATACTTGCAATACTCAAAGGACTCTTGTATTCACTCCGTCTGTTTAAAAATCCTTATTGTTCTCTCTTCAAAGCAGAGGCAGTCGCGGCGTCTAATTCTGTCAGCCGACAGAAGCGTCTCTGAGCAGGAGCGTTTCAAGTGCCTGGGGAGCACACCTTCTCTGCCCCTGAAAACTTGTTCCAGGGGTCTTGGAAGGGCTCAACCCGGCTCTTGAGGCTCTACTCCCCTTCTTTGCCCGAAGAGGAGTTTTTTCGCCGCAACAAACAGCTGTTGAGCGCTGTTGTTGACGGCTATACTGACTCAGAGACCGGAGCCTCACGTTAGAGACTCCAGCGACGCCGGCGGAGCCACCGGAAGTCTTATTCTATTGGCTTTTGAAAGCCAATAGAATAGACTCTCTTGAATAGAGTCTAATTCTATTGGCTTTCAAAAGCCAATAGGAATTGTCCAGGCTGTCTCCGCCCTGCTGAGCCCGCCAACAGTTCCAGTCTGCAAACGGTGCTGCAAGTTGTCTGCAGCGAAGGCGAGCTGTCTGGAAATTTCCGCCCCTCCCTGCTGAGCAACTACTAAAACTGTAAGTAAAAGAGGGCCAGGGGTGGGAGGTGGGATGCCGGTGGGCGCAGGGAAGGTTTTTGGCGCGTGTGGGGCCCGGTGGGTTTTTTACCTCCCTTGGGCTGGGCCAGCTGATGGCCCAGCCCGTGGTCGCCCTGCACCGTCGCTGCCACGGCCACCCAGGAGCGCCTGTGCCTGCCTGCCGCCGCCCCCCGAATGGGCGGCAGCGAAGATAAGGCTAGCGGGGCAGCGGCTTGCGCAGGGAGAGTTTTTTGCGCGGGTGGGGCCCGGCGGGTGTCTTACCTCCCTTGGGCTGGGCCAGCTGATGGCCCAGCCCATGGTCGCCCTGCACCGTCACCGCCGTGGCCGCCCAAGAGCACCTGAGCACCTGGGCCTGCCTGATGCCGCCCCAAACGGGCGGCGGCCTACGCCTCGGCCGGCGCAGGGGGCAGCACCACGCATGCGCGGTGCACCACCACGCATGCGCTGTGCCGCACCACGCATTTGCGGCGCAGGGGGTAGCACCACGCATGCGCGGCGCAGGGGGATAGCACCACGCATGCGCGGCGCAGGTCGGGGTCGCGTCCTGAAAAAGGTTGAGAACAGCTGCTATAGGTGTATACCACAGGCCACCCAACCAAGCAGAAGAAATAGATGAACTTTTTGTTATCAATTAACAAATGTATGTAGGAAACATACCACAGTAGTATCAAGTATTGTTTACATATTCCAAATAAGAAAATAATTAATGTGGCAGATACAGAAGTTTGGACACCCTTTCGTTCTGTACTTTGTAACACCACCTTGCCCGAATCAACAACTTCCAAATTTCCATATTACTAAGTGTCATTTTGTTCTTGATTTTGGAATCTTTTCCCATAGACAAGAAGAAACTGAAGCTGAAAAAAGGGAGGATATTTCAGCAAGACAATGAGCCCAAATATATCTCCAGGTTGACTATGAAATACAATACTTCGGGTGTGGGAATTAACTATTTTGAATGGCATTTGCATTCCCAGACCTGGGGATTACTAAAACTCTATGCGAGTTACCAGATTTGCAGTGCCTGCAAGAAGCAGTAAAACTATTTCTGAGCAAGAAAAATTCTACAAGGAAGAACTTTTGCTTATCTAAGTAGCAAGTTTTGCAAAAAATAAAAATAAAAGATAATGTATGTAATTATAAAGCACCATGCCAGCTGCCATTCACTAACAGGTTCATTGAAACATTCAATTTGACCAGGGATGTCTAAAATTTTGCATACCTCTGCACACTTACTTGGGACTAAACTCACTAATGCAACTTAAATTAACATAGAATTGTGCTACAAGTAGAATAAGCCACTACCCATGGGCACAATTACCTGGCAGGGGATCTGAATTTTCATTGCAGCAAAGAAAATAAAATGAAATCTCTGATGTCCTAAACAGGGTGCAATGTCAAATATTTTGGCTCTTTTGGTATGTTTAGCTTTTTAACCAAGGACTAGCTGTGGATGTTATTTATGGAGATCAAGATTAATAAATAGTACAGCAAAGAAAGGAGAGAAACATTTGCATCCCACAGGAGAAAAAACCCAGAAAATTTCCAAAATTTGTTACAGCTATTTTTGTGTTCAGATTCCCAATAATATCTCTTTTCTGCAATCCAGAAGGTCCTAGATCCATCTTGCTACGCACACCTTCTTGTCCATTAAAACAGAAAATGGGTTGATTTTCTCCTTCACCTTCACATTTTTCTTTTGATATTTCCTACAAGAGAATGTCTACATAATAACCATAATTTCAGCTGGGTGGTAAAGAATTGGGTATAAAGTATCCTTTCCTAAATACTGGAGAAGTTAACATTCTTTATAATTAATTTAAAAGTGAGAAATTCCCTGCTTGGGTAAGGATTGTATATCCGTAAGGATTATATATCCTGCGTCGGTGTGTAGGCTCCACCAATATTATATCTATACTATTATTATCCTGTAGAACATGGCTGTTACACCATCTTGTTAATGAGACTCCTGACAATCCTGTCCAGAATAATCCAATATTGTGATATTCTGTTTCAGGATATACTGGGGGTTTATACACAGATCTTCCAAAGCTGGGATGCAAAAATCTGGATGAGTACTAGGAGGCAGCCAAGAACAACAGCTTTCAATGTTTCTTGCTTATCTTCTAGCATTTGTCCAGATGCTTGCAGTCCATGAAGGAAAATACAGTCAGGTTGGAATTTAATTGATAGTACAATCAATTCTTAAACAAGAATCCAATTCATTGGATTCCCAACCATGAGAAAATTGGATGGAAGGCTTGTAGAGCAAACCAAGGGCTGTTTCCCAAGCCATTGTTCAAAGCCACAATTACAACTGTTTGCTGCTGGAGCCTCAACATTTTTTAATTATTGTGTTGAAATGCTAAACTTTAAATGTGAAATGTATACTTTGTAAGTACCATTGCACCCGGACTGGGCATTTTTCTTCCTCTAATGTCTGATTTGTTTTTCTAGCCTTAAATAAAGTAATCACAGAAAATAGGATTTGGGGTTACCGATCAGACCCTATTACCAGCTCTTTCCTTTCCTATCACTCCTAATTCCAATCTCATGCATATTTACCAATTCTCTCCCAATTGTGTTAGCCCCTTCCCTAAATCGGCACTGAGGCAGCATGACAAAGGAGTTTTTGAACTTTTCAGCAGTCATTTAAATAATTTTTAAAACAATACAGTAGTATCAGATTTAGCTCAATAATGAAAATGTGTACAGAAGCCACCAAAGAAAACATCAAATTAGACAGAGAAGAATCTAGAAAGAATATCTGTGCTTTGCAACCCATTTAAGTGAATTTGGAAATACTGGATTCGATTAATAACACAGCACCAGTTTATTTCCAGAAAAGAGAAACAATGAATTTCTTCTAAATCTATAAAGGTTGCACCAGTCAGGATCGCATATCTACTTTCTAATGAAGTAATAAGCTAAGTTGCCTTAAATTTCATTTAGTCTAAAGTTTCATTATTTTGTATCCTAGCTGGAAAACAACGTGAAATTTAAAAGGGAAATTAACAGGACTATTTAACCTTTCTCTTCTCACTTAATCATTTGCATAATTAGCAAAATATTTGCATCATACACAAGCAAGCATTCCAGATTTGGTGAACTGGAATATGACAGTCATAAATTTGAAACAAACAGATATTTACAAATCTTCTACTTATACAACCAAATAATTAACAAACCTCAGTTTTGCTTGGAATTAAATTTTGGACATTTAGAATGTAGATCTGTGTGAGATCCATTGGATTGCTAAAGCAGCTCTTCTTTTGCACAAACCTATTATTTTATTTAAGGTTCATTCTATTTTGCTTTCCCATTAGATGCTTTTCAAAGAGCTTCACAAGAAAATCGCCAGCCTCTTACCTTGCTTTGGAGCCACTGAACTCACATTTTCCAGCAAAACCATATGTTTCCTTTGGAGTTGCAACATACTTTTAAAAGCCTTAGCAAATAAAGATGTGCCAAACTCATGCAAATCCTTCCAAAAACAAGTATCTTATGAATAATGGCCTTCCCCAGGCTCAGTTTCCAAGTCGTGCAACTGTCTTTTTTTAGCTAAATGAACTCCCACTCTTTGTCTTGGACTGCAGCCAAAGACTAATTTAAAGCAACTGTTAAAACTTTACTATAAAGGTTTCAGAAGAGGTCCACACACATAGCAAAAGGGGCAGAAAATCCTCTTGGCTTCCAAACTAAGGAAACGATTAAATATATTTTAAAATTGCAGCATATCGGAAAGTAAATTTCACTGAAGTCCATCGGACATTTTTCCTGAGCAGATATATTTTAAATTATATTGCAAATCTAAAAGGATAATGTCTTCTAGGCAATAATGCAGTACAATATTTGTGCATATTAATTGTTTAAATCAGAGTCCCCAACCCCCAGGATGCGGCCTGGTTCAGCACCAGGCCGCAGAAGCAATGGGCAAGTGCGTGCACACACTCACAGCTCCTCTTGCATGAGTAGCAGGCAAGCGCCGCACTCAGCTTCATTTGTACAAGCAGAGTACATGTGTGCATGCCCACCACTTGAAGCAAATGGAGCTGCGTGCATGCGCTCGCTCACCCACCACTTCTGCGGAACCATCCCCTCTCTCTTCCCTGCTGGTCTGCATAGCTGGAAATGTTGTGAGACTGCTGGTTTAAATTATTGTTTGTGAAAAGAAAACATAAAAAAAGAGAAACCCTTATTTTTCTGACCAAAGGGGGAATTTATGATAGAAGTAACCTGGGGGGATCAGAATGGAACTTTTGACTGCACTTCAGCCAAGGGTACTAATTCACGACTGTCCAAAATTTTGTGGCTTTAAAATTTAATAGTGAAATAGTAATCACTTCCATTGAATCATTTCAATTGAGAACAGAGTAACAGATTGGATGGAAGAGTTAATTTCATTCCTTCTGGATTTTAGCACTGCCAGCTGAATCCATCTACAGATTTTTCAGGACACCTCTCTGCAAATCCATATTGTATGTGACCAAATTCAGATATGCAACTTTTAATACAAAGAGGATCCTATTCATCCAAATGGGATTCATTTTTAAGGGGTCAAGTTATGAAATAGCATAAGAAATTCAGGTGTTCAGAAGCCAGGAAGTCAAAACTTGATAGAACTACAGAATAATAGTTAGAAGGGACCTTGGAGGTCTTCTAGTTCAACCTCCTGCTCCTGTTTCCACATGACCAAATATTGGAGTTTTCCCCTATGCCTACCTGAATCTAAAATTTCACGAATTTCAAAATGCTGCTCCCCCTCAACCATTAGTGGTTCAGGAGGTGGTGGAAGGCTTGGTCTAATGGGAGAAACAATTTCAGCTTTTAACAGACTACAGTGGAACACAGGGTGGACTCTACACAGTGATTTTGGTAACTCTAACTCCACAGTCACAGATACTTTTGATGGGAAAGGGCCCCATAAACTTGGGTCCCAGCTTTTTTGATGGTTGCAAAGATTGTAGGTAATATCTGGAGAGGTAGATATAATTGCCAATTTGGAATGATTTGGGTTCCATGATTTTCTTGTTGACTTGAACTTTGTAAGTTTCTCTGGCATCTGCAAGGACTTTTCTCACAACAAGCCATGTGTTTTATAATTAGGAAACCTATTCCTTTAATGAAGCCAATGGATGGTCATTCAGGAGCAGTTCAGGCATAGGAGTAAAGTCTTGAAAGGGCTGAATCCGATGATACTATGTACAGAATTGTTGTATGCGACTTCTGCAAAAGGCAACAAGTCAATCCAATCATCTTGTTGATAATTAATAAAGCATCTGAAGTATTCGTTCGTTCACAGCCCCCATTTGTTTGGGGGTGATGACTGGAACTGAGTTCTTGATCAGTCTCAATTCGGTTAAGGAAGGCCAGCCAAAACCTAGAAGTGAATTGCACCCCCCTATCTGAAGTGATGCGTTGAGGAGCTCCATGTAATTGGTAAATATGATGTAAAAATAACTTGGCTAGCCCCCATGGTGATGGGATTTTTGGACCCGGCACAAAGTGTACTTGTTTAGAAAATAAATCAGTCACAACCCTTATAACGGTGTTTCCTGAGCTTTCCACAGTGAAATCCATAGAAATCTCTCTCCAGGGTGCTGACAGCTCTGCAATGATTTGAAGAAGTCCCAGTCTTCATTTAGCTGAAGCACATATAGGGCAGCTTGCCACACAACTGTCAATGTCCTTCTTGAGAAACAGCAACCAGAATTGCCTTTTTATTAGATGCAAAGTCTTTACAAAACCAAAGTTTCCCACCACTTTGGAATCATGGCCTTTTTCCTAAACATCAACCTTTGAGTTTCTAGTACATAAAACATATCCACTACCCAAGCCAATCCATTCTGGATTGAGCAAACGTTAGCGTGATTTTGAAACGTGGCCTTAAGGGGCGTGGCCTTAAGGGCTTTCAGCGTGGCCTTAAGGGCTGTGGTCACTCCATTGTCTATTGGGGATATTTCCCCTTTGCTTGTGCTCGGGTGGTCACTTGGCTGGCTAACTGGTGGGATGGGAGCACTGGTTTGACTATTTCCACATTTGGGCAGTTTTATTGAGGCATAAGTGACAGCACATTGGCTAGGAAATTTTTCCGTCCTTGGAGATAGCACAGTGTGAAATCAAAGAGATTAAAATATTGCACCCATCGCACTTGCTTTGGAGATAGTTTCTGAGGGGTTTTCAGTGCTTCCAAACTCTTGTGATTGGTCCACACTTCGAAAGATATTTTGCTCCCCTCTAGGAAGTGCCTCCAAGACAAGAGTGCCTATCTCACTGCATATGCCTCCTTCTCCCAACCGGCCCAGCTTTGCTCAGTGTCTGATAGTTTCCTATCAGAGCATGGTTGCATCTGGCCACTCTCATTTTTCTGCAATAACACAGCACCTACAGATATGTCACTAGCATCTGCTTGAATAACAAATGGCGCTCTTGGGTCAGGGTGCTTTAGAACTGGTTCATCTGCAAACACTCATTTCTTGAATGCTGCCTGGCATTCCATCACCCATTTTAGAGGTTGATTGGGTTTAGGTTTGTCTCCCCCTTTGGTCTTTAACAGATTTGCAATAGGGAGAGCTATTTGGGTAAACGATGGGATGAATTGCTGGTAAAAGTTAGCGAAGCCCAGGAAACTGCAGTTGCTTCCTGGTGTGGGGTGCAGCCCACTATAACATTGCTTTGACCTTTTCAGGGTCCATTTCAATCCCCTTGTGTGAGATACGATAGACAGGTAATCTATTTTGCTTTGGTTGAATTTGCCTTTAAAGAGTTTAGCATGCAACTTGGCAGTTTGTATTTTTTGAAGGACCACCCTTACTAACTTCACCTGCTCCGCTTTTGTTTCAGTGTAAATCAAAATGTCATCTAAGTACACTAGCACCCCCCTTGTACAAATGCTCATGCAGAACTTTGTTGATTAACTGCATGAACACAGCAGGGCTCTCTTTATCCCCAAAAGGGCTATCTTGAACTGGAAACAATGCAGCGGGTAATTGAAAGTGGTCTTCCACTCATCCCCCTCCCTGATTCTCATGCGGTAATACGCTTCCCGCACGTCCAATTTAGTAAATATTTTGTCCTTAGCCAAGTGGTCTAACATGTCCTTCATCAGGGGCAAGGGATAGATGTTCTCCACACACCCTATGTTAAGCCCTCTATAGTTCATGCATAGACGAAGGGTCCTATCTTTCTTTTGCCAGAACAGAACCTGGGCCGCCATCTGGGGTCATGCTGGCTGGATGAAACCCTGGGCAAGATTCTTGTCAATGAACAGCCGCAGTTCCTCCAGTTCCTGTGGGGTCATCAAATACAGTTTTGATTTTGGCAACTTAGCTCCTGGCAGGATATCTATATAGCAGTGATGGCGAACCTTTTAGAGACCTAGTGCCCAAACTGCAACCCAAAACCCACTTATTTATTGCTGGGTGCCAGGTGGGCGTGGCCCACTGGATGGGCGTGACTATGGTGGTCATGGCAGACTGGGTGGGTGTGGCCAAGGTGGATGTGGTCACCTCTGTTGCTTGTGGGGAGGGACGCCTGTGAGGGCTGAGCAGGGTTGGGTGAGATCAGGGGGTCTCTGGCAGGTGGTGCAGTGGGCAGGAGGCTCGTCCTGTGGAGTTAGGCGAGGCAAGGTGAGGCAGGGCGGGGGTGCCTTTGTCAAAGGGCAAAGCAAGGCTGGGGCGGCTTCTGCCTGACACCATCAGCCTGCGCACACAAAGGCCAGCGAGCGCATGGGGGCTGACAGTGTCCATCAGCAGCCACAGCCTGCTGGCCCCTCGACCGGCGCACTCTGGGGCTCTGAAGCCCACCACCAGCAGTTCAGAGAAGCCGCCTCTGAGCTGGATGGCCAGCCGACAGCTGAGGAGGTGATGTAGTGGGTCATGTCCAGGAAAAGGAGAGAATGTGAGGCCAGGAGGGATGGGATGGGGGGGGAGGGAAACCAGCCATTCTGGGATGCATCTGGCCACGTGGGACCTCAGCAAGTTAGCGGGCGGCTGGTTGAAGAGGAATGGTTGCTGTCTCCGGGGCATGGCGCGCGTGCCCAAAGAAAGGGCTCTGGGTGCCGCCTCTGGCACGCGTGCCATAGGTTCGCCACCACTGCTGTATAGCACAGTCAATAGGCCGATGGGGAGGGAGATCCCAATAAATGGGTGCCCCCAATTTGCGCTGCGGGGTGGTTGCCTTCTGAATCTTCACCCTGCTTCCAGGAGGGGCAGCCCATTTGGATTTTTAATACCCCCCCTCCAGTTCATGTAGGGGTTCCATTTCTTTAGCCAAGCTAACCCTAGTACTAAGGGTCTTTCAATCCCGGATGCCACTATAAAGCTCAAAGTGTCTGAGTGTGCCCTCATTCGCATTTCTGTGGGCTCTGTGATGAAGATTACCAGGATACCCCCTGCGACTGAACTGTCTAGTTGGCAAAAAGCAATTGGGACTTTTAGCAGGCTCAGTTGTATCCCCAGTTTCTCAACCAGAGTTGGGTTTACTAGGTACTTGATGCAGCCTGAGTCCAACAGGGCCCTTACAAGAAATTCAAGAAGAAACCAGCATGGCTGCACAAAGATCTCTCTGACAAACTGAAAGACAAAAAGAACAAATACAAAAAATGGAAAGAGGGGCACATAACTAAGGCTGATTATTAGCAGAACATACAAAGTGTCAACTCTGCAACGAATTGAATTGAAGCCATTTTCACTTCATTTTTGGTTGCCACATATTTAGAATAGACGGAGGGGGAAGTGTAGTTTTAAGTTAGCCATAACAATTCTCAAGTATGGGAACCAAGGTCATTACTGATAACATTTTGGCGGGCTGGAGATCTAGGAGGAGTGCCTGGTTTCGATGTGATACGGATTTTTGCCTCTGGCTGGAGGCAGACAACCAGCAAATGGCCAGTTTTGGCATGGCAAAGAGCCATGCCATGCCGAAACCAGCCATTTGCCACTGCGATGAGGCCATGGAACAAGCCGGGCGGAGGTAAGGAACCGGGTTGGGGCTCTGCGGGGGTTGGGTTGGGGCGGTGGGAGAATGGTCAGGAGCCAGCCAGCGAGCAAGAGCAGGGTTTGATGGGAGGATCAGGATCTGGCCCCTTTTACCTCGTCCTGGGGCCGGGAAGAAGTTGCCTGCTCAGCCACGTGCACAGCGGAGGCTGTGGAGGCCCAGGAAGGCACTGGTAAGCCAGGCAGGGCCAAGCAGGGATGAGCGAGCGAGAGCAGGGTTCGGTGGGAGGATCAGGATCTGGCCACTTTTACCTCGTCCAGGCCGGGAAGAAGTGGCCTGCTCAGCCACGTGTGCAGTGGAGGTGGCGGAGGTCTGGGCAGGCACTGATAAGCCAAGCAGGGCCGAGCAGGCCGAGCGAGCGAGGGCTGGTCCCTTGCTGTTTCCAGACGGCCTTGTGGAGCTAAGACTGAATGCGTTTCAGCATAGATGACCATCACAAAGTTGTACATTGGCTCCTGGGTGGCCTGGGCCGGGGCCAAGGCAGCAGGGGCCATTCCCTCACTGTTTCCAGGATGGCTTCGCGGGCCACATGAAACCACGTCGCGGGCTGCATTTGGCCCTCAGGCCTTGTGTTTGACATGTCTGATCTAAGACTTAAGTTACCTAGCAAAAAATTGGGACCAAAATACCTAGGACCATTTCCTATAATCTGGAACATAAACCCAGTCACTGTAGCATTAAAACTCCCCTGTCTCCTAGGAAAGATCCATCCAGTGTTCCATAGCAGTCTGTTAAAGCCTTTCAGGGAGTTGACCTTGAGATCCCCTCCCAAGCAAGCACCTTGTCCGCTTGTGGTAAGCAGACAGACTCATTACGAAGTAAAACACATTCTTGATGCTAGATTATACAAACGTAAATAGCAATATTTAGTGCAATGAAAAGGATACCCGTTATCAGAGACTACTTGGGTAAAAAGTACTGATGTGAAAGCTGATAGATTGATATGCAAATTCTATGACAAGCATCCAAATAAACTGAGAGGGATTATTAACTTTTATTCTTGGTTGAATTTCAGGATTTCTCCTTTCTTTAAAGGGAGCCGAATGTCAACTCTGCAATGAATTGAACTGAAGCCATTTTCACTTCGTTTTCGGTTGCCACATATTTAGAATATAGGGACGGGGGAAATGTAGTTTTAAGTTAGCCATAACAATTCTCAAGTATGGGAACCAAGGTCATTACTGATAACATTTTGGCGGGCTGGAGATCTGGGAGGAGTGCCCATATTTAGTAACAATTGGTGAATGTGATTTATGACATCTAATTGGGGTGGGAATTGCAACTTTCAATTTTGTAACCGGGGATGGAAATTTAGTCTTGGGTTCACCTTTGTAAGTGCCGCTATTTTGTAGCCAAATAAAAATGTTCTTTGAGCCCACCACCAATAGGGAAGATTCAATTTCTATTACATATATACTTCTCAACTCTGGATTACATTATTCATACTTTATAGAGTGACTGAATTTTATTCTTTATTTTTGCATCGCCTATTAAGTTTAACATATAATTTTTTACCTTTTCCCACCGCTTCATCGTTGCTACCAATTTACCTTCATTATAATGATGTAATCTAATTGCCATTATTTGATAGTGAATGTGGTCTACCATGTACTTACACCAATTTTGTATATTCCATTTCTTCGCATCTTTCCACCCAAGCACTATAGTTGCCTTGGCGCTTTCTATTGCTGCAGTTTTAATTTCCTTGTATTCCTTTACCTCACTATTTTGTAACTTGTTTGTATTTTTGTAACTTGTTCGGTGGAGGGCACTATTCACAGTGCACTGTTTTATGTATCAAATTAATAAAAAATAATTAAAAAATTGTTAAAAAATGTTCTTTGAGGAAGAATTCCTTACCTTGAAGTTCTTTTAATTGATCTCATCTGTTGGAACCATGACACAAAGATGAAGTCAGGAAAGCAAAGGCTCAGAATGAACAAAGACTTGCAACAGAAATCATGGGTCAAGAAGTAGTTCAGACCCTTTAAGTCCAGTATTGCCCTCCATCCTCCCAAGGTTTTTGGTACCACGAACAGGATGGAGTAAAACCCCTGCCCTCTTTGTTCCCACGGTACCGGCTCTATGGCTCTTATTTCTAACAGATGGGAAATTGCTGTGGCTACCAATTCTGCCTTGGTTGTGTTTCTTGAAGTGGGGCACTGTATGAAGCGGTATGGAGGTATGGAAAAAAACTCTAGGGTGAGACCGTGTCGTGTGGTATCTCTCACCCAGGAGTCGGTGGTGGTAACCTCCCAAATGTCGCTGAACAGTGACAAGTGACCGCCTATGGGAGAGTCCTCCTTGGAGTCACTTGGACCACCTATAAGGACGTCCCCCAGATCCCCTGAATGGACGTTTGGATTGGTATTGGCCCTTGGCACCCAGGTTCTGGCAGTCCTGCTGTCGATCCTGTCTAAGGGGAAAGGATCTAGAGCCTCTGGGCCATTCCCAGGACTGCCCGGGTTGAAAGGGCTGCCTCTACTCCCAGGTACTTGTCGGACGAAAGGGCTGTCTATGGAAGTCCTGTTGAGGGCGTCTATCTGACCTCTTAGAGGGGTGAGCCAGAATTTTGCGCTTATCCTTCCCCTCTATGAGGTATGGTTCGAGCACTGGACCAAATAGATGTGTTCCACTATACGTGACTGTCGACAGATGCCACTTAGATTTCAAGTCTGTCCGCCACTGTTTCAGCCACAGAAGTCTGCGGGATGAAATTGTGGCCGCAATGGATCTGGCAGAGTACCTGGCTGAGTGAAGGGATGCGTCTGCCATATATTCAGATGCAGCCACTAACTTCCCCAATGTCTGGTGTACTCGCACCTGGTCAGGAGGAATGAGGACCTGGAGTTCACGGAGCCACATGATGGATGCTCTAGTGAAAAAAGACGATGAGGTCGCCGCCTTAATTGTCCATGCTGAGGCCTGGTGAGCTCTACGGAGAGAGAACTCGAACCTCTTGTCCTCTGCCTTCAAGGCCTCTGCCATGTCCCCTGGAATTGTGGATGTAGAAAATAAGGAGGTTAGTGGGGTGTCCACAGCAGGTACCTCCAAGAGGGAAGCGAATGAAGAAGAAATATTGAAAAGCTTCTTTTCCATGGTACTGGGAGAAGGGAGAGTGGCCAGTGAAGACCACTGTTTCTCTACTGTGGTGCGAAAGACCTTTGGACAAGGAATTTGTTTCTCCTCCACTACCTGTTCAGAAAACAAGGGATTGGATTCTTGTACATTGGAAGTAGATGGTTTAGCTTCCTGCTCAGGGGTGAGGTTGGCAGTGGTACAGGCCTTCATGAATAAAGATCTGAATAGGGAGAGATCAAATAGTCCAGATGTTGGTGCTGGTTCCGGCCCTGCCTCCTCGTCCTCTGACATGAGCATGTCAGTTGCCTCCAGGTCCACAGACCCCTCCTCACCTAATTGAGAGGATGTCTCAGAGATGCCTGAACCGGTTAACAGGGCACGAGCAGTGTGAGGTTGAGGCATGTTTGGAGGAGGCGGTACTTGACCCATAGAGGAAGTCATGAATTGTGTGAATGCATGGTGCATAAATGCCTGGAGCTGATCTGACCATATATCATGCTGGTCGTCAGAACGAACACCAGCTGCAGTGGGAGTATACGTGGCCTCAGGGCCCTGTTGTGTTGTAAAGGAAGAACAGAGAGGGGGGCCAACCTGTTCAGTTTCCCCCTGAGGAGACCATGCCCTAGGGGCATCATGGGAAGGTGCATATGGAGGCTCAAATGGGGGAATGGTCCAGTGGAATGGGGGGAACCACTTCTGCTTCACTGGACAAGAGCCTTTGAGCTCTGGAGAACTCCCTCTCCAGCACCTGACGTCTCCTCGAGGCGTCTCTCTCGGCTGCTTTGGAGGGCTCTTTTGAGAATGAGACCTTTATCTTGGCCTTTTTCTCCCCCCCCCCACATCCAAATCAGAGGATCTGCATTTTCTTTGTCCAGGGGGAACATCAGAGCCCTGAGATGCCTGGGGCGATGCACTGTCTGCCATTGCCCCTGGATACTCCAGATAGGAGATGATCAGGAATGGGGGAAAAACAACATGCAGATCTGGTTGTCAGAGAGAGAAACCCCGCACTCTGAACAACAGCAATGGCAAACAGCCAGACAGTTCTCTAAAACTGCCTGTCTAGGCCTTGTGACACACCGCCAAAAACTAAGTGTAACAGGTGGCTTCTAATATAAATTCCCCCTCTCTGAATTTAATATCAGAAGAAATATAAATTAGAATTGAAATGAATAATTAAGTCAGGCAAGAAGATTCAAAATGGCGGCCACAACCCTTCCTTCAAATGATATCTCTCTGAAATATAAGAATTTGAGCTCTGAGAAAGCTCTGAGTTCTTCCCCCAGGTAGGAGCCTGTCACAGCAGGCAGGGATTAATTGGAAAACAGGCCCAGTCGTACCATTAAGGTACACGAGGGTCCCTCAAAATGGCTGCCGTGCCTTACACGTGTTCAAAATGGCGTCCTCGCCAGTTCACACTCCCAAAATGGCCTCCGCGCCAGAAAAGGCACAACCAGAAAATTCTTAAGCCACTCTAGTGGGAAGGGCGCTGAGGGAACTCTTTGCCTAAATCCCAGGACCTCTCTTTCTCTGTTAGCTGGTAAAACAGTAACTTGCGGTTAAGATGCGCAGCCTCTGCTGCGATCCGAGCATGGCGCCTGTTTCAACGGGGCCTCATGGCGACGAAAACAGTCCGAATAGGGCCGTCCGGCCTTACCGAACTCCGAAGTGCTCCCAGGAATCGCAAACTGGTTATTTTACGTCGATCAGCTAGACCGGAGCTGAAGATGCTTCAGATTGACCTGATTTCGGCTTGTCAGGAGCCTACAGGGCTCGTTGAAGCCTAAAAGGTCTAAAGCTACAATTACAAGATTCTTGCAATTTTAAGAACAAATTTAAAGAAATGAATAATTTAGAATAATTTTAGAAGAGCTATAATGTCAAAGAAAAGGATTCAATTAACCTACAATCTCAATCCAAAAAGAAATTAACTTAGCCTAACTAAGGAGCCAATCTAAATTGCGTCCTACTGAGCTGAGACTAAGTCAATAACTGGGAAGGCACTCCCAGAGGGAGGCATGGCTAAAGTTCTGACTTAGTCTCATCTGAGCAGGAAGGCTGAGATTACCCACCGGTGGATTCTACACTCATCATGCTGGAGAACACCTATCTGACCTTGATGAATATAAATCACTGGGGCCTGACAGATTACATCCCAGAGTTCTGAAGGAGCTGGCAAATGTTATCTCAGAACCATTGCACCACATCTTTCAAAAATCCTGTCATGGTTCCGATAGATGAAACCAATTGAGAGAAGATTTCTTCCTTAAAGAACATTTTATTCAGGAAACAAAGTATCGGCACTTACATAGTTGAAGACTAAAGTTCCCTCCCCCCTGATACAAAGTAACAACTTGCAATTCCCACCCCAGAAAGGCTGTCATAAATCACATTCACCAATTATTCTAAAACGCGGGCTCCTCCCAACTTTTCAACCTGCCAAAACTTTATCTAACATTGACCTTGATCACATCCCAGCTGCAAATATTATGGCTAACAGAAAACATTCAAGCATTCCTCTCTTCCCCCCTTCTACATCTGAGAATCTCAAACAACAGAAAAAAGCACAAGGAAAGCAAAAGGTAAAATGGCTACAGTTTCTCAATTGTCACAGCGCTGACAGGAGCACTGGGAATTGGAAAAGGGCTGATGTGGTTTCCATCTTCAAGAAAGGGGAAAAAATGGACCCAGGAAATTATAGACCAATCAGTTTAACATTAATACCTCGGAGGATCCTGGAAAAGATAATCAAAAAACAGGTCTGCGAACAATTAAAAGCAAACAAAGTTATAACTAGTAGCCAGCATGGGTTTATTAAAAACTGATCATGCCAAACCAATCTTATTTCATTCTTCGACAAAGTGACTAAACTAACAGACCAGCAAAATACTGTGGATGTAGTATACTTAGACTTCAGTAAGAGATTTGATAAAGTAGACCACAACCTACTCCATGGTAAGTTAAAAAAAGGTGGAATAGACAACATCACCACAAGATGGATCTGTAGTTGGCTGTCAAACCATACTCAATGAGTAGTCTTCAACAGCACTACATCCACATGGAGAGAAGTAAGCAGTGGGTACCATAAGGTTCGTCTTAGGCCCAGTACTGTTCAATATCTTCATCAATGACTTAGATGAGGGAATTGAAGGGGAACTCATCAGATTTGCAGATGACACTAAACTGGCAGGAGTAGCCAACACGCCAGAAGACAAACTCAGGATCCAAAAAGATCTTGACAAACCTGAACAATGGGCCCTATCCAGCAAAATGAGCTTCAATGTGGAGAAAAGCAAAGTTTTACATTTAAGTAGGAAAAATCAAAGGTACAAGTACAGATTGGGCAAGACCTGGCTTAAAAACAATAACTGTGAGAGGGACCTTGGAGTCCTAGTGGACGATCACTTAATCATGAACCAGTACTATGTAGAAGCAGCCAAAAAAGCTAATAATCCTGGGTTGTATAAACAGAAGCATAGAATCAAGATCACATGAGGTATTAGTACTGCTTTATATCCTAGTAAGACCACATCTGGAATACTGCAGCCAATTTTGGTCACCAATTTTTTTTTGGAAAAAATTCAGAGAAGAGCAACTAAGATGATCAAAGGCCTGAAGACTAAAACATACACAGAACAGCTGCAGGACTTGGGTTTGGCTAGTCTAAAGAAAAGAAGAAACAGAGGCAACATGATAGCAGTATTCCAGTATTTGAGGGGCTGCCACAAAGAAGAGGGTGTCAGGTTATTCTCCAGAGCACCAGAGGGCAGGACAAGAAATAATGGTTGGAAACTGATCAAAGAGAGAAGTGACCTGGAATTAAGGAGAAACTTCCTGTCAGTGAGGACAATTAACCAGTGGAATAGCTTGCTCCCAGAAATCGTGGACGCTCCATCACGAGATTTTTAAAAATAGGCTACAGTCACTTGTCTGAGATGGTATAGGTTCTCCTGCATGAGCAGGAGCTGGACTAGAAGATCTCCAAGGTCTCTTCCAGCTCTATTCTATTCTAATTGGCTTTTAGCCCCAATTCTCAAAAGGTCAATTTTGTGGGGATGGTTACAAGTGTAATTGGGCCACTTACCAGGGGATTGTCATTGGAGTCAGTGTTGGTCAATCCCTGGCCGTTATCTGGTGGGGTTGGAGTTCTCTGAGCCTGTTTTGGCGATGAGGTGAACTAGATGACCTCCATTCCTTTTAGCGCAGTTTCTCTGCCTTGCAGTGGTGCTTTGCTGTCCTTCCCCATGGGGCTGGGGTTTGCTTTCTTGGTCAGTTGGTTTTGTACTTTGCCTCTCTGTGCCCTTCTTGGCCGCACTTGAAAGGCAGTGGAGCGAACCTGCAGAGCTTGTGGCTTGACCGTTTCCCTCTTCTTTGGGAGTGATTTCTTCCATGGCAGCGCCGCGCAGTACATGTTGCCTGCCTGGTGAATTTCTACCTCCTCGGGTAGGACATACCAGTCATGGAGGGTTGCGGGGGGCCCTCTCAAGACATAGGAATTGTACAGGTTATCATTCAATATGTCTTTGAAGTAGCTGATAGAAATGGTCTCTGGCTAGTCATTGAGTTGGTATGCCAGATCATAAAACTCCTCGGTGTACTCAGTCATAGCTTGGTGACCTTGCCTCACAGTCTTGTTGCGGTCTAGGTGCTAGGTGCCTCTCTGAGTTAAACAATTTTGCAGATTCCGCCTAATGTAAGGACCTGACCCAGCTGAGCCCTCAGGAAAGTAAAACTCTTGACTCCATTAAGTTTAATCAAAAAGAACTATTACTGAGAAATAATGGATGCAGAGAAGCGCAAAGCAATTCTTTTGTTTTCCCCCAAACCCAACCACCCTGACCAGTCCACTAGCAGCCAATATGATGCCATAAAGATGTTATGAGAATACTGAGGTGCTGGGTAGATAACAGGTCACTCTCAGGGCATGACGGTCTTGGAACCAGGCTGGAACTGGGTGGGAAAGAATCTGTTTCGTCTCTGAAGACAATCCCCCTCCCTTCTCTAGTGGGTTACAGCAAAAGTGAAAGCATGCAAAGAATGCCAGAAACCTTCCTTCCCCACCCCCTCCAACAGAATGGCAGGATACCAGCATGGTGGACCTGACATGCCGTCCCCCGAAAGAACAACCGAGCTGGGAAATTAGTTGATTTGAACCTGTTATGGTGTCTAATTTCTTTTCACTGGAATGTGGTGGCACAGTGACTTAATGACACTGGAACTGCTGGCCAGAAATGGTCTGCACTCTGGCAGTTTGAATCTGGCTCTCCAAGATAGGGTGATCTTCTGTGCTTGCTTCCCGGCTCCTGCCCACTCAGCAGTTTGAAAGCATGCAATACTGCAAGTAGATAAATGGGTGCCACTTCGATGGGACAAACCTAGTGCATTTGCGTGTATGGAGAGTAAAAGCCAGCACTGGACCTGGCTGCATGTGAGGCAATGCAACACAAGCAAGGTGAGGCAAAGCGAGGCAAGACAAGGCGAGACCAGTAGAGGAGCCTGGAAGTGCCAGCAACCTGAACACCACTAATCAACTGATGTAAGTTAGTTCACCCCTGTGGTACACCAAGGATAAACACGTAAGCACCGTGAGGCTGTGAGGACTGCATTGTGTCTAGCAGTTGTAGATTTCCCTGACATTGTATGCCATATGGTAAATAAATAAATCTTTCCACTGTTGTGCACACTTGTGTTTGTAGGTTTAGCTTTAGTAAAGATTCCTTACCAAACCAGCAAAAGCTTATATCATATAAATGTCTCTAAATTTCAGAGGGCATTAACTCTAGCACGTTATAACATTCTCCCCACAACAGTTCTGAAGGGCCTATACAAAAAAGTCCCCTATGAACTGAGATTTTGGCCCTGTGGACATTGAAACCACAGCTCATGTCCTATTATATCTTCTATAGTTTTATTGACTCATATTATATCTCCTTACCTGACAAAATAGCATATCTGGCAAATTCTGATCTCTTTTATGTACCACTGTTACTGTTGGATCAGTATTATACAATTTCTTTGAATGTAATATAGCTAAATTCTGCTATATTGTCTGTAAAATTAGGCAGACTTTGGTCACCCATTGATAATTCCACCATAAATTCTAATATACTATTATGTCTCACTGTATTGGTTTTATTTTATTTTAGTGTTTTAATTTTTATTCTGGTCTGTGACCTTAATAAAAGATTGTTCGATTGACCCCCAACAAAAAATAAGGGACAGCATAGAACATAGAATAACAGAGTGGGAAGGGACCTTGGAGGTCTTCTAGTCCAACCTCCTCCTGAAGCAGGAGACCCTATACCATTTCAGATAAATGGCTGTCCAGTCTCTTCTTAAAAGCCTCCAGCAGTGGGACACCCACAACTTCTGAAGGCAAGGCATTCCACTGGTTAATTGTTCTCACCATGAGGAAATTTCTCCTTAGTTCTAGGTTGCTTCTCTCCTTGATTAGTTTCCATCCATTGTTTCTTGTCTTGCCTTCTAGTGCTTTGGAAAATACCGTAGGTTGATCCCCCTCTTCTTTGTGGCCACCCTCCAAATATTGGAAGGATGCTGTCATGTCACCCCATGTCCTTCTTTTCACTAGACAAGACATACCCAATTCCTGCAACCATTCAAGTTTTAGCCTCCAATTATCCTTATTGCTCTTTTCTGCACTTTTTTCTAATGTCTCAACATCTTTTTTATATTGTGATGACTAAAATTACAGGCAGTATTCCAAGTGTGCTCTAACTAAAGCTTTGTAAAATGGTACTAATACTTCATGTGATCTTGATTCTATTCTTCTGTTAATGCAGCTTAGGACTGCATTGGCTTTTTTGGCTGCTGTCACATACTGCTGCCTCATATTTATGTGACTGTCCACTTGGATTCCAAAATCCCTCTCACAGTTACTGGTTTTGAGTCATATTTTCCCTATTCTGTACTTGTACTTTCCCTATTCTGTTTTTTCTTGCCTAAGTGTAAAATTTTACTTTTATCCACACTGAATTTCATTTTGTTAGATAGAGCCCACTGTTCAAGTATGTCGAGATCCATCTGGATCTTGAGCTTATCTTCTTGGGTGTTGGCTATTCCTGACAGCTTAGTGTTATCTGAAAATTTGATGAGTTCCCCTTCTATTCCCTCATCTAAAATAATGTATGAAGATATTGAAGAGAACTGGGCCTAAAATGGAACCCTGGGGTACGAAACTGCCCACTTCCCTCCATGTTGATGTAGTTCCGTTAGGATTACATGTTGAATATGGTTTGTCAGCCAGTTACAAATCCATCTGGTGGTGGGGCTATCTATTCCACATTTTTCTAGTTTACCAAGAAGTAGTTTGTGGTCTTCACTGTCAAATGCTTTACTGAAATCCAATTATATCATGTCTGCTGATGCACTAATTTAGTCACTTTGTCAAAGGATGAAATAAGATTTGTTTGGCCTGATCAGTTTTTGATGAAGTCATGTTGGCTTCTGTTTATAATTTTGTTTGCTTCTAGGTATTCCCAGATTTGTTGCTTGATCATCTTTTCCAAGATCTTCCCAAGTATTGATGTCAGGCTGATTGGTCTGTGGTTTCTGGATCTGTTCCCCCCCCCCTTTTTAAAGATAGGAACCACATCAGCTCTTTTTCAGGATCTTCCCAGGTATTGATGTCAGGCTGATTGGTCTTTGATTTCTGGACCTGTTTTTCCCCCGTTTTTGAAGTTGGGAACCACATCCGCTCTTTTTCAGTCCTCAGGTAGTTCTCCCATGCCTCATTCAACCATGGAGCCTCTCAGTCTACAAACTTTAATATAAAGATTGTGTCAGAATCCATTTCTATTTCATTCCTATCTATCTGCTCTGATCTAAAAACAAATCTCACTTTTCCCTGGGTTCTGCCATAATCCTAAGGGGAAGGGGGATATGTCTGCAGGGTTATTGCTTTCGCTTCCTCTATTTGCTACAATGTAACCTTTTGCTTTGTTATTGCCTCTGTGTCAGCTGCCACTACAATGTAACAATTTGATTTCTACACTGCATCTCTCTCTGAACTTTCTTCTCCCTAACCTGTCAGCTAGGAAAGGGGGGGGGGGAAGAAAGAAATACAACCTCCTGAGCCTGGCTTATTTCTAAAAAAAAAAAAAAAAAAAGGAGGTGAGAAGAGTGCTCGAACATCCTATGACTGGAGCCAGATTGATGTTATCTCTCCTTTCCCACAATGGACTTAACACCTGGAGATTGGCCGGTCTGAACCGTCCAGATGAACTGTGGGGTGGGGTTTGCTTGGGGACACTTTAAAGTATCGATCTGTAAAGGAATCCCTCAGATCCTGTCTATTATGCCTGCTATCAACTACTTTTAATAAAAGTTCTTGTTGGAGGAAACCGTCTCCAAGAGTTCTGCTTTCTTAAGATGTGGGATTGAAGTGGGTCCTTACAGATTGTTTGGGTTCTTCCTCCCCTTCTCCAGGACAGAATTTCTCTTTTGCATTACTTCTGTTGTCTAAAGCAAGTTTTCTTAGTTGTGCCTATCATAATTTCTCTCTAGCCAAAGCTGTTCTAAAATTTAATGCTTTTAATGCTGTAAGAAAGGCTTAGTGTCCTCTTTGCTATGCAGTGTGGTTTAAAAACAGGCAATAATCTTTTAGCTTTCTGGAAAGGCTGTTTTATGAAACTATGTAGTTGAAATATCTTTAAGTAACATACAAATCATTTTGTAACTCAGGAATTCTCTACCTCTCACAACTCTCTGTAACAAAATGAATAAAATAAAGAATTTCCATGTGTTAATACTTGGCTGCATGACTATCAGAGTTGTATAAAAGAATAAACAGATCTTTGAAAGAAAGATAGCTAAAAACATTACCGTATTGTTTTCAAGAAAATGGTGTGTACATTTCCTTGAGGGCACCATCAACAAAATTCAACTTTAAAAGACAGTTTATTGTTGTAATGGTGTAATTCTCTCTCTAGGTTTGCCTCCAGTTCCATCTACCTTGGGGACAAAGTTTGCAGAGACTTCTGTGCGAGAACGCATGAGAGAGAAATTGAAGGCTGCACGAGTAAGACATCAGAAATCCTGTTCCCATCAATGCCTCTCATAACACTGGTTCTTTGGAGAAATCATACTGGGGATTTTTGGTATATTTGGGACACAGTAGATAGGCAGAAGTATAGTTAAGTGTAATTTTTAAGAAAGAAGAAAAATAATCTGTAGCTCAACAAGAATCAATTTAATTCCATGGTTGATGGCATTGAGAAGAAAAAATTAGAATTTCCCATCTCATTCCCTTGTGATGGAATTGTTATTTCATATCTTTTTTGATATCTTTGATTGGCTGGATGGAGACAAAACATTGCTCAAGCCTACATTTTTCCTCTCTTTTGTAATTAGCAGCTTCATTAGCAACCAGACATGACCTTGGGCCAAATTGGAATAATTAGTGAAAAATATGTAAAAATGGAAACAAATCTAATCTTGGCATGCTGAGTTTTTTTTATGATGAATTCCTAGTAATTGAATAGGACTCTGAGGTGGTTGGAGTGGGTGCTGTTGGCTTGAAAAATTCCATTTCTGGATTTTTGCCTGACAGTTGATCCCAGAGCAATCCTTTTTAGTGCTCTGTGGCAGCAAAGAAAGACTTCATGGGAGTTGAAAATGAGGATTGAATGGAGCTAAAATTTCCCCATCTCTGAACAAGATCACTGCTGTTACATGGGATGGATCACTGAAATATGTATTAAAGTTTAGATCTGTTTTCTGAAATTCTAAGTTCTTCCTTAAATGCTTTACTAATAGCTTTTTCCTTTCTGGAGTATTTCTAATTTGCTCCGTCATAACTCTGTGTGCTTTATTGTAGAGAATATCATAACTTAAATAAGTAATGTAATACAGTGGTTGCCAACCCATGGGCCATGGCCCACTACCAGGCCATGAGCTGAAATATAGAGATGTCTTTGAGACTTGTATTATATTAAAATAGCAGACTGAACATCCTGAAATCTAAATAAATTTGAGATCAGGAATCTGGATTTTCTCTGGACTTGTGGCAGCTTCCAGAACTTCCCAAAGTGGTTTGTTTGGATGACCTATTGAGTTTTTGTTTGTACTTGATAATTCAGAACTGCTGATGCAATGTGATACATGATCCAGCTCTAGATGAACCAATATTAATATAGTAATAGTAATATTCAGGCTTATCTCAACTGCCCTTTCTTGATACTAAAAGAGGTTGATTCTATTGCTGTGCATAAAAATTTGTTCTTAAGAATCTTCTACTTTCCTCCATATATTTCCATTTTCTCTGCTTATTAAAAATTTAATGCACATTTATTTCTCCATCTTCTAGTAAGGCATAATTTAAAATATGTCTATAGTATTGACTATACTTATTTATTATGCAGAAAATTTGAAGTCAATATAAATTAATTAATGCAGTTTTTATTCATATATATATTTGCAGATAAGTGACCATTTGCTGAGTGCAGTACAAAGAAAAAAAGGCAAGGTATCTGCAAGAGTGAAGTTTCATGATGCTGTTAGAAGATGCAAACAAAAATCACAGGTGATGAGTGTCAGTTGAATAGTGGTGGCTTTTCAGGTTATTTTGTGATTATTTAAGACTGAATTATGAATTAAGTATGGTTAAAAAAATACCCTTGAGTATATATGACCTTGAAAAACAAAGTAATATATGATGAAAATTACAAATAATTGTAACTTAAAGATTAGGAAATGGTCCAGAAACATATGTTTTATGCACCATTAGCTGTATTTAGCTTTCTACTTCCAAAGTTGAAAGATGTTGTGATGTGATTCCATGACCCACAGTGCAAAAGGAGAAGTTATGTAAGATGTGATATCAGCTCCAAGATGCCCAAAATCTTGACATATTTTTTTCCATTTCTTCCATTCATATCTATAGATAGAAATCTGCTGATGAGTCAAATTATTTAATGTGTTCCAAAATTGTGGAATACATTTTGGTGATGAATATAAAACTCTTAAAACTCTGTATAGCAAACTATTAAATTTTGTATTTCTAAATGTGACTAAATAAATGTCCTCCAGTAGGCAGTATGGATTGAGAAATGGTGTTTCAATCAAAATAGAGCTGGAAGCAACCCTGGAGGTCATCTAGTCAAACTCTCTGCTGAAGCAGGAGACCCTATACTATTTCAGACAAGTGACTATCCAGTCTCTTGTTAAAAATCTCCAGTGATGAAGCTTCCACAACTTCTGATAGCAAGTTGTTCTACTGGTTAATTGTCCTCACTGTTTGAAAGTTTCTCCTTAATTCCAGGTTACTTCTCTCCTTGATTAGTTTCCATCCATTGTTACTTGTCCTGCTCTCTGATGCTTTGGAAAATAAGTTGATCCCCTCTTATTTGTGGCAGCCTTTAAAATACTGGTATACTATCATGTCACCCCAGTCCTTCTTTTCTCTAGACTAGCCGAACTCAAATCCTGCTATTCTTCATATGTTTTAGTCTCCAAGCCTTTAATCATCTTAGTTGCTCTTCTTTGCACTTTTTCCAAAGTCTCAACATCTTTTTTGTAATGTGACCAAAACTGGATGCAGTATTCCAGGTGTGGCCTTACTAAGATTTTATAAAGCAGTACTAATACTTCATGTGATTTTGATTCTATGCCTCTGTTTATACAACCAAGGATTGCATTAGCTTTTTTTGGCTGCTGCTGCACACTGCTTACTCATATTTAAGTGCCCATCCACTAGAACTCCAAGATCCCTCTCACAGTTACTGTTTTTGAGCCAGGTTTTGCCTAATCTGTACTTGTATCTTTGGGTTTTTGTGCCCAGGTGTAAACCTTGCTTTTCTCCACATTAAATTTCATTTTGTTAGATAGGGCCCATTTTTCAAGTCTGTCAAGATCTTTTTGGACCCTGAGCTTGTTTTTTGCTATTCCTGCCAGCTTAGTGTTATCTGCAAATTTGATGAGTTCCCCTTCTGTTCCCTCATCTAAGTCATTTATGAAGATATTGAAGAATACTGGACCTAAGATGGAACCTTCTGCTACCCCACCGTTCCTTCCTTCCATGTAGATGTAGTATCATTAAGGACTATTTGTTGAATAGTTTGTCAGCCAGTTACAAATCCATCTGGTGGTGATGCTGTCTATCCCACGTTTTTCTAGCTTACCAAGAAGTAGGTTGTGGTTTACTTTGTCGAATGCCTTGCTGAAGTCTAAGTATACTATGTCCACAGCATTTCGCTGATCTACTAATTTAGTCACTTTGTCAAAGAATCAAATAAGATTGGTTTAGCATGAAGGAACCCATGCTGGCTTTTAGTTATAACTTTATTTGTTTCTAGATGTTTATTTAGGGTCAGTGTTACATTTCAACTCAACTTTTATATCATCTTCAACAGGGCCTGGAGAGGATAGTAAGAAACTTAGATAGAGTTCAGAACTGAAGAATGCAGGTTTTGGACACTCAGTATTTCACGAGGGAATTTTGAATGAAAATTGGTATATGCGTGCAGAAACATTTGTTTTTGAGAAGACTGAGTAAAATGATCAGAAATGCATAGTTACTGTTGTTGTTCTCTATGAGGGATAAATAGTAATAATTCTTTTTTAATTCTGTTACAGAGTTAGCTTTTGAGTTGTATGATGAATTTTTTTAAAAAAAAAATTACTTTTCCTCATTAGATTCAGACGGGTTATCCTTCTTCTGAAGAAGCCTATAATTTCTTTATTTTCAATTTTGATCCCGGGGAAGAGAATGTATGGAATGATGGTCAAAAAAATGAAAAGAATGTATCAGATCTAAATGACAAGGGCAGGGAGAACCAGAAATCTACACTCAGCAGTCAGGAAGAACAAGAAGAGAATGAAATGGTAATCATGAAGAAGCTCTTTAAAAAAATGTTTAGCTGACTGGTTGTATTTTGTTGTAAACAAAATGTGGTTAATATCATGCCTCTCCCCTCCTCTCCTCTTTCCATAGATGCACATAGGGTATCATATCTTAAGACAGTCCTATATTACATATAATGGAGAATTTAAGTAAAAATGATGAAAAATTGCTTATTCTCCAGCATGGGTGGATTCCGAATCCACCAATGGGTTAACACAGCCTGTTGCCCAATCATTGACTAGGTCCGAATTTTAGCCCCACCTTCGGCCGGATGCCCCAGTTTTTTACCTAGTCTGAAGCCCAAAGCAGCTCTTTGTGATAGTTCCGCGAATAGTTGTTCTTTTTGTTGGCTAAAGATTGGTAAAGTATTTCTTTTGTTATTTTAGTACCTTAATTCAATTGGGAAGACGAAATTTAGAGAGGTTATTTTCAATTTTAATTTTTTTTGGACGGTTCTTCGCCTTCTCTCCCCTACGCCGTCGGGACGTGACGGCAAGGCCGTCCCGGGCCTAGGCCCTTGGGAGAGCGGGAGCCGAAGGGGGAAATGTCCCTGGGCTCCTGGCTGGCCGCCGGACAGCGTCCTGAGACTCCCCAGGAGCGCAGACGTCGATCGAAGAGGACGATCCGGAGGAGCTTGCCACGGTCGACGCAGAAATAGCGGGGGACTGCTACAAATAAGCGCAAGTAGGGCAAAAAGGAGCGGGGAGGAGGCCGCCGGAAGACTGAAAGGGTGGTCTTCGGCGGGAGTCGCATTAGACCGGGCAGGTAGACCCGGGGCTGCGGGCGACAGGCACCGCGTGGTCGGGAGCACAGAGCTCTGACTAAAAATTTGGTGCGGCGGCCATCTTGAAAAAGGGGAGGTCCCGGCGCTTGGCGCGAATCACCATCTTGGATGAGGGGCGTTCCTTTGTCTTCCGCGTTCTTTGATTGGTGGTTTGTCGCTACAGCGCGAAAATCCATTTGAAGACAGGGCGGTGAATCCCTTTTGTCTCTCTGCTGGAGCTTAGGCCCAGGGAAGGAATTTTCTGCCGGCAAGGCAGAGATTACTTGTGTTTCCGGCCTGCTTAGACCAGTGAGCATTGAGAGCCGGCCTTTTTCAAGGGGAGAGTGTTTCTCCGGTGGTGTGTGTCTCTGTGTACTTGGAATTTTAGCAGTGGTTTGAGCCGGAACGGATCCCCAGTGGAATTAGGGCGGCGAGGACAGCACAGGGATCGAAATCCTTTGTCGAGGGGCCTACGTAGCCGCTATCCACTACTGCCGAGCAGGTTAGGGAAATACTCCCTTCAGCGCTGCCGGCCCAAGCTGTGCCTGCCAGATACCCCAAAAGGGTGCTATTTAGAGCATGGCGATGGCAGATGGCACCTCAGCCCAGGGCTCAGCGCCCCCTCCGTCGTCGCCTAAACGCAGAACGGAGGAACCGGGGGGGGGCAAGAATAAGGCCAAGACCAAACATCTGACTGAGCCGTCGAAAACTGCTGAGCGTCAGGCCATAAGGAGACACCAGGCTTTGGAGAAGGAGTTTGCCAAAGCGCAGAGGCTCAGGGCCAGTGGAACAGAGAGAGCGGCCCTGCCCCTTCTGGATACATCCATACCCTATGGGCCTTCGGGATCAGCTGGACAGGGATCCAGGGCATGGTCTCCCAGGGGGGAGACAGAAGGGGAGGTGTCTCCTATCTCGGTGCCATCATCACCAGAACATTCTGAACCCACAACCAGCCAGGACGTGGCTGGTCACAGAGGTAGGAAAAGGTCTGGTAAGTGGTCATCACAGGTTCATTCCCTTTTGCAGGAGGCCCTTGAACAACTCTTGGCCTCTAGGGGTGATCCTTCGCCTCAGGGCTCACAGACACCACGGAGACATGCCCCCGGGGGGGGGAAGGTAGTGTTCCATGGTTCTGATGTGTCTGAGACTTCTTCACAGGTGGCAGAAGAGGAACTGGAGGACTGGGACGAGGAAGGAGCCCCGCTGTCGGAGAATGAGGAAGCAGATCCACAACCGGTTCCAATTTCAGGTTTATTTGACCACACTCTGTTTCACTCTCTCATGCTTAAGACCTGTTCTGTACTCGATCTGCCAGCTAAGACCAAGGAAGCCAGACCACCGTCCTCGGAAGAAGAGGACACAAAGGATCCGCTAATGCATTCACCGGTATCAGAGGTGATACAGGTACCATGCACCAGGTCAACGGTACGGTCCCAGTGGACCAGCTTAGGCACCATTCCCTCACCAAATAACGTGGAGAAAAAGATGTTCAACGTATGCAATCCCCTTGCATCGCTAATAGAGGTGCCACAGGTGGATGCACTGCTAATATCTCTCTTTTCTTCCTCAGCCATCCCAGGAGACATGGCAGAGTCGATGAAGGCGGAGGATAAGAAGGTAGAGCTCTCCCTCCGCAGAGTCCATCATTCATCGGCCTGGGCCATTAGGGCCGCGTCTACTACCTCAGTCGTCTCTAGGGCAGCGATTAGGTGGCTGTGGGAGCTCCAGGCAAGTGTTCCTTCGGATCAGGTACGCATACAACAAACACTGACTAAACTGCGGACAGCAGCAGAATTCACGGCGGACGCCACCCTGTTTGCCTCACGATACTCGGCCAGGTCCATCGGAGGGACAGTGGCCGTCAGGATGTGGCTTGTGTGGCTTAAGAACTGGAAGGCGGACCTGAAGTCCAAGTGGCGGCTCGCCACATCTAAGTATTCAGGATTAAAGCTTTTCGGAGCGATCCTGGATCCTTACGTGATCGAGGACAAGAGTAAAAGGAAGGTTTTAGCTCAACCATCCAAGAGGACAGACAGGGGAACTCAGGAGTTCCGTAGGCAGACTCCCCGCCAGAACGGGAGTGGGGAATGGAGGCAGCCCTTTCAGGGGGGGACGGTCCTGGGAGGGGCCCAGAACTCCGCGCACTTTCTCATATAGGCAGGAGCTCGGCCAGGACCGTCCAGCATCTGGCAGGACGGTCCTTCCAAACGCCCCTTTAAAGGGGGGGAGGCCGGCCCTACAGACGCACCAAGTGACGCCTGGGACAGCCCCGTCGGGGGTCGTCTGGCGCTGTTCAGCGAGGTGTGGCAGACGACCACGACGGATGCCTGGGTCAGGGAGACGGTGTCCCGGGGCCTAGCAATAGAATTCTACTCCCCACCACCAGAACACTTCATAAGATGTCCGGTATCTCGCAACACGGCCAAGGCGGGACTATTGGATCTGGCCATAGAGCACCTGGAGGAGATAAGAGCTATAGAGCCGGTTCCTCCAGAGCAGGAGGGACAGGGGTTCTATTCCATCCTATTCCTTGTACCAAAGTCATCTGGGGATTGGAGGGCAATCCTCGACCTCAAGCGGTTATTTGCAGATAACACCGCTACGTAGTGTACAGGAAATTCAAGATGCAGTCCCTCAGATCCATACTGGCCAGCATTCGAAGAGGGGACCTGCTGTCATCCATAGACCTCACGGAGGCCTACCTGCACATCCCGATAAGGCTGGAACACAGAAGGTTCCTCAGATTCTGTCACGGGGTGGCATTACCAGTACAGGGCCCTACCATTCGGCCTATCCTCAGCGCCCCGAGTGTTCACGAAGGTCCTGGCGGTATTGGGAGCGCACCTACGCATGATACCGGTGCGAGTCCAATGCTACCTGGACGACATTCTGATTCTTTCAAGCTCCCACCAGGCAGCACAGACAGACCTTCGGGTTACCCTAAACACCCTCCAGGCCCACGGCTTTTCAGTAAACCACAAGAAAAGTCAACTCACGCCCTCAAGGAGACTCCTACACCTAGGGGCCATCATAGACTCAGAACAGGGCATGGTGTATCTCTCCCAGGAGCGTCGGGAGAGTCTACGGAAGCTAGCACGTCAGGTAGAACAGAGGAGGGTGGTCACCGTAGTACAGTTGTCTCAGCTTCTAGGGAAGATGATATCATGCCTGGGCATTGTTCCGTGGGCAAGGCTTCATTCCAGAAGTCTCCAATGGCTTCTACTCCCTTACCAAAAGCAGAACCAGAGCGCCTCGCTCAGGAGAGTCAGGGTACCACCCCGGGTCCTAGCATCACTCAGATGGTGGAGATCAGGGGCCCTAAACAAGGGAACCCCACTCAGGGAACCGGACAGGATCACAGTCACGACCGACGCAAGCCTGTTCGGTTGGGGGCCCCATTCCATGGACCAGATAGCCCAGGGAAGGTGGAGCACACAGGACCTGAAACACAGGATCAATTGGCTCGAGCTGAGGGCCAATCACCTGGCCCTGCTGGCTTTTTCATCCCACCTGGCAGGGAGTCACGTGCTAGTCCTAATGGACAATGTAACAGTGAAGGCGCACGTGAACAAGCAAGGGGGGACCAGGTCAGTGGCCCTCATGCAGGAGGCCCGGGCGCTGGGTCTGTGGGCAGAGCAGCACCTGGCCTCACTCAAAGCAGAGCACATTTCAGGGGAGGCAAACCACCAGGCGGACTCTCTCAGCAGGGTCACTGTAGATCACGCAGAGTGGAGGCTGGATCCGGAACTGTTCGAGGCAATCTCGGACAGATTCGGACGCCTCTCCCTGGACCTCTTCGCGTTCCCAGAAAACACACAGACTCCCCGTTTCTTTTCCAGGTTCCAGACCAGGGGAGCGGAGGGGACGGACGCGCTCAGATGCAGGTGGCCCCAGGGGCTACTGTATGCCTTTCCGCCTCCGCCCCTGATACAGGCAACAATCCGCAAGCTGATACTGGAACAGGCGGAGGTGGTATTAATTGCTCCATACTGGCCGCGGCGTCCGTGGTTTGCAGACCTGGTGGACCTATCGCTTTCGCCAGTGTGGAGACTTCCCCCGAGTCAGGTCTCCCTGAGTCAAGGGAAACTCCAGCACCCAGACCCGCAGTGGCTACAACTAGCCGCTTGGCACTTGAGCGGGAGGGACTGAGCAGGCAGGCCTTTTCAGAGGGCATCATCTCGGTCATCCAGGACGCTCGCCGACCTTCCACCAATAGGATCTACGATGCCACCTGGAAGAACTTCTCTTCCTGGTGCAGCAGGCAGGGACTAACATCCCCAACATCCTGGAGTATTTGTGGGAGGGCATGAACAAGGGATTAGCGACCAACACCATTGGCAGACAGGTAGCAGCACTACAGACGAGGACCGGGGACCCTTGTCACAGCATTCAGCTGTGAGCGCCTTCCTAAAAGGAGCGGTCACAAGACGGCCTCCTGTAGTCCACCGTTTCCCCTCATGGGACCTTCCCAAGGGCCTGCAAGCGTTAACTGAGGCTCCCTTTGAGCCGCTGGGGGTTAGCTCACTCCATTTCCTGTCACTAAAGGTGGCCTTCCTAGTGGCCATCACCTCGGCAAGACGGGTATCAGAGTTGGCTGCCCTTTCGGTCTGACCGGACCTGATCATCTTTGCAGAGGACAAAGTGACTCTGCGTCTGGACCCATCTTTCCTACCTAAGGTCAACTCATGGTTCCACAGGTCACAGGATCTGGTACTACCGGACTTCTGTCCGAATCCCACACATCATCTGGAGAGACGATGGCATACGCTGGATGTGCTCAGGGTGCTGCGCCACTATGTCGATAGGACAGCGACCTTTAGGAGGTCAGAGGCCTTATTCGTTTCTTATCATCCTTCGTCCAAGGGACAGAAGGTGTCATCCTCAACCATTGGCAGGTGGATCAGGGCATGCATAGCCAGGGCCTACGTTTCCTTGTCACTGCCGGTGCCATCTAATATAACGGCGCACTCCACAAGGAGCGTGGCCACATCGGCAGCTTGGCGCACACAGGCATCAGTGGAGGAAATTTGCAGAGCGGCCATGTGGGCCTCTCCATCCTCCTTTGTGAAACATTACAAGATCGATCAATTCGCTGCAGCTAAAGGTTCGTTTGGCAGGAGAGCTCTGCAGCAGATTGTTGAGCCCTAGTAAGAGATAGCTAGACACCCACCCAACGGGACATGAGAGGGCTTGGGTACGTCCCATTGGTGGATTCGGAATCCACCCATGCTGGAGAAGAAGCGTTGGCTTACCTGAACGCATTTTCTCAGCATGGGGGGATGGAGAATCCACACCCTCCTCTAGCTAGTCTAGGCAGGGCTTCTCTTACAGGACTCTTGAATGGAGCTACACGGTCCGATCTTCTTGAAAGCTTCGCCTGGCAAAAAACCGGAGCATCCGGCCGGAGGCGGGGCTAAAATTCGGACCTAGTCAATGATTGGGCAACAGGCTGTGTTAACCCATTGGTGGATTCTCCATCCCCCCATGATGAGAAAAGGCGTTCAGGTAAGCCAACCCTTCTTTGTGGCTAAAAGCAACACGTTTGTTAAGACCAAATATTTTCTGCCATAGATATCCTTTACATCTATAGTGATCCTATTTGGAAAAAAGTTAAATTTTATGCTTTTTACTTAGAAAGAAAATCTCTTTACTTTGAGGGAATATTTTATACCCAGTGAATTAACCAAGATAGTAAGCATCACACAAGGAATATCAGTAGGAAATAGTATAGCTTCTCAGTTTAGTGTAAAGATAATTCTAAAATAAATGAATGCATAGTGCCACAAAATGCAAGAATTGTGTGATGAAAATTATGAAGATTTGTTCAGCATTCACTGACAGATTCTGAACAACCTAACTGCCATCTTTGTACACAAAGGTTCTGCTGTTACTCATTGCTAAGGCTCATGCTTTATTCTTCATCCTAATCCAATCCATCCCTCACCCTTTTTTACAACTGTTTTTAATTCCATTTTTTTTCTTGTAATCCCATATGTTTACTAAATATTATAAATTAGACTCTTTGTCTTAGACAGTTCAATTTTAGTAAAAATAGAATACATGTACTATATGTGTGTGTGTGTGTATGTATACACACACACACACACACACACACACACAGAGTAGTAACTTCATACACACACAAATCAACATATCAATTTCCAAAATTCCACAGCCAGCAAGGTGGTCGGTACTATGTGGTAACTTCATGCTGGTGGGGAATTCTAGAGAATTGATGCCCATCTATGTTAAAAGTTGCCGAGGTGCAAAAATACATCTAGATTAATTTGCTGGCCTGCCACCCACAATTGAGGTAGAACTAATTATGTCTTACACACCAGTGAAACATTGGGTCCGGTGTGGTTCTATGTCCTCTTAGCATTATTTTCTGAGGGTTAAGTTTAGGATTTCTTTATTACTGGGACTTCAATCATAAGACTATAAAGAGGATTGGAAGCTTATTTTTTTTATCTAGATCATTTTTACATATTTCAGCAATGCCCAGATGGGTATCCATGTTAAAAATAAAAAGTCAATATGGATCATTTATGCTGTTTGTAAATTACAGTTATGAGAAGCATGTATGTATATTTGAGTTATGTTGAAATATAAAATTTTAGGCTTAACAGCTGAGTTACAACACCCTCCTGAAATTGTAATCAGTTTGCAATAGAACATAGAATTGGTTGCAATGGTTACAGATGATTTTGTAGATTACATTGCTTCTTTCGTCCTTCTGTATCTTGTTTTTGGTTCTGGATAATTCCTGACAGAGTGTGGCTGTGAGTTTGTGGGTTATTGCTATTCCTAGGGGTTGGAGAATTCTGGCTGTCATTTCTGACACCCCTTTTGTGTATGGTAGAGTTAGTTGTTGCATGGTAGTTGGCTGTGTAGTGTGTTGTGATTTGTGTGCTGTATGTCGGAATATGAAGTTTTTTGGATAGCTGTTACGGAGAAGGACGTCAAGCAGCCATTTCTCTTCTGTTTTTCTTAGTGTTGTGGTGTTGCAGTGTGACCTGGCCCTTCTGAAGAGGGTCTGGAGACAGCTTCTTTTGTGTGCGATGCGGTGCTTGCGAAGCTGAGGATCTGCTCATGTGCATGGGTTTATGGTAAATGCAGGTTTCCAGTTCTCCATTGTCTAGTGTCCTTATGTTGATGTTGAGGAATGGGAGTCTGTTGTCTGTTTCCGCTTCATGTGTGAATTTGATCCCAGGGAATATGTTATTAAGTAGGTGGTGTGTTTCTTCAATTTGGGAGTGTTTGATGATGATGAAGGTGTCATCAATGAAGTATGTTCAGAATTTTGGTTGGATGGTGAGTACAGCTATAGATTCAAGTCATTGCATGACTGCTTCTGCTATTAGGCCTGATATGGGTTATCCCATCGGGGTACCTGTACTTGCTTGTAGATTTTTCTATTGAACTTGAATTATGTGTTGAGGCATAGATCCAGGAGTTTCATGATGGTTTCTGTAGACATAGAGTGTTCTGTAGTAGATTATCTTTGTAGGTATGGTGTATTACTGAGTAGAGGGTGTATGCTTTGTTTAGCCAGGTCGATATCAATCGAGATGAAGAGAGTGGTGATGTCGAAGGAGACTATAATTTCTTCCTTACTGATCTTGGTGTGTTTGATGCATTGGAGAAATTGTTCTGGGGAATTTATTGAGTCAAGAAAAGATACAGAAGGATGAAAGAAACAATGTAATCTATAAAAACAACTGTAACAATTGCAACCAACTTTATGTGGGACAAACATCACATCAATTAAAAATCAGGATCCATGAACACCGGTTGGCAGTCAAATGCAACGACCCCAAATCTGTAATCTCTACCCACACTGACACCAAACAGTATCAGTTCTATTGGAGCAACACAGAAAACATTGGCCACTACTACCTGCCACATTTGTGAATTCATTGAAGCCTGGTACTCCACAAACAATTCCACTGACCTACAACCAGCCTACGATCCCCTCAGAATCCAAATGAACTGCACAGCCAACCAGAGACAGCACCAACCCTCAACCAACCCACACAAACCCCCCAGCAGTTCATCTCCCAATGACCCTGACCTGATATAACCTCCCCTTCACAAGACTCACTGATAACTCACACATCACAAGATCCTCAATACACCCACACTTGAAGCCCTTATAAATAGAAGAACACTGACATCCCCTAAACTCCATTGAAGATTTTACCTAGCCTGGTAATGAGCTAGGAGAATGAACCTTCACCCTCATTGTAATCAGTAATAGTCACCAGTGGTCTGATATATTATATATAATTTTCTTGAGATAGTCCTCAAACATCAAGTGTAGGTGTCCTGATAAAGATGATTCTTGATGCAAAAATGATTGGAAATATTTTCTTTTGCAAAAATTCCTATGATTGCAAACCTGTAAAACACAATTCTGCTGCCCTTGAGTTCTGATTGAAAACATTTATGTGGTAAATACAGGATGAAGAGGAACATCTTTTCCATGATAAAGGGGATGATGGCGTATTTGTTATAGAACAGACATGCCAAGATTTCTTAGAAATTAGATCTGCAGAATATGAAAGCTATTCTGGAAGAGCGCAGAAAGAGAAAGATATTTTGTTTATTCCCAGTATGTTAAGAGGTATGTTGGCTGGAATTATTTTGAAATTTTGTATGATACAGGTTAATTTATCAGATATAATATATAGCTGTCTGTCTGTCTGTCTATATCTATCATCTATTTTGTTTTTCATTATGACTATAGTTCAAGAGAAAGACCTTGGGTTTTGATACATTAATTCTGAAATGCCTCTTGGTGGGTAATTTGTCTAAGATTTTACTAAGTAACATCCATTTTCTTATTGTAAAGATGCACGGATTGCATATTTGTAGCTTTGATTTAATCTTGACTCCTGGCAACTGCCTGGACAACTCTTTGCAGTTTTCTTGGCAAGATTATTTGGAAGTAGTTTGCCATTGTTGTTTCAGCTCTTAAAGAAGCTAAAGCAGGGCTGTCAAACTTGCCGTGTCATGTAACATGTAGTGATGTATCACAACTTTTTTCCCATTGCCAGAGCTGGGGTAGGTTGGCTTCCGATGGCAATTTGACACCCCTGAGCTAAAGACTTGAAGATTAAAATTTAGGAGGGTAGGACTAAATAGATGTGGTTTTAAAAAAGAGTTAACACTCAAAAATAGAGATGTGAATGTGCTGGGGAAAAATGAGAACTTAGGAAAACATACAGTTAAAAATAGTGGTCTAAATTTGTAGTATTATCAAATAAAAATAAACAAAGTTGTGTGAATGGGTAATATCAAAGTCCATGTAAATGATAAAGCACAATGCTCAAATGAAGTGGAATGGTAGATTTAAACTGAGATCAATGTTTTATAATGCAAAAGATAGATTACAAATGTTGCTGTTTCTTTTTATTCATTAACCTTTTTTCTGAAAGTTAAAATTTAATAGTTTTTGTATGAAGTAGTGAAGGACAAAGCCTTGAATTATTTTTGTTTTACTATAATGTTGGTGCCTTCTTTTGTTTCTTCTGCCTTCTGTTAATATTTTGTTCATATTTTGTAGTATGGCTGTATTATTATTATCCTTCTCATACCTTTTCTGTTGGTATCTGATGATTATATACTTTGTTGTCTATATGTACACTTATGCACCAGAGATAAATTCCTTGTGTGTTCAATCACACTTGGATAACAACAACAATAAAGTTGGAAGAGACCTTGGAGGTCATCTAGTCCAACCCCCTGCTCAGGCAGGAAACCCTATACCATTTCAGACAAATGGCTGTCCAGTCTCTTCTTTAAAATTTCCAGTGTTGGAGCATTAACAGCTTCTGGACACAGGTTGTTCCACTGATTAATTGTTCTAACTGTCAGGAAATTTCTCCTTAGTTCTAGGTTGCTTCTCTCTTTGGTTAGTTTCAATCCATTGCTTCTTGTCCTGCCTTCAGGTGTTTTGGAGAATAGCTTGTTCTCCAGTACAGGAGATGGAGAATCCACCAATGGGTTTTCTCTGTCTGCCTGCTCTTGAGACCAAGTAGCCAAACTTGACACGCCCCCTGTTGCTAGGAGACCCAGTCTTAACTTGGTCTCAGCTCTTGAAGACGTATCAAGTTTGGCTCTCAGCAGATAGCAGGTTAGAAAAACTCCATTGGTGAATTCTCTTCCCAAATATCTTATTAAAACACAAATTGGCATTCCCCTTAGCTAAATTTTCCCCACAATCACTGGGCTCAGTGTTAAACCACCGTGATTGAGGGGTGGGGGGAGGCCCTTGCAGCTTCCCTGCGTTCCTTTCCACCGTGATTGAGGGGTGGGGGGGAGGCCCTTGCAGCTTCCCAAATATCTTATTAAAACACAAATTGGCATTCCCCTTAGCTAAATTTTCCCCACAATCACTGGGCTCAGTGTTAAACCACCGTGATTGAGGGGTGGGGGGGAGGCCCTTGCAGCTTCCCTGCGTTCCTTTCCACCGTGATTGAGGGGTGGGGGGGGGAGGCCCTTGCAGCTTCCCCCAGGACTCTGGGGAAAAGCTTCCAAGCAGGGTCTGCCTGGAACTTTTTTCAGACCCTTTCTCACCCCGCCTTCTCCTTTCGTTCCTGGAGCTTGATCCCAGGCTGCAGGTCTGAACGTCTTTTTGACTTCTGACCGTCAGCAGCACCCCGTCAGCAGCACTCCTGCTTCGCCTGCCGTTTAGAGGCAGGCCCATGGAGTTCATTTCGGTGCAGCGCCTGGCACTGCCACCGCAAATAGCACAGCCCCAGGACTTTGTTTTTCAGGCCGAGAAGACTGTTCTCAGCTGAGAATGAGTCGCGGCCGCCATTTTGAATACGCCGATCGTAATAGGGAGCCGCGAACGGCCTTCCCCAGGTGTTCCCAACACAGTAACCTTACTGGTGGCTCTATTTTAAAAATTATTCAGAGCTTCATTGCCCCAATTTTGCTGTTCTCCACGGGCGGATTGCGGGTTCACTGGAGACAGGAGTCTCCACTCTCGAACTTTTCCCCAATTCCCACATGGAGCCTCTGTAGGCCCAACGAGGCCTACTCGTAGTAGGAGCAGCCATTTTGAAGGCCACATGAGAGTTCCTTTAGGCCCAACGGAGCTTACTCAACTTAAAAACAGCAGATTCAAGTCATGATTGGGGGGTGCCTTTCTATTATAATATAGGTACGAGTTGAGTAACTGCCAATTGATCTGATCTCACCTTGTCAGGACCTCTTTGTCCCTTTCAGGCCTCTAAGCCCTTTCAGGTTTTTTTTTCCTTTTACTTTTTTTCTGGTGCACCCTGACTGGCCACCTAAGGCCTCTGGGCAGAGCCCAGAGAGTGGCCCCAAATGGGCCTTCGGCATCTGACTCAATTGCCGTGACCGAAGCCCAGAGAGATATTTTTCTGGTCGGGTGGTCAGGGGAACAGTTTTGTTGCTTGTTCCAATCTTGCTTCCGCCAGCTACTTGCCTGCCAGAGCTCTAATCTCAGTTCGCCTGAGATTGCTCAACCAGGATGGAGGGCTCCTCAATGCCTCAAACCTCGAGTACCGTCTCTCCATCCTCCACTTACGGCTGCCAAAAATCCTCTGGACAGGAGGCGGCAGGCAAGTCCAAATCCAAGACAAAGCACACGCTTAAAAAGTCTTCCAAGCTGGCGGAAAAGCAAGCCAGCCATAGGCACCAGGCCCTAGAGAAGGAGTTCTCCAGGGCACAGAGGCAGGCCGGACTAGATACGGATCAATTGGCAGCCCCTGAAGTTGACCTTCCCATCAACTTCAGCTCAGGGCGTGTGGTCCCTTTCAGGGACGCCGGTCACGTTGGGTTCACCATCCGCACTGGCTCAACACACAACTATGGCTCCAGGCCCAGCCCCAGAGGCCACATTCACTCCCACGGCTGCAGGACTCAGGGGGCCGGACATTGGAGACATTTTCTCCGATGGTTACCTTGAGGCCTTGCTATCCAAGGTCGTGGACCGAGCGCTAGCGCAGCGTTCCTTTCAATCACCCGATCAGGGGGCTTCTATGTCAACAATGCCAACTTATGGTCCTCCTACGGAGCTCCCCATGATTTAGGAGCCCACTTCTTCCGCGCATTTCTCCATGAGCGGTTACTCTTCCCCTCAAGGTGAGGAGTAGCCGGACCTTAATTTGTCAGAGGAGGAGGAACTTCCTCCTGAGCCCTCCCCTTCGGGAGGTTTATTCAATCCGGCCCTTTTTCTCACACTACTGCGCAAGGCCACATCAACGGCCAACATAGGATCTGATCAGTTCCCGCAACTGCAGGCTACATCGGATTCCAGCCCCAATCCTATATTTTTTGAAACGGTGGCAACAGAACACCATGTCCCGTGCCCCTCTATTTTCCTTAAAGGGATCAAAAAACAATGGGCTTCCCCTTCCTCGTTCCCTTCCATAAGCGGGACTGATAAAAAGCTCTTTAGCACCTCCACAGACCTCACTGATGCATTGGAGGTCCCCAAGGTAGATGAGGCCTGGACCCCTCTGGTATCCCAGACTGCGATAGCTGGGGAGCTGTCAGAGGTGCTCAAAGCGGATAATAAAAAATGGGAGCAGACCTTCCGGAGGACCCATCAGTCTGCAGCATGGGCAATCAAAACGGCCACTTGTGTGTCCTTTTTTGTCAGGACTACACTTTTATGGTTACGCCAGCTACAGGCCAGAGTCCCCGCTGAGGACATTCGGACCCACCAGGACCTAAGTAAAATGGTGGCGGCCACTGAGTACGCAGCGGATGCAATGCTTCAGTCAGCCAATTTTGTCTCTAGGTCCATACCATCCAATATCGCCGCCAGGCGGATACTTTGGCTCAAACACTGGCAGGCTGATGCCAGGGTCAAATGGCGTCTAGCGACTGCCCCTTATCTGGGCAACAATCTATTCAGGGAGGCCCTGGCTCCGTACCTTGTAGAAAACAAGGACAAGCACAAGGTCATGGCTCACTTAAACAAAAAGCCCGACAAGCGTCCCACTCCATACTTTCGCAGGCAGTCCTTTCGGCCAGCAGCAGGTGCAACAGTCGCTCAGCCATCCCACTCATACACTCCCAGACAGGAGAGGCTGTATGACCGTCCCTATGACAGGCTCGGGTTTCGACCCAGACAACAGGGCCAGGCTAAGCAGCCATTTCGAGGGGCAGGACGCCCCTACAGGAGGTCCAAGTGACTCCTACACAAAACTTCCCATCGGGGGAAGGCTAACCCACTTCTTCCACCAGTGGGAACTCGCTTCCACGGACAGCTGGGTTTTACAAACCATCCAGTTCGGTCTCTCCCTAGAGTTTCTAGCCACACCCCCAGACCGATTCATTGCTTGTTCCATTTCCAGGGACCCACTCAAACAGGGCCTCATGCAGGAGGCCATCCAACACCTTCTAGAGATTCAGGCCATAGAACCAGTACCGTCAGGCCACAAGCGCGGGGGGTTCTACTCCATCCTCTTTGTGGTCCCCAAAGCCTCAGGAGGGTGGAGAGCAATTTTGGACTTTAAACATCTCAACCATTACATCACTTACAAAAAGTTCAAGATGCACTCTCTCCAGTCCATCCTGGGGGGCATCAGACAGGGAGACTTCCTGGCGTCAATAGACCTCACAGAAGCGAACCTCCACATTTCCATTCATCCAGCACACCGACGTTTCCTAAAATTCTGCTACAGGGGCAGGCATTTCCAGTACAAGACCCTTCCTTTCGGTCTTTCCTCGGCACCCAGGGTATTCACAAAAATCCTGGCTGTGTTAGCCACCCAGTTGAGGAAAATACCAATACACGTCCAGTGTTACCTGGACGACATCCTGATTCAAGCATCCGCATTTCAGGCAGCTCAGGCGGACCTGAAATGCACCATTCAGCTCCTTCAACAACATGGCTACACGGTAAATTTTCAAAAAAGCCAGACAGTTCCCTCATCCTGGGAGCCGTCATAGACACCACAAACTGCACGGTCTATCTATCCCAAGAGCGAATAATCAGCATCAGAGACCTGGCTCTCCAGGTGCACAGGAAACACACAGTTCCATTGGTCTTACTCTCCCAATTGTTGGGAAAGATGGTCTTCTACGTAGCCATTGTCCCCTGGGCCAGACTTCACTTGCGGGACCTCCAATGGTTCCTTCTACCTTTCCAGCGGGCGAATGCCAGCACATCCAACCGTCAGGTCAGGGTACGGGTCCACGTTTGCAGGGTGCTACGCTGGTGGTTCTCACAAGCGGTGACCAAAGGCTCACTCTTCAAGGAACCAGATCGCATCACAATCACAACAGATGCCAGTCTGTTCGGCTGGGGAGCCCATCTGCAGACTCAGTATGCTCAGGGCCATTGGTCCCACGCAGATCTGAGACACAATATCAATTGGCTGGAGCTCAGGGCCATTCATCTAGCTCTATGCCAATTCAGACACTGGGTCAGGGGTGGTCACATTCTGATCCTCACGGACAACGTGGCGTCCAAGGCACACATCAATCATCAGGGGGGCACCAGAATCAGGTCCCTCATGTCCGAGGCACGGCTCCTGGGTTCCTGGGCGGAATCCAACCTAGCCTCGATCAGGGCCGAACACATCTCGGGGGTCATGAACCAGCAAGCGGACTTTTTGAGTCGCTCCACGGTGGATCCCGTGGAGTGGGGGTTGCATCCGGATCTGTTCTCCGAGATCTCCCACAGGTTCGGTCATCCACTACTAGACCTGTTGGCGTCATCAACCAATGCTCAACTCCCCAGGTACTATTTTCGCTACTTCCTCCCAGGGGCGGAGGGGACGGACGCCTTGCGGACTCAGTGGTCACCAGGCCTCCTTTACGCCTTCCCTCCCCTCCCACTCATACCGGCGATCATACGCAAGCTACTCCGGGAGCAGGCGGAAGTGATCCTCGTGGCCCCTTATTGGCCACAGAGGCTGTGGTTTGCCGACTTGCTGAATCTTTCCCGATCTCCCCCTTGGCAGATCCCTCCTCATTGCGTGTCATTACATCAGGGGACCCTACAACACCCGGATCCTCAATGGTTGCAGTTGACCGTCTGGCACTTGAGTGCAGTATAATGACTCAAGAATTATTTTCTTCTCGAGTCATTGACATGATTCAGGCCTCTTGTCATCCAGCAACCAATCGCATTTATAATTTCACTTGGAAGAATTTTTGCTATTGGTGTCGTGGCACCAATACCCTCAGATAGTAGATTACCTTTTGGAGGGTCTGGACAAAAGCCTTGCCCCGGCGACCATTCGCTGACAGGTAGCGGCCCTATCAACAATACTGACTTGTGCCGATTCAGTTCCCTTAGCTCACCATCCCAGGATTCACACCTTTATCAAGGCCTCCCGTGGTACACAGATACCCCTCTTGGAAATTGCCTCGCATCCTTCGCGTTCTAACAAACCACCCTTTGAACCCATAGCAACTATTCCGTTACGGAATCTGTCCCTTAAAGTGGTGTTTTTGATCGCCATCACGTCAGCCAGACGTATTTCTGAGCTAGCCGCCTTATCGGTCAGGAATGACCTCTGCATCTTCCACAGCGATAGGGTGGTCCTTCGCCTGGATCCCACCTTTGTGCTCAAGGTAAACTCGCTGTTCCATAGAGCACAGGAAGTCATTTTACCAAATTTTTGTCCCAATCCTTCCCATGACTTGGAGCGGCAGTGGCACATGTTGGACGTCCGCAGGGCACTGCAGCGTTATATGAAGCGCACGGAGCTTCTTCGTAAGTCTGAGGCACTGTTTGTATCCTTCCGTCCGGCTTCTCTGGGCCAGAAGGTTTCCACTGGTACTATTGGCAGGTGGATCAGAGACTGTATTGCAGAGGTGTATCAGTCCTCTTCCCTGCTGGCTCCAAGTCATCTTACTGCCGATTCCACTCACAGTGCTGCGACTTCTGTGGCATGGGCCACTCAGGCGTCCATCGAGGAGATTTGCAGGGCTGCGACATGGTCCTTGCCCTCCCCGTTTGTTTGTCATTACAGAATTGACCGCGTTGCTTCAGCGGATGCCTCCTTTGGTCGGAGGGTCCTTCAGCAGGTGATCTCTGGGGACACTATTCCGGCCTTATCTGTTTCCCACCCATCGGGACAGTGAGGCTTTGGTATGTCCTGTTGGTGGATTCTCCATCTCCTGTACTGGAGAAGGGGCGTTGTCTTACTTGAACACCTTTTCTCAGTACGGAGATGGAGAATCCACACCCACCTTTAGGTCAGTTAGGCCAATTTTAAGGGTTTGAGAGCCAACACTTCGTCCACCTTCAGCCACTTTGCCCTCGTTAAGACTGGATCTCCTAGCAAGAGGGGGGTGTCAAGTTTGGCTACTTGGTCTCAAGAGCAGGCAGACAGAGAAAACCCATTGGTGGATTCTCTATCTCCGTACTGAGAAAAGGCGTTCAGGTAAGACAACGCCCCATTTCCTCTTTGTGGCAACCCCTGAGATATTGGAACACTGCTATCATGTCACCCCTAGTTCTTCTTTTCATTAAGCTAGACAGTCCCCTGATCATCTTTGTTGCTCTTCTCTGTACTCTTTCTAGACTCTCAATATCTTTTTTACATCGTGGTGACCGAAACTGGATGTAGTAATTCCAAGTGTGGCCTTACCAAGGCATTGTAAAGTGGTATTAACACTTCACGTGATCTTTTCTATCCCTCTGTTAACATAGCCTAGCACTGTGTTGGCTTTTTTGGCAGCTGCAGCACACTGCTAGCTCATATTTAAGCGATTGTCCAGTAGGACTTCGAGATCCCTCTCACAGTTGCTACTATTGAGCAAGGTACCACCTATACTATACCTGTGCATTTGATTTTTCTTACCTAAATGTAGAATCTTACTTTTTTCACCACTGAATATCTTTTTGTTAGATAGTGCCCAATGTTCAAGTCTGTCAAGCTCCTTCTGTATCTTAAGCCTATCTTTTGGAGTGTTGGCTATTCCTGCCAGCTTGGTGTTGTCTGCAAATTTGATGATTTCCCCATTTATCCCCTCGTCCAAATTGTTGATGAAGATGTTGAAGAGCACTGGGCCAAGAACAGAGCCTTGGGGCACCCCACTACACACTTCCCTCCATGTAGATACAGTTCCATTGAGGACCATGCGCTGAGTACAGCAGGTCAACCAGCTACCAATCCATCTGGTGGTGATGCTGTCTAACCCACATTTTTCTATCTTATCAAGTAGTAGGTTGTGGTCTACCTTATCAAATGCTTTACTGAAGTACAAGTAAATTATATCCGCAACATTCCTCTGGTCCACTAATTTTGTTACTTGGGCAAAGAATGCAATAAGATTTGTCTGGCATGATCTGTTTTTAACAAACTCATGTTGGCTTTTGGTAATGACTTTGTTTGCCTTTAGGTGTTTACTGATTCGTTGCTTGATTATCTTTTCCAGAATCTTCCCAGATATTGAGGTCAGGCTGATCTGTAGTTTCCTGGATCCATTTTTTTCCTTTTTTGAAGATGGGAATGACATCAGCTCTTTTCCAGTCTTCTGGTAATTCCCCAGTGCTCCAGGATCTTTGAAAGATATAGTTCAGTAGTTCTGAGATCACATTTGCCACTTCCTTCAGAACCTTAGGGTGTAATCCATCTGGTCCTGGTGATTTGAACTCGTCTAGGGTGGGCAGGTGCTCACTTACCATTTTCTTGCCTATCTTAATGTGTGTTTCTAATCTGTTTTTTACAGTATTGTTTTTGATAGGTCGGACTGTTTTTTCCCTTTGTGTAAAAATGCAAAAAATGAGTTAAATAGTTCTGCTTTCTCTCTGTTGCTTGTCACCTTCTTGCCACTTTCTCCTACTAATGGACCAATCATTTCCTTAACTTTTTCTTGTTTTTTACATGTCGAAAGAAGCTTTTTTTTGTTATTTTTGACTTTGGTCACAAGCCTTAGTTCATTTTGAGGCTTAGCTTTCCTCTCTTCATCTTTGTAGGCTCGGGCTATTTGCTGATATTCTGCCTTAGTTAAGTCCCCCTCTTTCCACTTTTTATACTTGTCCCTTTTATCTTTCAATTTATCAGAGAGTTCTTTATGCAGCCATGCTGGTTTCTTTTGAAAGCTGTTATTTTCTTTTTCGTTGGTATTGTGCTAGACTGGGCTTTTATAATCTCACTTTTCAAAATTTCCCAAGCTTTTTGAGTTGTTTTCCCCTTGAGGATTCTCATCCATGGAATCCTTCCCAAGCTTTCTCTAAGCTTATTGAAATTAGCTCTCTTAAAGTCCAAGACTCTCGTTTGACTGTATTCTGTTGCTTGTGCTTGCATAATGTTGAATTCCAATATTGCATGATTACTCCCTCCCAAGGTTCCTGTGGCTTCAATGCCTTCTATCATTTCATCTCTGTTAGTGAGAATTAGGTACAAAATGGCTGATTCCCTAGTTCCCTTCTCTACTTTTTGGCAGACAAAGTTGTTTACTAGGTTTGTCAGAAATCTGTTTGATCTTCCACTTGGTGCAGAGTTTGTCTCCTAGTTGATGTCAGGGTAATTGAAGTCCCCCGTTACTATTGTGAGGTGCTCTCTACATACCTTAGTTAGCTAACTAGCAAAAAGTTCATCTATTTCTTCTGTTTGGTTGGGTGGCTTATAAGTATACACCTATGGCAATGTCAATTTTCCCCCACTTTTATATTGACCCAAATGCATTTGAGATGGTTTTCATCATTGTTGGGCTCTATTTCTGTAGAGATGTAGTTATTTCTTATATAGAGAGCAACTCCACCTCCTCTTTTATTTGGTCTGCTTTTTTTAAAATAATTTAAATCCCAAATGTGTGTTCCATTTGTGGGTTTCATCCCACCAAGTTTCCATAATAATATCATATCTGCCTTCATTTACCTAAATTTCTAGTTCGCCCTGTTTATTGCTCATACTCTGTGTGTTGGTATATAGTCCTTTATGACTGACCCTGTGGTTACTTTCTACATAGCCTGTGTGGTGCCTGAGTTCCCCTATTTTCTTACCACCTGTTTGATTAGTGCACTTGGTGTGGCACTCACTATTAAAAGCTTGATTTGACAGGTAGGTTGATATTCTTGTCCACACACACCTCTATATTACATGCACTGCTAACCCTACAGAATGTTCTGTATCAATTAACTCACTGTCCCCGTTGTTCAGTTTAAATATTTCTCCAGAAAGTCTGTGAATTTATTGCCAAATAACTCAGTCCCTTTCTTTGATGGATGCAAGCCGTCTCTTTTATACTTTTTCATTGGATCAGCTGCAGACATCGTGACTAATATAACTAAAGCCTTCCCCTTTACACCACTCCTTTAGCTACATATTGAATTCTGCTATACTCTGGCCTTTTCCATTTTGTTCCTTATACATTGGTAAAACCCCTGAAAAAGTAAGCCTACAGCCTATCCTGCTAAGGTCCTGCCACAAGCTCTGGAAATCATTCTGCAGTATTCTGTTCTATTCAGTTATGACTCTGCTTCAAAACAGTGAATAGATGCTAAATTCCTTAAAGTTTGAGAGCTTTTAGCATTGTTCGTAATAAAAACTAAAGCATTGTAAAGTAGATTCAGTCAGTGCATTTTTAATTTTTATCGGAATAAGTTTTACTTTTTAATTTTATTAGTGTACTGTGAACATAATACATTTTATAAAACATAAAGTATTTTTGCATCTCTGGTGAGCACCAAAAATAAGTATTGTATCTATTTCAGTTTTTCTCACATTTATGTTTCTTTCCTTGAAGTTTCAAAACAACTTTGAAAATTGTATATCTGTATTCAAAACCAAGACTAGAAATTGCTACGGAAAGCCAAATAGATATTTTGTAGGAAAATATGCTGGATGCCGTGCCCATCAGTTATAGATAGGGCTAAGGTGTTTATCTCAGATTGCCAAGTATTACTACCTGTTCAAGAGACCAAGCTTTCCCAACCTGATGTTCTCCACTTATAGAGAATACAAATCCCAGAATTCCATTGCAGTCACTGGGAATGATAATTCCAACATATTTGGGAAGTACTTTGTTGAGTACGTCTGATGTACAGCAAGTTATATGAACTAGATAAATCAATTGTCTCCCAGAGAGTAAAGTTTTGTTTTACATATTGTAATTCACTATGAATTACAGTAGGGATGATTTATATTTTCAAGAGAAGAGTAGTTCTTGCTTGGTAATTCCAATATGTATTTCTGAAATCCAATTAAGTCTTCAGAACACCTCTTCCATTTGATCATGTGATTGTTAAAAATCCATTAATAGGGAACCTATATTTAATGTGTTCCTCTTTCTTCTCCCCTCTCTCTTTTACTTTGGTTAAAATGTATTCTGAAGAATATTTAAGAAAAGTTTGCATACTATGGGTATGTCTTACTAAAGGTATTATATTATAGTTGGTAATTGTTTCCAAAAGATCTGCTCAAAATTTTTGATAGCTATTTGTATGTTTCTTCCACTTGACTTCTGCCCATATTTTAAGTTAGACTTGTAAATAGCTATTCAAAGCTTAATTTTTTTCCTTAGTTTTATTTTGACCACCACAGTTGCAGACTTCGGAATGGTTTCATTCATTCTTCTTAGATGCCAAAGTAACTAAGACTTGACTGTCTCCTATCCTTTTGTTCCAGAATCATCCTGTATTATAATTCACTAAAACAATAAAGCAAATAGAGAACAAAATAAACAAAAAGTAAAAAAAAATGTCTACCTAAAATGTTAATGTAAAAAACAATTAATGAATACTAGTTAATAATTATAGGAGACTGTTTGTCTAGTGGTTAGGGCACCAAGCTGAAAACCAGCAGTCTCAGTTCTAGTCCCACTTTAGAAACAAAAACAGTTGGATGATTTTGGGCCAATCCCTCTCAGCTCTAGGAAGAAAGCTAGGGCAAACTACTTCCAAAAGTCTTGCCAAAAAAACTTGCAATTATTTGTCCAGGGAATCAGGAGTAGAAGTAATAATAGTGTTAAGCATCTCTGTCTGTCAACCCTTCCAGGTAAATCAGACAGGAAGCATGAGCAGATGAGCTAATTATACTTTATTGCAAGGCTATATTAACAAAATCTTGCAAGTCTGAAAGTACAAATCCCTTATCATCTCTTTACAGCCTGATCAATTTAGGACATCTCTCCTTCCTCCCCATTCTTGTCTGATGGTTTCCTAGGCAGCATCTCTTTCCTGCTTCCCTCAAGGTCGTTCTCTTATACTGTTACATTATTTGTATCTTCCTCCTAGTGCCTCCCTCTCTGAAGATGCCTGAAAATATGGAACCACGGTTTCTTGAGGATGAAGGTTTTTACACTGGAGAATGTCCTGTTGTGTCATTGTCCAACCAGAACATCATGGAAAATAGGATTCTTAAGCAGAAAAAGGTATGGTCCCTCATGCAGGTGCTATTTGCTATAATAATTTATCTTCCTTAAATGGTTCAGTTGCCGATGTAGCAAGGGAGCTTGAGGACAATCTCTTTACCAGACTGTACAATTTAAAGAAGTTAGAAATATGTATAAAACAAACTATTTGGCAGAATGAGAACAAAAGAGTTGCAACCCTTGGGTAAAAGCTAATTTAAAGTAAATGAAGCATGTGTGACCGGGTGGACATAACTGAGTTGACATGGCTGGGTGGTGTGGCCAGGTGGGCGCAGCGCTGCTGACTCAGTGCTGTCAAGTGAGTGTGGCTGAGTGGGCAGGACCAGATGGGTGCAGATGAGTGGGTGTGGCTGGGTTAACACAGAACAAGTCGCACTGGCTACCTGGATGTGGGGACAACTTGGCACCCCACCAGCTCCTTGCCTCCCCGAACTGCTGGCAGCAAAACACGTGCATATACACATGCATGTGGACACTCCATTCCATGTTTGGGGACTTTTATCTGCATCCATGTTGGGAAACTGCCAATCACTCCCAAGTTTGGGGAGAAGGACCTCTTTGGCATGATGTGCAGGCATGCACACACACAGATACAGAAATGCCATTCTGCGTTTGGGGACTTTTATCTGTATCTGTGCTTGGAAGTTGTCAATTGCACCCAGGCTTGGGGAGAAGAACCTCTCCTTTGGTGTGCTGGGTGCTCATGCATGGCACACACAGATACCTCATTTTGAGTTTAGTGACTTTTATCTGCATCCAGATTTTTATCTGCTGCCAGTTGCACCTGGGCTTGGAGGGAAGGACCTCATTTTTGGCGTGCTGTGTACACATGCACATACACACACTGTTCTGAGCTTGGGGACTTTTATAAACTGTTTTCCTTCCCCACCTTGATTAACAGTACCTCCTTTTGCAAACTTCCTCCAGACCAAACTTTAAGTTTCCTGTGATGGCTCTCAGCTGTTCCCTGCTGTCCATGATCTGCATCTTACTGCCAGAATGAGGCAAGCCCCCAAGCTCAGAACAGTGTGTGTATATGCATGTGTACACGCACCCAACATGACAAAGGAGAGGTCCTACTCCCCAAATCTGGGTGAAATTGACAACTTCCCAGCCCTCTGGATAAAAGTCTCCAAACATAGAATGGTGTGTGTGTGTGTGTGTGTGTGTGTGTGTGTGTGTGTGTGTGTGTACATGAGTGCACATTGCCAAACGAGGTTGTTCTCCCAGAGCCCAGGCACAATTGGCAGCTTCCCAGGTCTGTGAATAAAATTCCCCAAATTAAGAATGGTGTGTGTGTGTATGTGTGTAGGATGACCCAGGGCCCCGAACAGAGGCAAAGCAGTTGGCTGGCAAAAGAAACAGTCCTTTAATCACTGCCAATGTTCCCCCAAAGCTCCCACATATGCTGGCAAGAGTTCAGCCGAAGCACACACACACACATGTTCCTTTCAGCTGCCTCTGGCTAAAGGCAATTTCAATACAGCTGGAGAAGTTTACAATGTCCTCAAGGCAAGACAGATAACAAGAAAACAAAACAGAAATGTAATGAGTCCTTTTAACTCTCAGCTTGCCTGCAGACTGCAAAAAGAGACTCAGAAATGCAGTCTGTGGTATGTGAAGCAGGAAACCAACGGGTCCGGAATTCAAAGTGTCCAGGTTAAACAAAGACAAGAGCACAATTCACAACTATCTCAAGATACCATGTTTGTTCCCGGCAAATGCCCCACCCCACAGTGTCTCCTTAAATCTTAATCCCCAGGTGTGCCTTGTGGAGTGGGGCGGGCCGCTCTCCTCCCGAGCAATTGAGACTGCCTCTGTTGTTCTCTCCTCCTCTCTGCTCTCCTTGCTCTAGGATCAGGTGGGGTGGTTTGCTCCTCGCTTGAACTCTGCCTCCCCTGTTCCAAACCTGAAGGACCCTGGCCTGCCTCAGCCTCCTTCTCCCTACAGTCCTCCGAAGCCACAGACACCCCCTCCTGGGCCTCAACAGGGTCCTGTGCTGGCTCCATTTCCTCGGACAGAGGCATGACAGTGTATGTGTGGGTGTGTGCGAGTGAGCACTTAGCAGCAATTGACAATTTCCCAGCAAGGATGTGGATAAAAATCCCCAAACTGGAAATGGGATTTTGTTTGTATGTGTGTGTGTTTTTGTGTGTGCATGTTTGGCTACCGGCAGTTCAGGGAAGCGAGGACGCCAAGTTGTCCCCATGTTCAGTGAGCCATTGCGACTTATTCCATGCCAACTCAGGCACGCCCACCCATTGCACCCACCTGGCCATGCCCATCTGGCCACACCCACTCAGCCATGCCCATCTGGTGGTGCCCACAATCCAGCTGCATCCACCCAGCCGCACTCACCCATACACGTCAACCTGGCCACTGCGAGTTGTTCCATTCCACTGAAGCACTGTAAGTAATAGGGCTGAATGCTAGAATCACTTCTGTACAGCTCAGCAGAATGGAAATGTGAACAGAGAGACATATGCCAATTTCTATCCTTTAATGACTTTTTAAAATTAGTCATTCTATCCCTCCATTGAAGGTATTGAAAGTATTGGGGTGAGCTTGATAGCAAGGAGTTGGCTGTTATGATGTTGGAGCCTTGAAAACTTTGGGAAGGGAAAAGATCCTTCAGAATCTGAGTCTCTCCCATCTCAGCCAATCCCAATCCATCCTCTGCAGTCACTTCCTTCTTTGACTGTTTGCCAAGGTGGGATTTTTCTCTTTTGACAGAAGAGTAGATACCTAAAGTGAAATGTCTGACTTCAGGAAAATTCCAAGAATTCTGGGGCATAGAAATAAAGCTTAAATACTGTATATCTTGGGTTTGACTATTCTCAAGTGAGGGGTTCATATATAAACTTTTCAGAATTATTGCCATTACTCCAGTGTTCCCAAAACCTTCGAAATTAGTGTGACCATTGGGATTTTAAGAGCATGTTCTTAGGGACCTCAAAAAATGGCTGCCAGCATGGGCTAGCAGGTCACAAAATGGCTGCTGGGAAAGTCATGAACATCAGCTTACTAGAAGACAGCCTCTTTCTGTCATTCTCTATGCCACGTTTGTCTTTCTTCTGGTCCAGCTGATACATTTCTGACTCAAAAACTAGAATTCAACCACCTTCTATTTTTAGTTTTTAAGAAGACCCATTGGAAAGTCTGACATATTCCTGGATATGGAGGTGATGCTACCTTTTTTTTTAAAAGAAAAGTCATTTTACTTACACTATTTGCATACTACTCTTTGTTAAAGAAACTTCATAAGAAACATGCATAACAATAATCAATGCAATAAAAATAGCAACATTGTCATGGTTCCGATAGATGAAACCCATCAAAAGAACTTTGAGGCAAAATTCTTCCTTAAAGAACATTTATTTGGGAAACAAAATATCGGCACCACATAGTTGAACCCAAAAACTAAATTCCCTTCCCCCTGATACAAAGTAACAAAGTACAATTCCCACCCCCCAATAAACTGCCATAAAACACATTCCCCAATTAGCTTCAAGCACAGGCTTTCTCCTCAACTCCTCAGCCCACCAAAACATTATCAGCTCGTCCTTGAGTTCCCATGGCAGCGTTGTTATTATTATGGCTAACTGAGCTTACATCCCAACCCTCCCCACTGCACCTGAATTCCAAATGTAAAGAAAAGCATGTTAAAGGAGAAGAGAAAATGGCTGCATTTTCATCAGTTATCAGAGCAGGAACATCCAATGTTAGCAGCGTTGACAAACGTATCTGAAAGTAATAGAAACACTAAAACTAATACCTGTTTAGAAACTAATCATAATAGTAGCTGATTTACATTCCTGTTTCCCATTACATGAAAAATAATCAAAGGAGATTTTAAAAAATCAGGTAAGACTGGAACCAAGGCTTAATTTCTTATTTCTTGTTAACTTTCATTTTCTGAAGAATGGTATAGTTTTAACAAGATACTTCTGGGAAAATTAAAATGTTTTTATGTCCTCTATTTTGCAGGGGGAAAAGTGGTTTGGAGATGATGGTCAAATTTTAGCATTGACCAATCCTGTTAAACAATCCCTTACAAGGCCTCCATTGTTTCTTACAAAGGGAGATCAAGAGATGGACCTTGTGATCGTTTATAAAAAGGTAAGTTGGTTATTGTATGTTGTTAGATGCCTCAGTGCAGGATGGCTGAATACAGATCACTGCCCAATTCAGTGTTTTTCAACTTTGGGAAATTTAAGATGTGTGGATTTCAACTCCCAGAACTCCCCAGCCAGAATCAGGTAGATCACAGACCAGGGTCTGCATTACCTAATGAAAGTCTTCTGGCAAGGGATGGGCTGCACTCACAAGAACCGGGAAGAATGTATTCGGAAAATGGTTTGCTCAACTTACAAGAAGGGTGTAATGGTTCCAACAGACAGAGACGAATAAAGCAGAACTCCAAGGCTTGCAAATTCCTCAAAGAACGTGTTTATTAGTTACGAAGTATTGGCACAGTCGATACACATTCTCCACACAGATCGCATTCAAGTCGGGGTAATCTAAGCATAAATTAAACAAGCCATCTCTCTTCTCACAGAAAAACATAGGAGTTCTAATGCATGATTTTGCCGGCTTGTCGATGAACGACAGGAGTTTGTCCAGTTCTCAGAGCATCATCAAGTAAACTTTAGGGTTTGGCAGTTTGGCCCTGGGGACAATTGCAATGGCACAGTCTGTGTGGCAGTGAGGGGAGACCATGTCAGACACCATTTCACTGAACACCTTGGCCAGATCCCAGTCCTCACTAGAAACAATGGATTTGGCCATTTCTCCGCCTAGGCATTCCCCTGACCTTCAACTTTTGCTTTTCTAATTAGTTGCTCATGGGCACTTTTTCAGCACTTTTTCAACTTTCACAGCAGTTTTCTTATCAGAGTGTTTCTTCCACATCTTCATCCAGTTTTGCTCCCAGTCTAGGCAGGGTTTTTTCTTTTTGAACCACACAAGTCCCAGGATCAGGGTGTCATGGTTCCGACAGAGACAAATAAAGCAGAACTCCGAGGCTTGAGAATTCCTCAAAGAACATGTTTATTAATTACAAAGTATGGGCACGGTCAAAAGTGAAACCAAGTGTGAATACACAAGTAACAATTGCCCAATACAAAGCTAAATGTCCCGCCCATAAAACTATGCAAGCAACTACATTCCCCAATATCATTATTTGGTGGGCTTTTTATGCAACACCCAGTCCCTAGTCTCGGGAGTAGCCGTTGATCTTGATTCCCATGGGACAGAAGATTATTTTGACTAACGAAGCACCTGGGCAAAACCCCTCCCTCCATTCTATGTGGCAACCTAGAATGAGAAGGAAAAATTGCTGCAGCCATGCTCATTTGTAGATTTGACAGTCGGTCCTTCTCAAAAAGGAAGAATCTCCTGTAGGAGAAGCAGGTTAAGTATTTCCTTGAGGCTTGTGAGGATATTTATCATAAAAATTTTATTAATCTGTGCATTTCACATTGGTACATTTCACCCATGTAGCTTCTGACAGGGGATATAGCCTTTCCACTGAATGAGGTACTGTAACTTTCCCTTGTGCAACCTAGAATCAAGAATTCATTTTATTTCATAATGTGTCTCCCCCTCTACCACTACTGGACCCAGTGGCTTCTTTGGAATAGATCTTAAAGAGGATTCAGACACAGATTTCAATAGATTACAATGAAATACAATGAACTTTTCCCAATAATCGCGGAAGTTTCAATTCCATTGTAACAATGTTACTATGTTCAATTCCATTGTTGGAGGGGAGCTAGAAGACAGGCCAGGCAACGGAAGGGGACGGAATCCTGCGGGTTCGGATGGGGAGCTGATTAAGGCAAATTTAGTTCCAATTAGTACCGTAAGCGGGAGGGGCAGGTATGGCGGGAGCAGGGGGCCGTATTATAATAAGTGAGCGCGTACCCACTGTTTACAAGTGGTCATGCGCTCCGACCCCCAAGGCTCCACCTGTTCCTGGGGTTATTCAGAACCACAGGGCCCTGGCTGTAGGCTGATGTTGTGCAATGCCAGGTCTGTGGTGAATAAGGCCCCCCTCATTCAAGATTTAATCTCAGAGGGGGGAGCAGACCTGGCAGGTATAGCAGAGACCTGGTTGGGACCGGAGGGCAGTGTCCCTCTGGTGGAAATGTGCCCACCGGGTTTCCTTGCATTCCATCAACTGAGAGCTCAGGGCAGGGGTGGGGGAGTGGCGGTCGTGATCAGGGAAGATTACAGGCCGAGGGAGGTCACTGTTCCTCAGACGGCAGGCTGTGAATCCCTCCTGGTGAAGTGGGACCTTGGGGGTCCGAGGGCGGTGTTGATTACGTATCTGGCTCCCTGCCATGTATCAACCTCCCTGCTCAAGCTCCTGGACGTTATCGCCGTGGTGGTGGTTGAGGTCCCCAGGCTAATAGTTATGGGTGACTTCAACCTGCCGTCCGTGGGCGGGGCGTCCGGGCAGGCTCGAGAGTTCATGGCTTCCATGGCAGCCATGGACCTGGCCCAGGTAATTCAAGGCCCCCCACACACAGGGGGGAACACGCTTGACCTGGTTTTTGTCTCTGGACAGTGGCTGAGTGATCAGAATATAGGGGATATAGTTATTGAACCCCTGTCATGGTCTGATCACTCTCTCCTTCGCTTGGACTTTCTGACCGCTGCACCCCACCACAGGGAGGTGGAACCAGTGAGATGGTACCGCCCGAGGCGGCTGATGGAGCCCGAGTGGTTCCAGGCAGAGCTTGGGCCAATTCCTGAGGTTCTGATACACGACTTGGTTGAAGAGTTGGTGGCGGCCTGGGATAGGACTGCCGCCGGTGCTCTAGATCGAGTTGTGCCTTTGCGGCCTCTGATTCGGCGTGGGTCTCGATCGGCCCCTTGGTATAATGAGGGGTTGAGAGAGATGAAACGCCGGAAAAGACGCCTAGAGAGCAGTTGGAGATCGAGCCGTGCCGAATCTGACCAAACACTGGTAAGAGACCATATTAGGTCCTACCTATCGGCGATAAGAGCAGAGAAGTGTTCTTACCTCACTGCTCTTATCGCGTCATCAGATAACCGCCCAGCCTCCTTGTTTAGGGTGACCCGCTCCTCCTCCATCAGGAGGTGAGAGGAGACCCCTTAGAGGGTAGAGCTGAGGATTTCGGAAAATATCTGTATGATAAAATCTCTCAGATACGGGAAGGCTTTGACTTCAACTGGGTATGTCCAGTGGGAGAGGCGGAGTCTGGTCCTGAGATTATTACCTGCGCTGAGTTTGACTCCCGAGGACGTGGACAGGTTGCTGGGGGGACTTAGAGCGACCACATGTTCATTGGACCCGTGCCCCTCCTGGTTGGTGTTGGCATCCTGGGAGGTGGTACGAGGCTGGTTCCAGGCAATTATTAACGCTTCTTTGAGTGAGGGTGTCTTTCCTGCCACCTTGAAAGAGGCGGTAGTGAGGCCCCTCAAGAAGCCTGCCCTGGATCCAGCTGTTTTATCAAACTATCGTCCTGTCTCCAACCTTCGCTTTCTTGCGAAGGTTGTTGAGAGCGTGGTTGCCCGACAGTTCCCGCAGCACCTGGAGGAATCGTTATATCTGGATCCGCACCAGTCGGGCTTCAGGCCTGGCTACAGCACGGAAACAGCATTGGTCGCGTTGGTGGATGACCTCTGGCGGGCCCGGGACAGGGGTTGTTCCTCTGCTCTGGTGCTATTGGACCTCTCGGCGGCTTTTGATACCATCGATCATGGTATCATGCTGCAACGGTTGGAGGGGCACTATTTTGCAGTGGTTCTCCTCCTTCCTCTCTGGCCGGATGCAGTCTGTGTTGACAGGGGGTCAGAGGTCGACCTCGAGACCCCTCGTATGTGGGGTACCTCAGGGGTCGGTCCTCTCGCCTCTATTGTTCAACATTTATGTAAAACTGCTGGGTGAGATCATCCATGGTTTTGGCGTGGAGTATCATCAGTACACTGATGATACTCAGCTGTACATTTCCACGCCGAACCACCCCAACGATGCTCTTGCCGTGCTGACCCAGTGCTTGGAGGCCGTGCGGGTCTGGATGGGGAAGAACGGACTCAAGCTCAACCCCTCCAAGACCGAGTGGCTGTGGCTACCGTCGTCCCGGTATAGCCAATTGATTCCATCGGTATCTGTTGGGGGCGAAACAGTGGCCCCCTCGGAAAGGGTTCGCAATTTGGGAGTCCTCCTGGATTCATGGCTGTCCTTAGAGGACAATCTGACGGCCGTGGCCAGGAGGATGTTCTATCAGGTGCGCCAGTTGCGTCCCTTCCTAGACCGGGACTCGCTACGCACAGTCACTCATGCCTTCGTCACTTCCAGGCTGGACTACTGTAATGCTCTCTACATGGGGCTCCCCTTGAGGTGTGCCCGGAGGCTCCAGCTGGCCCAGAATGCGGCTGCGCGGGTAGTGATGGGAGCATCATGGCGCTCCCATGTAACACCGCTCCTGCGCGAGCTGCACTGGTTGCCGGTGGCCTTCCAGATGCGTTTCAAGGTCTTAGTGACCACCTTTAAATCGCTCCGTGGCATCGGACCCGGATACTTACAGGACCGCCTACTGCTAGCAAATACCTCCCGCCGTCCGGTACGCTCCCACAGAGAGGGCCTCCTCAGGGTGCCGTCGGCCAGACAATGTCAGCTGGCGATCCCCAGGGGGAGAGCCTTCTCTGTGGGAGCTCCTACGCTTTGGAACGAGCTCCCCCCGAACTCCGTACGATGACGATTTACGTACCTTCTGTCGGGAATTGAAAACATTCCTTTTTCGACAGGCCGGCCTGGCATAGAAGCTCCAGTTCCAGCAAGGTTAAAATTGTTTGAGGGGATTGAGTTATTTTTAAGATCTATAATGTATTGGGTTTTAAATGGGATTTATGGCCAAATTGTTTAATTTATTTTTAATTATTTTAATTTTGTATATTTATATGTTTTTAATTTTGGGCTGTACACCGCCCCGAGTCCTTCGGTAGAGGGGCAGTATAGAAATCAGAAAATAAAATACTAAAAAATAAAATAAAATAAATAAAACAGGGTTTATGATCTTGGTGATGGGAAAAGGACCAAGGAACTTTGGCCCCAATTTTCTGCTGGGTAATTTTAACCTTAAATATTTTGTTGAAAGATAAACTAATTGCCCAACATAAAAGGTTTTTGAGTGGAGCGTCATTTAACTGCTTGCTCCTTGTAAACCTTGGTAGCTTTGGCCAATGCTTTCTTCACATTCACCCAAACCCCCTTGAAAGATGTCACCCATTGATCCAAAGTCTGGGAAGTAGGAGGCTCCTGTGGGTATTCAGGCATAGGCACAAAATCTCGACGCATTACTATTTTAAATGGGGTGAGATCAGTGCTACTGTGCACAGTATTGTTGTAGGCTACCTCTACGAAAGACAGGAGGTCAGCCCAATTAATATCCTGGTAATTAACATAACATCTGAGGTACTGTCCCACCATTGCATTAGCTTTTTCAGCTTCTCCATTTGTACTCGGATATAAAACCGACAAAAGCCCCTGAGTCGACCCAATCTGTTTAGCAGTAAACTGGACCCCCCTGTCAGAAATAATCCACTTTGGGGCTCCATGGAGCCGATATATGTTTTTCAAAAGCAGCTTGGTCAGCTTCTGGGCAGAGGGAAGTCCCGAGCAAGCGATGAAATGTGCTTGTTTGGAAAATAGATCAATCACAGTCCATATTACAGTGCTTCCCTTGCTCTTAGGCAACTCCACTATAAAATCCATGGCTATTTTCTCCCAAGGCTGGGAAGGATCAGCAACTTGTTGCAGCAATCCTGGAGGTTTTCCAGAATGTCTCTTCATGGCAACACAGGTGGCACAACTCTTAACATAACTCTCAATGTCTTTTTTCATCCCTGGCCATCAGAACTGCCTTTGCACCAGATGCAATGTTTTCAAAAAATCTAAAGTGACCTGCTTGCTTAGCTTCATGACTCCACGGAAGTGCTTGGAATCTGAGGCCATGTGGGAGGTATAATTTAGAGCCCTTCCAGGCTAGTCCCCCGTTAGGGTTAAAAGAGATTTGTTTTCTTTGAACCAGGTGTCACTCTCTAATTTCTCCTTTAGCACCTTCAGTAAGTGATCGTCAGGACAGGCAGGTGGTCTCTGTGTTTGCGATCTGGTTATTATTTGAGAAGCGGATTGTGGCAGAGAAATTATGGAGTTAATTACTTCCTTTTGGTGGCTCTTTAACTGAGGCATTCTAGATAAGGCATCAGCCAAAAAACTTTTATCCCCTGGAAAACATTTTAAGGTGAAATTAAAATGGTTAAAGTACTGAGCCCACTGAACTTACTTCAGGGATAATTTGCACGGGTTTTCAGAGCCTCCAAATTCTTATGATCAGTCCACACCTCAAAAGGTATTTTCCCCCCCTTCGAAGAAATGACACCATGTTAGCAATGCCCACCAAACTGCAAAAGCCTCTTTCTCCCAAACAGCCCACCTCCTCTCAAGTGTCAGTTAATTTTCAGGAAGTATAAGTGCAGGGTTGTAATTCCCCCCTGTGTTTTTTTTGTAAGAGAACAACCCCCAGGGCCATGTTACTCGCATCGGCTTGAATGATGAATTGCTGTTCAGGGTCAGGGTGCTTAAGAACCGGTTCAGCTGCAAAGAGTCTCTTTTAGTTTCTCAAATGCAGCTCGGCATTCTAATGACCACTGCAATGGCTGACAAGGTTGGAGCTTTCTCCCCCCTTTTCCCGTTTTGAGTAAATCAGTGGTTGGCATGGTTATCTTTGCAAAAGAGGGAATAAAGTTTGCCAACACTAAAAGTTGGCAAACCCCAGAAAGCTTTGAGGTTGCTTACGGGTTTGTGGGGGTTGCCATTCTAGTACCACTTTTATTTTGGCGGGGTCCATCTCAATCCCCTCATTTGAAATCTGATACGCCAGATAATCAAGATGTGTCTGGTGAAAGTCACACTTTGACAGCTTTGCATATAGTTTGGCTTTTAACAGTCTCTTTAGCACCTCATGGATCAATTTGATGTGCTCTTCCATGGATGGAAGGATGTCATCAAGATAAACTAAAAACCCCTTGTATAAATTATCATGGAGCACTTGATTTATCAATTGCATGAGTATAGCTGGGGGGCCCTGCAGCCCAAAATGTATCACTTTAAATTGGAAACTTCCCAAAGAACAATTGAAGGCAGTTTTCCACTCGTCCCCTTCCTTAATCCGGATTCGTTAATAAGCCTCTTTTAAATCCAGGTTGGTAATGATTTTTCCTTTAGCTAGATGGGCTAATATGTCCTCCATCAGGGGAGGAGGTACATATTTTCTCTGCTGACAGTGTTTAACTCTTTAAAATCAACGCATAATCTAAGTGACCCATCTTTCTTCTTAAATAGCATGGGTGCAGCTATGCATGATTTGGCTGGCTGAATGAAACCTCGAGTTAAGTTTTTATCAATGTAAGTTCTTTCATCTCTCTGGGCATCATAGAGTACATCTTTGATTTTGGGAGCTTGGCACCGGGCAGAATTTCAATGGCACAGTCCATAGCCCAGTGGGGGTAGGATGTTACATTCCTTCTCACTAAATGCTTCCACCAAATCATGGTATTCAGTTGGGACAAGCTGAATCCTCGGCAGCTTTTTGGCTACAGTCTTTAGGGTTTCACGGGGCTCCCCTTGAATCTCGCTGATGACAAGTGCCTTTATGTTATCGTTAGCGGCAGGTGGGAGGAGTCCTGTCCCCAGTCTTAACTTCCACATTCCCTCTTCCCACCAGATGTTGGGACACCATTTATCAAGCCACGCTAGTCCCAAAATTACTGCTTCAGTCATCTTTGGAAGCACCACAAAATGGATGATTTCCCAATGCCGACCCATTTCCAAATGCACAGGTTCTGTTAGGTGCATGGCAGGGGTACCTCTGATGAGGGACCCGTCGGCTTGCTCAAACAGACGGGGCAGTAGTTTGACTCGAATGCCCAGTTTGATATAGTGGGTAGGTTAATTAAGCATCATGTGCACCTTGAGTCTATTAGGACATTCAAGTTCATAAGGTCCCGTTTTGGGGACTATTGGCGGGAATGGCAAAGGCAGGAATGGGTTGACTCACCATGGGGTCCTCCTTGCCTTCCTTGTCACTGTCGTAAGGTGCCGGCATCTGCTATGGCTCAGATCAGGTTTTGGCCTCGAGCTTGGTGGGAGGTGAGGCCTCAATGATAGGGTCCTAACGTGCCCAGTTTGTCTTTTCTCTTCCCCCTCTGGGAGCTTTTGCCAGCTTTGTGGTGGTAACTTGCATGCTCCTGGGTTGAGGTTTAGGAGATGGGCACTCCACAGCATGGTGACCCATCTGACTGCATCGGTAGCGCTTGACAGGAATCCTGGCTGGTGCTTGGGAGAAGCTGGTGAATCCATAGCTTGGTACTTGGCTGCTTAGGCCTTCTGGAAAAGGCCTGACTGCAAAATGCAGGCCCAAATGCAGCTGTAGAACTTTGGTCCCAGAAGAAGTGGACCGGCTGGGTGGGGCTGTCGCTGCCAGAGGTGAAGTAAGGCCTACCCCGAAAATAAGACTGGTGCCTCTTGGAAGAAAAAACAAAAATAAAAAATAAATAAGACCCAGTCTTACTTTCGGGAAAACACGGGTATGATGCTCCTCATCTTTCCTATTACCTATCCTTATCTTCTTATGACTATAACTTTGGTGCTTGTATCTTACAATTTATATTGTTTATTTTTTTGTACCCTAGTATGATTTGTGTTGTTTGCTTAGCTAGTACTCTATGACTATCACTTATGATTTATGATGAAGTGTTGTATTTCATGATTTATGATGAATGTATTTTCATGTTGTATATGATCATGATCATCACTATTACTTGTATGTACACTGAGAACCTATGCATCGGAAACAAATTCCTTGTGTGTCAAACTCTTGTGGAAAACGAAAGAAACTTTTACGATTTCCAAGGGGAGCAGAGAGGTTTATTATGTGCACATGGTTCAGAAGCAGTTAACAAGCGATTCTGAACCCCGAGGGAGGGTTCAAACTACAGTTTTATAGCTTTCCATTCTCAGGAACAAAGGAGCACACATGCAAATCTACATTGTATTTCATCGGGTTAGTTCTCATGGACATACAATGAAGGGAGTTATGCTCAATACATTGTTGCTGAACTCAATGTGCTTTTGGGTTAGTCATACATTTGCTGACACAACTTTCTTCCAGTAATTATACAGACATATCTATTTTGCTTTAGTGATCTTTAGTGATTTTTCATTATCATTATTATTATCTTACTCTCTCCTACCTCATTATTTCCCCCCTTTGGAAGTTTTCCAGCTTAAACTTCCATTATTCTACGTCGGATTCAGGTTCTTGAGTGGGTACCATCTTATATTCCCATAAGGCTAACATTGTTTCATGTTTTTGCTGTTAATTGGGCTGTACTTTCTGAGATCCTTCGAATCATTGCTATCAAACGGGATTAAACAAGGAATCAAAATACATCCTAGAATTAACAAAACTGCTATAACTATGATGGTTTGTGGGCCTGGTAACTTTGGCCACCATCCTGAAAATACATCTTCTAAATTAAATCCTTTCCAGGTTTGCACCGGAACATGTGCTAATTTGATCATTTTGTCAGTTATGCTTTTCAATACTTTTCCACTTTCATTTGTTCCAGGAACCAACTGCCATTCTTGACTGTGAGAGTCACTAAATTACAGTTATCTGTTCCACAGGAATCTGCTTTTGTTTCACTCTTTTCAAACAAGATGTGGTCCATCTCTTTTGGGTCTTGGGTATGCCACTTAATACATGACCACCACTTACATTTGACCGCAGAGACTTCAGATCCATCTGGTGGGCACAAGTACTTATGGTTTGGGATATAGCTGTGGATATTACTGATCCCTCCACAACCATATGTTGCAGCCCAATAATTAGCTGCTTTGCAAACATCAAAGGTGACGCTAAAACTGAAGTCTGGGTTGGATTTCCATTGAGAGATCCCTAATAGTGCCTTGTCCTTATAGCTACTTCTTGTTCTATGGATCAGACTTGGGATTATAACACTGATCTTGGACTCCTTTTCTACAAACCTTGTATGTGGTTCTGTTGTATGTACAAGAGCTAGGGGAACTATCTTGGCACCCTTCTGGTTTTATTGTATGATAAATCAAAGTCTTGGTTATCTGGTTTCCTTGTTTGGTAGTCTTAATGCAGTTTTGACAACCTTGGTTTCCCTGTGTATTTGTTATTTCTTTGTGTGTGGTACTCAATATTTTGTTAGAGGGTTTTTGCATTATGACCTCTCGTGTAGCCTTTGCAATGATTTGTGTAGGAATGTGTGTGTATATTCCCCATGTTAAATAACCAACAGGTATGATGAGCTGTTGAATCCTCATATCTTCCACCGTGCGTAGAGAGACAGCGTCCGGAGTGTCTCAGCAAGGTCTTTCTTCACACCGTGTGTTGAGAACCCATTGCCGGTAGGGTTCGACAGGGTGTATTTCTTGTAAACTTCAATACCAAAGGTTTGTCAGTCTTATCCACCTTGTAAGTTACTGGATCTGCAGGTACAGCTGCTTTCAATCTACTCCAGTGGATCCAGGATTTTCCCTCCAAGGTTTTCACTGCCAAAGGAGAACACATGACAACAGTATACGGTCCTTTCCATCTTGGGCTCAAGGGATCTGATTTCCAGTGCTTCACCCACACTCTATCTCCTGGTTTGAACCCATGTGTTGCTGTAACTACTGGAGGGGGTTGTTGTTCCATCATATAATGGCGCAAGTTTGAAACAGCCAAATTATGAAGCTGTAACTGATGTAACAATTTCTGTTGGTCTATCCCCCCCTTATGAGCCAAGTCCGGCCAACCCTGACTGTCAGGTTTAAATAAACAAGGGGGGCGGCCAAACATGAGCTCATAAGGACTAAGTTGTAATTTAGTGCGGGGGGCCAGTCTGATTGCATACAAAACCATAGGCAAAACATCTGGCCAATGAAGATGAGTTTCCAAACAAAATTTGGTAATAAGTGTTTTAATTGTGCGATTAGCTCGTTCTGCTTTTCCAGCCGATTGAGGGTGGAAAGAACAATGAAATCTCCATTTGATTCCTAATGCTTGGGCTAAAGACTTATTGATTTGGTGTACAAATTCAGGACCATTATCTGATGAAATCCTAGAAGGGCAACCAAACCTAGGAATAATCTCTTTCAGAAATATTCTGGCAACCTGTATAGCTTTCTTATTTACAGTTGGAAAGGCTTCAATCCACCCTGAATAGGTATCAATTATAACTAACAGGGCTATGTATTTCTTACTTCTGGGCATATCAGTAAAATCAACAACGACATAGTCCATTGGAAAATAAGCGATTGGTTGTTGACCAGGTGGTAGTACTGGTCCTTGGCGTGCATTGGTTTGGGCACAAGTGGAACACTGAGAACATACTTATGCTGTTAGCGAAGAAGCAAAAGGAAGATAGAAAAAACGTTCAAGCTGTTGTAATAATGCAGTTTTTCCTAAATGATGTTGCTTATGGGCTTGAAAAATAAGGGGGCGGGCAAGTGCAAGAGGAACAGCGATGCGTCCATCGGGAAGTGTGTACCAGCCTTTAACTAGTTCAGCTTGTACATCCTGTTTCAATTTTTGGGTTTCCTCCTGTGTATATGTAGGATCAAGTTGTTCTAAGTAAGTGTCTAAATACATGAACCTAGTGACATCTGAGTTGAGAGGGGGGCCTTCCCACGCAGCTCTTTTGGCTTCCTTGTCTGCTTTCCTATTGCCCTGGGTAATAAGGCTGAAGTCTTTTTGATGTCCAGGACAATGGATGATTGCAACTTTAGATGGCAACTGTGCTGCCTTGATAAGTCTTTTAATCAAAGTTGCATATTGGATAACCTTGCCTGTTGAGTCCAAATATCCTCTTTCTTTGTATATTTTCGCATGAGAGTGTATTGTCAGAAATGCATATTTACTATCTGTATATACATTTAAAGTCATTCCTGCAGCTATTTCTAATGCTCTGGTTAAGGCATATAATTCTGCAAATTGTGCACTTGCTTGGCTAGGTAACTGTGCTGATTCCACAATTGAAGTTTGAGAGACAACTGCATAGCCAGAGTATCTAATTCCTTGATCCATAAAGCTGGATCCATCAGTGAGCCACTGAAAGTCTGGATTATGCAAGGGTTGATCTGTAAGGTCAGGCCTGCAAGAATATTGTAGCTCTATTGTTTGTATGCAGTTATGCACAGGCCTAGTTGAATCTGGTATTGGCATTAAAGTAGCTGGATTTAAAGTTGAACTTTGTTGCAATGTGACTTGTGGATTTTCTAATAAAAAGGCCTGTATCTTATGCATCCTTTGATTGCTGATCCATAAATGTCCCTTATTGTCAATAATTGTCTGCAGGGCATGACTAGTATAAACAACTACTGGAGCTGAAAAGGTTAACTTGTTTGCCTCCTGCAGTAACAACATAACTGCTGCTAGAATTTTTAAACATTGTGGCCAACCTTGCGAGGTCATATCTAGCTGTTTTGACAGATAAGCGACTGGTCGGTTCCAATTTCCTTGCTTTTGGGTAAGAACTCCTAAAGCTACATTCTGTCTCACATCGACATAAAGTGAAAATGACCTAGATATATCAGGTAGTCCTAAAGCAGGTGCTGTGGTTAAAGCCTGTTGGAGCTGTTTCATCGCTTGGGTTTGTTCTTGTTGCCACAACAGAGGTTCTTTTTCTGGTCCTTTTAAAACTTGGTACAATGGTTTAGCTGTGAGAGCATAGTTAGGAATCCAAATTCTACAGAAGCCTGTAATTCCCAAAAAGGCTGTAACTTCCTGTTTTGTTTTGGGTATGGGAATCTGTAGCACAGCTTGCTTTCTCTGAGGGCCCAAAGTTCTTTGCCCTTGTGATAGTTCATAGCCTAAATACATTACAGTCTTTTGGACTAACTGGGCTTTCTTTTTGGATGCTTTATAGCCACAGTCTTGTAACAACTGGAGCAGTCTGGATGTATTTTCAAAGCAATCCTCTTTGTTTTGTCCAGTTATCAGAACATCATCTACATATTGAAGGCAACAATCCTCTTGCCTGACTAACTTCAAATACGCAAGATCTTGGGCTAGGGCGTTACCAAAACACGTTGGCGAATTCTTAAAGCCTTGTGGTAACCTAGTCCAGGTGTATTTAGTCTTAACCTGTGTCTTTGGGTCAGCCCATTCAAATGCAAAGATTGGCTGACAACTCTCAGCTAAGGGTATGGTGAAAAATGCATCTTTTAAGTCTACAACTGAAAACCATTTAGCAGAAGCAGGTATTGTGCTCAAAAGAATATATGGATTGGGAACAGTTGCGTGTAAGGTCAAGGTCAAATTATTGATGATCCGTAAATCTTGTGCCGGCCTCCACTGTCCGTCTGGCTTACGAACAGGTAGAATTGCAGTATTCCAAGGTGACTGAATTTTTCTAATGATTTTTGCTATTAAGTATTTTTGGATTAATTCTTGAATAGCAATTGTAGCCTCTGGAGTACAATATCGTTGAGGCACCCTAACAGGATATGCATGAGGCTTTAGCTCTATCATAACTGGCGTGGCATATTTTGCAAACCCAGGGGGGTTGTCCTCTGCCCACAGGAGAGGGACATTAAATTGTTGCCAATTAGAATTTCCTGTTTCTCTCTCTGTTATTATCATCAAGCGCCATATTTCTTCCACTGGGTGGCGCACTTGCATTAATTGTTTGCCATGGTCAAAGGATATTGTAGCTTTTAACTTTGTAAGCAAATCTCTGCCTAGTAATGCGACCGGACATTTGGGTGCATACAGGAATTGATGATTAATGATTCCTTGTCCCACTTGGCATGTTAGGGGTTCCAGGAGTGATCGGATTTGAGTTTCTCCAGATACTCCCTGAATTTGAATGGTCTGATTAGAAGACTTGCCAATAAATTTATTTAGGACAGAACGGGTTGCCCCGGTGTCAACTAACATTGGGACAGTCTGTCCTCCCACCTGTATTTTAACAATGGGCTCTGGAGGTGGGGCCCTAGAACCCTGTCCTCTTCAGTCTTCCCATTCCATGTCAGCTAAGCCGATCATGTTTCCTTCTCTTTCTCCTGCCTGACGGGGATAGGCTGGATGTCCTCTTCCTCGGAAGCTGTTTCTGTAGCCTCTCTGGAAAGTCCTTCTAAATTCTCTTCCTCTTCCTCTTCCATACTGGTGGGATTGTCCCCTAGGCTGGCCATTCCTCTGGGGGCATTCCCTTTGCCAGTGTCCTTCCTGTTTACAGATGGCACATTGGTTGGGTCCAATACGCATCCCTCCCAATGCTACTGCTACCGTAACATTTCAGCTTTCTTTTTTTCTTTCTGATCTGATTTACGTTCCACCTCCTTATCACTGTTACGGGACGTTTTAAGTGCAATTTCCATAATCTCTGCTACGTTTTTTCCTAAGGCACCTTCTGTGCGCTGTAACTTTCTCTTTATGTCTGGGGCACTCTGGGTAATAAATCTTTCAATTAGGAGTGGATGATGTTGTGCTAACTCCATATCCAGACCTGTGTTTACTTTATAGGCTTCTATCAGTCGGCTGAGGAATGCGGTGGGGGTTTCATCCTTATCTTGCCAAACATGAGTTACTGCAGCATAATTAACTGGACGAATTGCTGCTTCCCTCAAAGCTTCTAAACACAAAAGTCTGTATCTTTGTAATAAAGTTTGGTGTTGGGGGTCATTGGCATTCCAGTCTGGTCTTTGTTCAACAGCGTCAGAATTTCTGTTCTCCTGACAATTAACTCCTCCATCTGGGTGTCTACTGGCAAGTACTTTCAATTTTCCTAATCTATATTTTTCTCTCCCTTCCATATCCAGTAAAGTAGAAATAAGCTGTTGCATATCATCCCACATGGGATTGTGTGTCTGTGTGATGTTCTCGAATAAATCTATGATCTCTTGAGGTTTTTCTGAAAATGGGCCAAATTGTTGTTTCCAATTAAGGAGATCAGTGGTTGTAAAGGGAACATACTGGAGCATGGAAATATTGGTGTTGTCTGGTCCAGGGACCAAAACTTCTCTTAAAGGAGCTAAGTTCTCTTTTGTTTTCACCTTAATTCTAGTCCGGCTAGAAACAGGGGTTTCCTCTTCATTCTTTTGAATGGTTCCATCTGTTTTTATTTTGCTTTCTTCTTCTGGTTGAAATTGGACTTCATTTCTTTCAACCGGAGGGGGTGGAATTTGCTGATTTATTTCCCCTTCTTCTGTTCTAGGAACATACGGGGGTGGTCTAACTAATTCCTCCATCTTCCTGTTTGAAAATCTTAGCTTTTGTCTGAGGCTTGGCTTTTTGGCTTGCCAAATATATCTTAGCACATTCTAACTGACACCTTGCTAACCATCGAGGCTTTTCTGCAATATTGATCTGCCATTGGTCTATATAGGGATATTGGTCCCAATGACCATTTCCAGTCACATTTTGATGAACCCGTGCCACGTGTTCGGGATTCGCCGATCCCTCCTTGGGCCACCCTACGCCAAAGGTGGTCCATTCAGATTCACAGAATCTTTTTAACATGGCTGGATTTGGTTTTGGGTCTCCATAATCCCTAGAAAAACCCTTTTTGAAATTTTCTAACATGCACTGAAGTGGCGTCTGACCAACGCCCTTCTTTGTCTGTTTACCTCCCATCTCTCCTAACACACTACCATTGACCTGAGACGCTGGACGTTCCAACAGTCGTTCTGCAGGAAATGCAATGGTTTAACCACCCACACAGTCCTATCTATTGAAGACTTAAGGACGCCTCCTTGTCTCCTAGGGGGTAATTACTCCCCTCTTCCGATCCAAATGGGATCAGGTATCCCCTTTTTACAATACTTGCCTGCAGGCGTTCCAGACCCTTTTGTTGATTTACGACCCGTCTGCTACCCCCGCGGATCCTTGACTGGAGTGCTTCGCTGATGGGTTAATTCCCCTCCCTTCCCGTCAAGGTCTCCCCGTAGACAAAGGCCACGGAGCCGGCTTGGAGATGTCGTCGTCAAAAGAGGGTAATTCCACCAGGGCAATCCGTCTGGAAGGTCAACGGCCTCTTCCTAAAAGTCTCAGTCCCGGCGGAGTCGCCATAAATCTTGTGGAAAACGAAAGAAACTTTTACGATTTCCAAGGGGAGCAGAGAAGTTTATTATGTGCACATGGTTCAGAAGCAGTTAACAAGCGATTCTGAACCCCGAGGGAGGGTTCAAACTACAGTTTTATAGCTTTCCATTCTCAGGAACAAAGGAGCACACATGCAAATCTACATTGTATTTCATCGGGTTAGTTCTCATGGACATACAATGAAGGGAGTTATGCTCAATACATTGTTGCTGAACTCAATGTGCTTTTGGGTTAGTCATACATTTGCTGACACAGCTTTCTTCCAGTAATTATACAGACACATCTATTTTGCTTTAGTGATCTTTAGTGATTTTTCATTATCATTATTATTATCTTACTCTCTCCTACCTCATTAAAACCACACTTGGCCAATAAAGAATTCTATTCTTTAGTACCGAGATTGACAACACCCAGGACAGGGCCTAGAAACTAGTAAACATTGAGCAAGTAGCCTTGCTTTGACATTTGTCTGTGACCTTATTTCCACCTTGAGAAGCCACTACCTTTTTGAAAGAGGTCATGCTCAGAAATTCTTGATGAATGTCAACTTCACATTCTATTTAACTTATCCTTAGGCATCAAGTAATATTTATTCCTAGTTGTTAGTCTTTGGTATGCTGTAGTTAATCTCATTATGTGTTAAATGAGCCAAAGACTCAAGCCTTGGGCTGAAAAGAAAAGCCTCCAAATTAGTTGATTATGTTTGATCTGAAGTCTTATTCTATCATACCTCTGTGTGAATATTGTTGCTTAAATTTTTATTTTAGGCTCTAAAAATGAGACTTACAAACCAGTACATTGTTGGAAATGATGACCCACAAAGTTGCTTTCAGTTGGATATTGATATTTCAGGATTAATATTCACGCATCATCCTTGCTTTAGCCGTGAACATATTCTGGCAGCAAAACTGGGTCAATTATTTGATCAGTACCTCTCCAGAAAACAGAGAAATCTTACTAAACTCCTTACAGATAAGGTAATTTTACAATTTTTTTCAGTTTGCAAATGTATAAATAAAATAGAAATTGACATTTTTGTACAGAAGTCTATATTTGCAAATGTTATATGCAAAGGTTAAAATATATTTGTCGTTGAATACCAGAAAATCTACTTCTGTTATTAGATAAAAACTATATAGTGCTAACTACTTGTGATTGCCAAACTTTACTGACTCATTAACTCAGCTGTGATATTATGGGATGTATGTACAGATTCTGGTTTAGAATAAATGCAAAACACTCTAAATGAAGGAGAATCTACTTTTGAATGCTTGATTGCCTATAAACATTTGGGCAGGGGTTTTTTTTTTTTTTTTTGAGGAGTAGTTTATTTGGACAGATTTAATCAACCAAAGTCTTTCAGTTTGAGCTCAACACACTGAATATTTGTTTAGTTTATGGTATTTCTCTGCCACTTTTCTATAATAGATTGTGCCAAAATCGGCTAACATCAAATATTACATATCAAAACACACCAAGCCAATTAATTATAAAATGTATAACAAATTGAGATGGAATAAAACCTACTACTCCCATCCAGTATAGGTAGAATTCAACTTACAATAACAATTGAGCTCAAAATTTATGTTGTTAAGTGAAACATTTGTTGTGAATTTTGCCCCATTTTATGACTTTTTATGCCACAGTTGTTAAGGGAATCACTGCAGTTGTTAATGACCTGGTTGTTAAGTGAATCTGACTGCCCCATTGACTTTGCTTATCAGAAAGTTGCAAAAGTTGATCACATAATCTTGGGACTTTGCAACTCTCATAAATATGAATCAGTTGCCAAACATCCTACTACTGATCATGGGACCATTTTTATTTATTTATTTATTTATTATTAAATTTCTATACCGCCCCTCTCCCGAAGGACTCGGGGCGGTGTACAGCCTAAACTTTAAAAAACATATAAATATACAAAATTTAAAATAATTAAAAATAAATTAAATCATTTGGCCAAAATCCTAAAACCCAAAACATACAAAATTTAAAATCTTAAAAAATACTCAGAAGCTTCTATGCCAGGCCGGCCTGTCGGAAAAGGAATGTTTTTAGTTCCCGACGGAAGGTGCGTAAATCTGTTATTATACGGAGTTCGGGGGGGAGCTCGTTCCATAACGTGGGAGCTCCCACAGAGAAGGCTCTCCCCCTGGGGGTCGCCAGCCGGCACTGTCTGGCCGACGGCTCCCTGAGAAGGCCCTCTCTGTGGGAGCGTACCGGACGGCGGGAGGTATTTGCTGGCAGTAGACGGTCCTGTAAGTATCCGGGTCCGATGCCATGGAGCGCTTTAAAAGTGGTCACTAACACCTTGAACCGCACCCGAAAGACCACCGGCAACCAGTGCAACTCACGCAGGAGCGGTGTTACGTGGGAGCGCCACGACGCTCCCATCACTACCCGCGCGGCTGCATTCTGGGCAAGTTGGAGCTTCCGGATGCACCTCAAGGGGAGCCCCATGTAGAGAGCATTACAGTAGTCCAGCCTGGAGGTCACGAGGGCATGAGTGACTGTGCGTAGCGAGTCCCGGTCTAGGAAGGGACGCAACTGGCGCACCAGGCGAACCTGGTGGAACATCCTCCCGGCCACGGCCGTCAGATGGTCCTCTAAGGACAGCCGTGAGTCCAGGAGGATTCCCAAGTTGCGAACCCTTCCTGTGGGAGCCACTGTTTCACCCCCAACACACAGCGATGGAATCAGCTGGCTGTACCGGGACGACGGTAACCACAGTCTTGGAGGGGTTGAGCTTGAGTCCGTTTCTCCCCATCCATACCCGCACGGCCTCCAGGCACTGGGTCAGCACGGCAAGGGCATCGTTGGGGTGGTTTGGCGTGGAAATGTACAGCTGGGTATCATCAGCGTACTGGTGGTACTCCACGCCAAAACCACGGATGATCTCACCCAGCGGCTTTACATAAATGTTGAACAGTAGAGGCGAGAGGACCGACCCCTGAGGTACCCCACATACGAGGGGTCTCGGGGTCGACCTCTGGCCCCCTGTCAACACAGACTGCATCCGGCCAGAGAGGAAGGAGGAGAACCACTGCAAGACAGTGCCTCCTATGCCCAGCCCCTCCAACCGTTGCAGCATGATACCATGATCGATGGTATCAAAAGCCGCCGAGAGGTCCAATAGCACCAGAACAGAGGAGCAACCCCTGTCTTGGGCCCGCCAGAGATCATCCACCAACGCGACCAATGCTGTTTCCGTGCTGTAGCCAGGCCTGAAGCCCGACTGGAACGGATCGAGATATGACGATTCCTCCAGGTGCTGCGGGAACTGTCGGGCAACCACACTCTCAACAACCTTCGCAAGAAAGCGAAGGTTGGAGACGGGACGGTAGTTTGATAAAACGGCTGGATCCAGGGCAGGCTTCTTGAGGAGGGGTCTCACCACTGCCTCTTTCAAGGCAGCGGGAAAGACACCCTCACTCAAGGAAGCGTTGATAATTGCTCGGAACCAGCCTCGTACCACCTCCCGGGAGGCCAATGCCAACCAGGAGGGGCACGGGTCCAGTAAACATGTGGTCGCCCTAAGTCCCCCCAGCAACCTGTCCACGTCCTCGGGGGTCACGGGGTCAAACTCAACCCAGGTAACAGTCTCAAGACCAGCCTCCGCCTCTCCCATTGGACATACCCAGTTGAAGTCGAAGCCTTCCCGTATCTGAGCGATTTTATCATACAGATATTTTCTGAAATCCTCAGCTCTACCCTCTAAGGGGTCTCCCCTCACCTCCTGATGAAGGAGGGAGCGGGTCACCCTAAACAAGGAGGCTGGGCGGTTATCTGATGACGCAATAAGAGCAGTGAGGTAGGAACACTTCTCTGCTCTTATCGCCATTAGGTAGGACCTAATATGGTCTCTTACCAATGTTCGGTCAGATTCGGCACGGCTCGATCTCCAACTGCTCTCTAGGCGTCTTTTCCGGCGTTTCATCTCTCTCAACCCCTCGTTATACCACGGGGCCGGTCGAGACCCACGCCGAATCAGAGGCCGCAAAGGCACAACTCGATCCAGGGCACCGGCAGCCGCCCTGTCCCAGGCCGCCACCACCTCTCCAACCGAGTCGTGTGTCAGAACCTCAGGAATTGGCCCAAGCTCTGCCTGGAACCGCTCTGCCTGGAACCATGAGGATACTGCAATGGTCATAAGTGTGAAAAGTGGTCATAAGTCAGTTTTTCACTGCCATTGTAACTTTGAATGGTCAATAAACAAACTGTTGTATGTCGAGGACTATCTGTATTATAATTATTTGATAAGTATCACCAAAACAGTTCTCAAATTTATGGTAAATAATGCGTAACCCAACTTCTGCTGTTAATTAGTTTATTGCTATGCTCTGATTTTGTGGTAGTATCTTTGTCAAAAAGCATTGAAGAAAGTTAGGTCTCTAAAACATTGTCAAACAGTAGGATTCTTTAAATACAGCAAATAATAGAATCTTAGAATCGGAATGGACTTTTGGGTCATCTAGTCCAGGGCTTTTCAACCTTTTCACCCATTGTACCACTTTTAGGATAAGGCAACATCTGAGTGCACCACTCGCCCAGCAAGGTGTCAAAAACCTGACCCCCGCCCCAAAAAAGGAAAAAAATGATAAAGTACAGATAGTCCTCGACTTACAACAATTCGCTTAGTGACTGTTCGAAGTTACAATGGCACTGAAAAAAGTGACTTATGACCATTTTCACAGTGATGACTGTTGCAGCATCCCCAGGATCATGTGATTTACATTTGGATGCTTGGCAACTGATTCATACTTATGACATTCACTGTCCCAGGGTCATGTGATCAACTTTTGCAACTTTTTGGCAAACAAAGTCAATGGCAGGGGGGCAGCTCATCACTCAGGTTGCAGGATGCCTGTGTGGGGGGAATCCCTGGGTCTCTGGTGGAGGGGGATGGGACTTGGGTGGGTGCCCTCCTTCCTTCCCTCTCTCCCATTGTCCCTTCCTTCCTTCCTTCCTTCCTTCCTTCCTTCCTTCCTTCCTTCCTTCCTTCCTTCCTTCCTCCCCTCTCTCCCTTCCATTGTCCCTCTCACCCTCTCATTGTCACTCCCTCCCTTCCTCCCTCCATCACTCAGTTTTAATTTCTTCGATGGTGGTTCCTTTGCTGAATCACTTCCCTTTTGCGGTTGCGCTCGGTGCAGCTGGGAGCCCAGCACAGCTGCCGTTCTTCCGCAGGGGGCAGAGAGTGCAGGCGCGGAGGAGTACACGGGGGCGGGGAAAGAGCCACGGCTGCCGGACTCCCTCTGGTGCGTTGCACACAGCCACAACTGGAAAACAACGAGCGGGGAAGCGGCTCATTCATTGCTGTAGCCAGCCCCAAGAAAGAGCGGGCACAATCCCCAAGTGAATCCCGCCTGGCTACATTCTTTGCAACTGAAAGAAGAGCTTTGATCCCGCTTCCCCTTCACTCCGGCCGGGTCTGTGAATGTGAGATCTAACCCCAGGGCAGTTCGCAAGGCCAGCAGGCTGGCTGGGGTTTTTGAGGTGGAGACATTATTATTATTATTATTATTAATTTAATTTCTATGCCGCCCTATTCCGGAGAACTCAGGGCGGCTCACAGCATAATAGAAATTACATACATATAAAAAACCCTTAAGTTAAAAAAAAACAAAAAACAAAAAAACAAAAAACCAATCATTCCACAAACATACACTGGCTAGGGGCAAGATGTTAGCTGCCCCAGGCCTGCCGGCAAAAGTGTGTTTTAAGCAATTTACGAAAGGCGGAGAGGGTGGGGGCGACACGGATCTCCGGGGGAAGTTGGTTCCAGAGGGCCGGGGCCGCAACAGAGAAGGCTCTTCCCCTAGGCCCCGCCAGGTGACACTGTCTGGCTGACGGGACCTGGAGAAGGCCCACTCTGTGGGCCCTAACCGGCCGCTGGGATTCATGAGGCAGCAGACGGTCCCGTAAATAACCTGGTCCGATGCCATGTAGGGCTTTATAGGTCATAACCAACACTTTGAATTGGGTTCGGAGACCAATTGGCAGCCAATGCAGCTCGCGGAGTGATGCCGAAATGTGGGCATTTCTAGGCAAGCCCAACACTGCTCGCGCGGCTGCATTCTGCATTACCTGAAGTCTCCGAACATTTTTCAAAGGTAGCCCCATGTAGAGAGCATTGCAGTAATCGAACCTCGAGGTGATAAGAGCATGAGTGACTATGAGAAGAGACTCCCGGTCCAAATAGGGCTGCAACTGGTGCACCAGGCGAACCTGGGCAAATGTTCTCCTCGCCACAGCCGAAAGGTGATATTCCAAATTTAGCTGTGGATCGAGGAGGACGCCCAAGTTGCGGACCTTCTCCGAGGGGGTCAAAAGCTCCCCCCCCAGGGTAATGGACGGATAGATTGAAATATCTTTGGGAGGCAGAACCCATAGCCACTCCGTCTTGTCGGGGTTGAGTTTGAGCCTGTTGGCACCCATCCAAACCCTAACAGCCTCCAGACATCGGCACATCACTTCCACTGCTTCACTGAAATGACACGGGGTGGAGATGTAAAGCTGGGTATCATCAGCATACTGATGATATCTCACCCCATGTTGTCGGATGATCTCACCCAGAGGTTTCATGTAGATATTAAACAGCAGAGGGGAGAGGACCGATCCCTGAGGGACCCCACAAGGGAGGAACCTAGGGGTCGACCTCTGACATGTGAGCCTTCCTCCGTTTTCTTGAATCTGGCTTTGATCCCGCTTCCCCTTCGCTCTGGCCGGGTCCGTGAATGCCAGATTCAAGAAGACAAAGGGAGGCTCACATGTCTCCATCCCAAAACCGCCAGCCAGCCTTTTGAACTGCCCTAGGGTTAGATCTGGCATTCCTCTTCACTCTGGCCGGGTCCGTGAATGCCAGAAGAAGCGAAGAAGCTCCAATCAGCTGGAAAGCGGGCTGATCCTGGCACTTCCCCTGAGCCCTCACAGCCCCAGAGAAGCGCCGATCAGCTGGAAAGAGGCACTGATCCTGGCGCTTCCCCTGAGCCCTCATAGCCCCGGAGAAGCTCCAATCAGCTGGAAAGCAGCCTGATCCTGGCGCTTCCACTGAGCCCTCACCTCCCCCCAAGCATTTGTTTACTCACCTGCTTTCAGCTGCACTCCCTTTCTTCTTTTGCTTTTCTGCCTTCATTTGCTTCTCTGCCTTGGCCACGTGTTTGTGGATAAAAAAGAAAAAAAATTCCATGAGACTTTCCAACTTCTCGCGAGAAGTTAGAAAGTCTCTTGGAACTTTTTTTATTTGTCTCACAAACATATGAAGGCCGGGAAGGACAGGAGAAAGAGAATGCTGCTGAAAGCAGCTGAGTAAAAAAATGCTTGGGGAAGGTGAGGGCATCTGGGTGGGGGTGGGGGGGAACCCAGGCAATGCGTCACACAGCTCCAGCAGAATCTCCACTGAAGACTGAGGCTGCCTGCTATCCCAAGGCCGCCGCCAATCAGCTGGAGCTGCATGCTTTGATCCTGGGCTCTCAGTAGGACCCAGGCAACGTGCAGTTCCAGCTGACTTTGCCACAAGCTGTGCGGCGCTGCTGCGCTTCACCTCATCCACGTTTACACTTTTTTTTACTTTGTTTTTTTACATTTTTTTAAACTTTTTTTTTACATTTTTTTCAACCCGTCCTACGTGTACCACCAGCCAGGTGCTTGCGTACCACTGGTGGTACGCATAGGTACCACCGGTTGAAAAGCCCTGATCTAGTCTGACCGTCTGCTCAGCTCAGTACTCATACCATCCCAGACAAGGTTCTAGGACTATTAAGCACTGACCATAGGCCACACCCACTTCTTTCACAGACGCTCCACTGCAGCCAACCCACAGTGACTTTTCAACCTCTGCTGGCCTTCCTCCGGCACTCCTCCCCCACCAATGGCCCTACGGCCCTTTATCCCACTGAATAGCCGCACCTCTTGGCAGCCATTGGGTAGCGGACAGCTGTGGGCAGCAGCATTGTGAAAGCACTGGGGGGGGGAGGTGGGCAGCTGGGGGACATGACAGATTGCTGGGTATTGGGCTATTGTGGAAGTGCTTGAGAAAGCCGAGAGGATGGTTCCCTTTTAATTTTTCTTCACCTCTTGATGGTGTTTCCTTGTCCAACCCGCTCCAAATTCACAGTTTCCTGAATTGAAGGGTGGCTACGATGCAGGGACCAGGATTTTAGGCTCTGGCACATTCATTGCTGTGGGAAAAACTCACTGAACAACCAATCTTACAAAACTCACAAACAACAGAAATCTTAGTCCCAATTGTGGTTGTAAGTCGAGGACTGCCCGTATTTGCAGACAACCATTTTATCTCAATCATTTTAGGAGTAGACAAGATTGCATTTTGAGAGATTTCTTTCAGGGTGCAAGTAGAAGGGAACCTGGACTGGGCTGAGGGGGGGGTGGAATTGGCATGGGAACTGAATTCAAGGGTGGGAATTAGAAAAAGATGGCAGGGAAAAGTGTGCTAAAATCTCCACAAAGCTGCCTCTGCATGGGGCTGTAATAGAATAACAGACTGTTATTCAGTTATTCCCCCATCACATTGCCTGCTTCCCCCTCCCCACCGCACCTCTTCTATCCCCCAGCTAGCTAAGGAGGATCAGACTTGGGCAGCCCCTGAATGGAACACCACTAGGAAAGCCTGGAATGATAAGTCAAAGGTATCCAGAAATAATCCTTCTCTGTCTTGCCTGTGAGAAACAACAGTAGGCTGGCCTTATCTAATATTCCCAAACAGAGTACTTGGATTTAAAAGAAACAGATCTAACAAAAGAGGAGGTAGAGTTCAATTATATGTTGGAGATCACTTCATCTTTACAGAGATGCATACAACAAAGGATTAAAGCCTTCCAGCATGCATATGGATCAACATAAAAGGAAAAAAAGAAAAAAAGAATGACATTACCATAGGTGTATACTACAGACCACCCAACATAGCAGAATAATTTTTGCTAATCAGCTAACCAACATATGTGTCAATGCTGCTAACATTGGGTGTTATTACTTTGACAACAGATGGAAATGCATTCATTTTTCTCTTTCACTTTTAGAGCTGATTGATGCTGGGAGGGGGATGTGGATGAGAGTCCAGTTAGTCATAACAACAATAACTAAGCTATGGGAATTCAAGGTTACTGAGCCCAGAGTTGATAACGATTTGGCCGGGCTGGAGTGCTGTGGAGAGAGCCTGCGTTTCAAGCTAATTGGGAATGTGATTTGTGACTGTTATTTGGAGGAGGGAATTGTGCTTTGCTACTTTGTGCCAAGGGGAGGGGAATTCAGTTTTTGGCTTCAACCATGTAATGCTGATATTATGCTTCTCGAATAAAAGATTCTTTAAGGTAAACAATGTCTCGAAGTTCTTTTGAGGAGTTTCATCTGTTGAAACCATGATCGTGCCCCTCCTGGCTGGTCTCGGCTAGCAGGGCGGTGACACGAAGCTGGATCCAGGCTATTGTCAACGCTTCACTGAGGGAGGGGTCCTTTCTGGCTCCCTTAAAGGAGGCACTTGTGCGCCACCTCCTCAAGAAGCCTTCCCTGGATCCGGCAGTTTTAAATAACTATCGTCCAGTCTCCAACCTTCCCTTTTTAGGGAAGGTTGTTGAGAAGGTGGTGGCAGTCCAACTCCAATGGTCCTTGAATGAAACTGATTATCTGGGCCCTCAGCAGTCTGGGTTCAGGTCCGGTTACAGCACGGAAACTGCTTTGGTCGCGCTGACCGATGATCTCTGGCGGGCCCGGGATAGAGGTTATTCCACTATCCTGGTGCTTCTTGACCTCTCAACGCCTTTCGATACCATCGACCATGGTATCCTTCTGCGCCGGTTGGAGGGGCTTGGAGTGCGGGGCACCGTTTTGTGGTGGTTCACCTCCTACCTCTCTGGCCGGTCGCAGTTGGTGTTTGCAGGAGGTCAGAGATCGGCTCCGAGGTCTCTTCCGTGTGGAGTCCCTCAGGGGTCTGTTCTCTCACCTCTGCTTTTTAACATATACATGAAACCGTTGGGTGAGATCATCTGTCGACACGGGGTGAGTTTTCATCAATATGCTGATGATACTCAGCTTTACATCTCTACCCCGCGTCATTACAGCGGAGCAGTGGAAGTGATGAACCGGTGCCTGGAGGCTGTTGGGGTCTGGATGGGTGCCAACAGGCTCAGACTCAATCCCAACAAGACGGAGTGGCTATGGGTTCTGCCTCCCAAGGACAATTCCATCTGTCCATCCATCACTCTGGGTGGGGAAATTTTATCCCCATCGGAGAGGGTTCGCAACTTGGGTGTCCTCCTCGATCCACAGCTAAGTTTAGAATACCATCTTTCAGCTGTGGCGAGGGGGGCATTTGCCCAGGTTTGCCTGGTGCGTCAGTTGCGGCCCTATTTGGACCAGGAGTCACTCCTCACAGTCACCCATGCCCTTGTCACCTCGAGATTCAACTACTGTAATGCTCTCTACATGGGGCAACCTTTGAAGAATATCCGGAGACTGCAGGTGGTTCAGAATGCGGCCGTGCGAGCTGTCTTGGGTCTCCCAAGACATGCTCATATCACTCCAGCCCTTCGTGAGCTGCACTGGCTACCAATTGGTCTCCAAACACAATTCAAAGTGTTGGTTATGACCTATAAAGCCCTATATGGCAATGGGCCAGGATACTTGCGGGACCGTCTTCTGCCCCATGAATCCCAGTGACCGGTTAGGGCGCATAGGGTTGGCCTCCTACGGGTCCCGTCTGTTAGACAGTGCCATTTGGCGGGACCTAGGGTTAGGGCCTTCTCTGTTGCTGCCCCAGCCCTCTGGAACCAACTTCCCTCAGAGGTTTGTACTGCTCCTTCCCTCCTAGCTTTCCGAAAACTCTTAAAAACAGATCTATGCAGACAGGCTTGGGGCGTGTGAGCAGCGCTCTGCCCCTGGGCCTTTGATTGGGATTGTATGTTGTATGAGTGGGTATAGTTTATAGTTTTATACTGTATTACTATTTTAAATGATTTATATATTTTTGTACTTGTATTTCTGCTGTAAGCCGCCCTGAGTGTGGGGAGAAGGGCGGCATATAAGTCAATATAAATAAATAAATAAATAAAATAAATATATAGGAAACACACCATAGTAGTAATGGGGAACTTTAATTACCCTGTCATCAACTGGGAGACAAACTCTGCAACAAATGGGAGTTCAAATAGATTCCTGACTAACCTAGCTAATAACTTCATGACCCAAAAGGTAAACATGGCAACTAGAGGGACAACTATACTGGCTCTTATTCTTACCAATAAAGAAGAAGTGATAAAGTGGATTGAAGTTGCAGGAACTTTAAGGGAGAGTGACCATGTCATATTAGAATTCAGTATAAAACAGACAAAAGCAACAGAACATAATCAAATCAGTGATTATGTTAAAAAGAGCTGATTTTAATAAACTCAGACCATGGGAAGGATCCGATGGATGAAAATCTTAGAGGGCAAATCAACACAAGAAGAATGGGAAACTCTGAAAAATACAATTATAAATGCCCAGACCAACTCAATAGCACTAAAAAAAGAAAAACAAGAAAAAAACATCATGGTTGCACCAAGAACCCTCAGACCACCCGAGAGAACAAGAGGACAAAAAAATGGAAAGAGGGACACAAACTAAAGCAGAATACCAACAAATAGCTGAAAACCTCAAAGATTAAGTTAGGGAAACTAAGGCTTTGAATGACATCTTACAACAAATGTCAAAAACAATAAAAATGTTTCTTTCAACACATAAAAAACAAGAAAAAATCCACTAATAGGAGAAGATGGCAAAGAAATAACCGGCAGTCGAGAGAAAGCAGAACTATTTAATTCATACTTTGCATCTGTCTACATGCAAAAATGCTGCTCAACTTACCAAAAACAGAACCATAAATGACTGATTAGGAATGCAAATTAAAATATGCAAAAGTAAGGTCTGCTCTAGACGGATTCAAATCAATGGGTCCTGATGGACTACACCCCAGAGTTCTGAAGGAACTGGCTAATGTGATTTCATTGAAACATATATTTCAAAGTTCTTGGATCACTGGGGACTGGAGAAGAGCTGATGTCCCCATTTTCAAAAAAGGAGAAAAAAACAGATCCAGGAAATTACAGACCAATTAGCCTGACTGATGGTTCCAATAGACAAAGACAAATAAAGCAGAACTCTGAGGCTTGCTAATTCCTCAAAGAACATGTTTATTATTACAATGTATTGGTATTTCAAAATTAAAACCAAGACTGAAGATATACATAACAGTTTCCCAATGTAAAGTTAGAAAATCCCACCCCCAAGACTATGCAAACAACTACGTTTCTCCATACAGCTTGTTGGCGGGCTTTTCATGGCACGCCCAGCCCGCAATCCTGGGAGCAGAGGATGACCTTGGTTCTAACCAGAGAAAGCCCAAGAGAATGTTTGTTTTGACTAGCGAAACACCTGCAACCCCCTCCCTCCATGCTGAGTGTGTCAACTAAAAATGAGAAAGGAAAATGGCCACAGCCATGTTCATTCAAAGTTGACACATCAATACCTGGGAACATCTTGGAAAAGATAATCAAGCAACAAATACAGAATTCAGAATAATAGCAGTGTGTGGAAGTAGCCAAAAAAGCCAATGCAATCCTAGACTGCATTAATAGATGGATAGAATCAAGATCACATGAAATTCTAGTACTGCTATAAAAGCCTTGGAATACTGTATCCAGTTCTGGCCACCACAATATCAAAAAGATGTTTAGACTCTGGAAAAAATGCCGAGAAGAGCAAAAAAATAATTAGGGAGCTGGAGGCTAAAACATATGAAGAACGGTTACAGGAATTGGATACATCTAATCTAATGAAAAGAAGGACTATGTCAGACCTCCCCAGTTTGCTCTCTCAGGAAAGTAGTAGTTGTTTAATTGAAGCAAAGGAACTTGAAAGAAATTGGTTGCAGCAAAGTCAGGTGGAATCTGGTGTTCCCATGCAAAATACAAAGCTATTCCTTCCAACTCCCAATCCCTCCCCCCATGACCAGTCTCCCAGCCAGCCAATGTGATATGTTTTGAGGTGTGAAACTGGTAACATTCCATTCTCAGGGCAAAAGGCCTTGAGTCTCCTGGTACAAGCCGGTTTGGTGATCTGGGCTTCTTCCGTTGTCGCTTCCCCCTTCCCATTCCCCCTTCCCTATTTCCCACCATTTGATACAGAGGTGTGGATTGCCCCAAATGCTTCCCCCTTCCCTTCCCCTTTGAGGGTAGGAGTCCTGCAAGGTGCCAGGCTAACGATGGAGATCCTGACAGACTAGGGGTGGCATGATAGCACTGTTCCAATATTTGAGGGGCTCCTACAAAGATGGGGTCAACTTATTTTCCAAAGCACCAAAAGGCAAGATAAGAAACAATAATTGGAAATTAACCAAGGAGAGAAGCAACCTAGAACTAAGGAGAAATTTCTAACAGTGAGAGCAACCAATGGAACAGCTTGCCTTCAGAAGTTGTGGATGCTCCATTACTGGAGGCTTTCAAAAAACCACTGGACAACCATTTGTTTGAAATGGTATAGGGTCTCCTGCTCAAGCAGGGGGTTGGACAGGAAGACCTTGGAGGTCCCTTTCAACTCTAATGTTCTATGTTCTAAATAATATAAAGTAAAATAGACCAGGTGATCTCAGAATTCTAGGCATGGCATGTATTTATGACAGTTGCAGTGTCCCTGGGTTGTGTGATCCCCTTTTATGAACTTCTGACAAGCAAAGTCAATGGGGAAGCCAGATTCACTTAAGAACTGTGTTATTAACTTAACAGCTGCAGTGGTTCACTTAACAACTGTGGCAAGAAAAGTTGTAAAATGAGGCAAAATTATTTAACAATTTTCTTGCTTAGCAATAGAAATTTTGGGCTCAATTGTGTTCGGAAGTCGAGGATTACTGAATGTCATTTGTTTCTGCATGCAATACAAAGACTTGACACACCACCCCCCTTACTAAAGGCCTTTCCCTTTAGACTTGTGGTTGGTATTAGGGTGTATGCAGAAAGCCACTTTGCAAAATTGGTATTGCTTTCCCAAATTCAGGGATTAAGACTTTTCAGTTTCATGCCAAATATCTCCTGAGTTTTAAAGGCAGCTGCACCAGTTCCAATCCTCTGATTGTTAAAATTGTTTATTCAGGAACCGGGAAGGAAAAAGTGTTCTTTGCAACACTTTTTAAAGGACCTCAAAAAAGATCCTGTGATTAAACTGGAATCTGTCTGGCACAATTGGCTGGGTCCCTTGGGGACATTCAAGCTGGCAATGCAAATTTTAGAGGACCGACTGGCTCTTCTCTTAATCTGGGTTTGCTTGAGGCTTGTGATCCAGACATGAAAATGAGAGGCTCCAGCTCAGATCTTTTACAGATAGCCCTTGACTTACAAGCATTTGGTTAGGGACTGTTCCTTTTTATAATGGCACTGAAAAATGTGACTTACAACCAGTTCTCACACTTACGACTAGTCCTGGCACTTATGACCATCACATCCCTATGGTCATGTGATCAAAATTCAAGTACTTGGTAACTGGCATGTGTTTGTGATGGTTGCAGCATCCCAGGTTATGCGATCACCGTCTACATGACCTTCCCAGCCAGCTTTGGACAAGCAAAGCCAATGTGGGAAGCCAGATTTGCTTAAAGATCACATAAGTCACTAAACAATTGCAATGATTCACCTAACAGCTGTGGCAAAAAAAGGGCATAAAGTCAGGTGTGACTCACTGAATAGCCATCTGGCTTAGCAATGGAAATTTTGATTCCAGTTTAAATTGAGAACTATATTTGCTATGTCAATTTTCTCTTTCTTTCTTTCTTTCTTTCTTTCTTTCTTTCTTTCTTTCTTTCTTTCTTTCTTTCTTTCTTTCTTTCTTTCTTGGAAAGAGTGTAAAAAGGAAAAGAAAGGGAGGGAAGAAAGGGACAAAGAAGGAAAACAGTGAAGAAAGAAGGAAGGAAGGAAGAGAGGGAGGAGGGAGATACAGGAAGGAAGGAAAAGAAATAGAAGGAAGAAGAGAAGAAAGAGAAGGAAAGAAGGAGTATAAGATTCTGCTGTCTAAGACATCTTGAAATAACAGTCAATAACAGTTTCATGATCCTCCCCTCTTCCCAAAGATTTTCTCCCAAATGGAAAGATATTTTTCCTGTCCTGCCACAGCAATGAATGTGGTCCCTGCATCACAACCATCCTTCAATTGAGAAAACTGAGAATTTGGAGCAGGTTGGACAAGGAGTGAAACATCCATCAAGTGGCAAAAAATATTTAAAAGTGCATCTCCCCAGGCTTTTTCCAATGCTTCTGCAATCACCTGCTGCCCAGCTGCCCACCACGCCCCCCCAACTGCCTGCTGCCTCCGCCCGCAGTGCCTTTGCATCACTGCCACCTGCAACTGCACACTGCCTAATTAGCTGCTGGAAGGGCGAGATAGTCCCATGCAGCAACTCGGCAGAGTAAAAATGTGCCTTGGGGAATCGGCCAGGATGAAGGGCTGGGTGTGAAGGACTGGGGGGAGGGGCGTTGGTGGGAGAAGAGCACAAGCAGAGGATGAAAGGTCACTGTGGGTTGGCTATGGCAGGGAGCTAGGAGAGAAATGGGCGCTGCCAAGAGTCAGAGCCTAATAGTCCCATTCCACTAGACAAATGGCTGCCCAATTTTTTGGACGGGTCCTGCAACTTCATGGCTTGAAACATAATAATACATATCCTGTCCTCTAAAACAGGGGTCCCAAATCCCCAGTCCGTGGACCGGTACTGGGCCGCAGCATGCCAGCAACCGGGCTGCACAAACAAGAAAAGCCCCATCCATGAGATGCAGGCAGCACACAAAACCACGCACACTCCGGTCCGTGGAAAAACCTTTCTCCATGGAACCAGTCCCTGGTACCCAAAAGATTGGGGACCTCTGCTCTAAAATGAAATATGTTGAATATTCAGTCTTTGAAGTGCTGTTAAAATAAGTTCAAGTAAACTCTCAAATTAATAGTAGATGTTATTTAAGGTTGAATTCTGAAAAGATTTAAATACCAAGTTTGCTTTGCATGAATGATTCATTGTCTTCTTTGTTTTTAGGTATTTGATAGATAATATTGGTAGAATTATAAATCTTGGCCTTCAGAATTGAGAAGAATATAATTTACAATTAAAATAAATAAAAGCAACAATAAAGACGAGACAATAATATTAAAAAATAATAAACTGTCAAAAATCATATTTTCCATGTTCTTCCCAGGTTTATTTTGGAGAATGTTTCTGGCATTTTCATAGAAAAGCAGGTCTATCAAGGTTGCTAGTAATAAGGAAAAATACAGAAGTATAATTGCTTAATATGGTGGTACAAAAAGATCACACTAATATTTATAAGCTTATTTTTTAGCTTCATGCTCTCAGAAATGCTTTACAAAATATTTTGGATACTGCCAAAAGTGGAATTCCAAATTTAGTAGTCCAACAAAGCATAACTGAATATAAGCTTGAAATAAGGTGAGTAGATTAATAGTTGTTCTATTATTCATTCTGTAAATTTAAAAAAATTGTTCAGCTGAAAAAGGGTTTGTTGGAAAAAAACTGAGTCATGCTCTAATAAAAGGCAATGAACTGTTGTCATTGGAATTTTGTAAGAACCTCTTTTTTTCCATGAGATGTTTCAAGTATTTATTTTGTAAGGCAGATCTTTTTATTTAATTGAAATTACATAATGGCCAGCCTGCAGAAGGTTTATGACTCTCTCCTAAGTTCCTCTTTGTGTAACCATCTGCTATGATAAAACACCTTTTATTTATGTCCTTCTGTGCCATTTTTGGGAGCAACTAGAATGGCAGGAAGAAAGAAATTTTATGGGGACAAATCAGGTGGGATAGCCTGTCAGATCTTCAACTGTCCTGCAATTGTCAATATTCTTCCTCCTTTTTTCCCTTCTATGGGAGAACTAGGAGGGTGTAGGACAAATCATTGTGACCAGGTAGGCACGAATGGGTGAGCATGGCTGGGTGGGCAGACAAGTGGGTACGGTCAGGCCGGCATGGATAGATGACTATGGGCAGGTGGGTGCACCAGGTGGGCGTGGCTATTTGGGCACAGCCAAGTCAATGTGGAACAAGTAGCCTCAGCCAACTGGATGTGTGGACAACTCAGTACCCCACCAGCTCCTTGCATACTTGAACGGCCAGGAACCAAGCACGGAGCCAGGAACCATTTTGTCTCACTTCAGTGCCGCAACCTCAAAGGGAGAGAAATCCGTGAAGCCTCCTGGAGCCCACCCAGGACCCTGACAGTGGTCAATCCGCTGCCCCCAAGAACAACTTCCCCATCATCCTCCTCCTCCCCTCCTCCTCCTCCTCCTCCTCCTCCTCCTCCTCCTCCTCCTCCTCCCGGATTAGAGGCTGTGAAGATCTGGGTGGGAGGAACCAGCTCTACCTGAATCCTAACAAAAGGGAGGTTTCAGCCCACCTGGATGTTGAGAGCTATTGTGTTTTATATCTTTCCCCAGGGAGACAAAACCTTACCTTCTCCAGATCATGCTGTCTATAGTTGTGGGAGTGAAGAACTGAGCTTTCTCCATCATCCCCCTTTCACTTCCAAATAAGCAGAAGATCTGGCTGGGGGTTGGGGGGGATCCGGGAGCTATTTGGTCTCAGCCCAACAGCCATTGCTAAAGGCAGTAGTGGGGTGGGCAGGGGGAAGTGAGTGGCACAGTGAGCAGGGAGGGTGAGGTGAGAAGTTGCCCCCCGCCCTGCCAAAGCTCCTCTTTTTCATGAGCATGTCGGGTGGGCCAGGGCCTCCTCACCCACCAAGGAGAAGAGAGATCTGCAGAAGTTGAGAATATTTTTGCACCAATCTGGAGATTCAACAGGCACACTGTGGCATGTAAAAAATCACCCCAGAGAATAGAAATCCATTGTGAAAATATATCTTGGCAAATATGCAAACACGCACGCACACACACACACACACACACACACACACACAAGCATGCGGGGGAAACCTTAAGGAGGTGAATCTACGTCACTAGGGATGGGGAGGCACTGAGGACATCCCAAAGTTGAGATCAAAGGGACGGAGGTGGGGACAGGATGTTTCCAAGCCTCCAGTCCAGTAGAGGAAGAGGAGGATTAGGAGGAGGAAGAGGGTGATAGGAAAGTTGTTCTCGAGGATGGCGGATTGACCACCGCAGGGCTCCTGTGAGGTCCCACTTCAACTAACCACCCAATAAAGCAGAACTCTTGAAACAGACATTGTCTCAAAAGGATACTTTTATTAGGGGTCAGTGACAGTAGGGAAGTCAAGGCGAGATCTGGGGAAAAGCCCGCCAAAATGATATAGTTAAGCAAACAATATTCCTCCTCCCACCAAAGTCATAATGTCCAATTGAAATCCAGCCAATCCACAGGTGGTCTGATGACCGGGTAACTGGCACAGTTGACGCACATCTCAAGGTCTTCTTCAGTTTTGTTTCTCTGCAACCATCTCCCTGATAAAGGGAGACACATTCCTATCTTAAGGGAATGGAGGGAGGAGGGGAATATAGAAAGCGAAGGTTATCCCAAGCACATGCAAACTTCCCCTCCCCCCAACAGAATGGCAGGCCCCAAAAGCAGAATATATGGCTAAGGAAAGGGAGAAGGGGTTTTGGTTCCTGACAGCTCCAGTATGGGTTCCCAGGAGGCTTTGTGGATTTCTCTCACTTTGAGGTTGTGGTGCTGGGGTTGAACGAAATGGTGCCTGGCTTGGCACTTGATACCGAACTGTCCAAGCTAACCTAGTTGCACCCACTTGGCTACGTCAAGTCATTTGCGCTGAGTCATCTGTCCACCTGGCCACGCCTACCCATCTGCACTGACCCATCCATGCCAACCTTGCCACTGTGAGTCATCTTATTCCAAAAGTAGGAAGGGTTTTGCTTGAGACATTTTCTCAATTGTAGTTCTGGCCTAGTTTCAGATTTATTTTTTTTAATCAGAATGTGGTTTTGGCTATGGCTCTTCCTTCTGTTCTTCAAGATTATTCCTCCTGCCCATTCCTCTGCCTTCTATAAGCATTGAACCTCTCAGGCCACATCTTTCTTGGTCCTAAAGATTTTGCCAGTTTTCAAGGAAGCTATGGGTGAAATAAGGTAGAGGCTGTAATTGAAATAGGGAGTGTCAGCTGAGAAAATCTTGACTGTATCTGCATTGCATTCTGCCACTATCCAAGGGGACTTATTTTATTATGTTCCTAGAAAACTAATTTGCATCCTGTTGGCAACCTGGTTATTAATTGATTTGGGATTCGATCTGACCTGCTACATTATAGCTGACTGATTATAGTCATTTTTTCAATACTGCTAACTTGTTATTTGATGTCGATTACTATATATATATATATATATATATATATATATATATATATATATATATATATATATATATATATATATATATATATATATATATATATATATATATATATATATATATATATATATATATATATATATATATATATATATATATATATATATATATATATATATATATATATATATTATATATATTATATATATTCCCTGCAATGAAATGTCTGCATTTGTGAGCAGGAAAACAAGAAGACTTCGCAATAATGAACAAGAAAAAGACCAAGCATTGCTGAAAGCCATGATCAAAGTGTGGAAAGAAATAAAATTCCTGCGTGATTTTCAGAAGTTTATTAACACACCCCTGAAGCTCTTCATAAGAAAGTATGCTTTTTGCAAGAATTACATTGTTTAGTATATTAAATTTAGGGTGTTTCTGCATTCATTAGTTCTGACTTAAATCTAAGGCTTGGATCTCATTGAGATGATATAGTTCTGCCTCATTGAAGCTTAAAAACAGAGAGCTACATAACTGGATGCTTTTCCAGAAACAAAAAGTTAAAATTTCCTCCAGGAAAACTAGCTCTGCCCAGGTTGGACTGAGAATTTCCTCTGTCATCCAAGTCAATTGATCAAGAGGCTGAATTTGAATAGTTAAGCATGCTATGTGCCTCTTAGGCAGTTGTATAAACTGCCACAGAACAGAGTCTAGTAAAGAGCTAGCTTAGTAAAACTCACAGATTTGTTATGGGAGTATAATTAGAAATCCCCAAGAAAATTATTTTGAACCCTTAGAAAAAAATGGCAAGTTATACAATTAATCCCTATCCCCCCTAAATGTGAAGCTCCGTTTATAACAGCTATGAAGTTGAAGAAACCCAGTAAAATAGTTGTTTGTATATATGCAATTGTTTGCATATCTGATATTTAAACAGTGGAACAATCTATGTAGAGAGATCTGCCTGCAAAGGAGCAAAAAAATATTTTGCTTAGATTTATAGTCTTACTCTATGTTATATGAATATTCATAATGGGCATGCACACATTTGCATTTCTCAGCCTCTCTGGGGAAAAACATGGGAACAACATTGCAGCCACAAATTAGGACTTCTCAAAGAATATTGCAGCAAATTGCTTATTTGTAAGGCAGAGAGCGCTCCTTTCCCTAAATATAAAGTTATTCTCAATTGTGCAAGATGTGTTTAATTGATCCCTCCTCTCCTCAGTGAGATACAGCAGTGATGGAACTTTGCTTGAGAAATATGTTTCTATTTGACAACAGGGCACAATTTAAAAGAAAACAAATTGATTGTTGGATGTCAGAACATCTGAAACAGTTTTGAATTAAATGTATGATTTCCCTCCAAACTGAGGATAAAATGCTAGTATGGAAGGTGTGGTTAAATAGTTGTTTGAAGACAACTTCCTATACTGTGAGATATAATCAGTCAGTCAGTCAGTCAAAGACAGCTGACATTTGCAAACAAAAAATTGATTGTTTCCGTAATCCTTTTGTTTCCCTTCAAGCATTTGTAAGAAGGAATGTCCAAAGGGACAATGAAAGGGGTGCCTCTTAATTTTGCACCTCATAAAGAATTAGCAGGAAAGAATTGAATTTCTTGAGGAAAAAAGGGCAACATAAAATTTTTAGGGTTGAAGGAATAATATTTCATGTTTGTGCTTTCAAGAAAGAAGATTGGGCAAAATCAACAAGCCATGATAACAACTGAGACAGAGAATCTTTCTGGCATTTATTTCTCCCACTTGCTGCACCCACTATTTTTTAGAGTCAACACACACATTCTGAATAAAGCCAATATTGACCATGTGAAAAATGCAACATGTGTTAGAATATAGTATACCTAGAGAAGAAAAAATCCCAGGAAAAGATGAAATTAGACAGAAATTGAATTACAAAAGACACCTATGGACTTTAAAATTTTACATCAAATTAACCTATTACAGCAACAATTGTCTATATTAACAGTTCAAGAAATAGAAATAAAACTTTGTATTTGCAAATAAACCATGAAGATGGTTGGCATATAAACTAAGAAAGGAATGATGGAGAAAATTTGTGAAGGCAACAATGTAATAATAGACTGAGCAGGACGTAGATATGTCTAAAATAGACGCATATCTTTTAAGACAACAGTTGCCTAAACTTTTACAAACTCAGAGACAACTTTTGAATGACTCAGTAACTGTCTTTGAAATATCAGAAGCTATTAAAAAAATGAAATCAGGTAAAGCTCCAGGTCCAGATGGCCTTACAAGCCAATATTATAAATGCTTCAAAGATGAACTTCTTCAGCCACTAAAGGATAGAATGAATGATATATTACAGGGGGGAAAGATACCACAGATGTGGAAAGAAGCCAATATTGTATTGCTACCAAAGGAAGGTCAAGATGCTACGAAAATAAAGAATTACAGACCAATCTCATTATTAAACAAGGACTATAAACTCTTTGCTGTAGTTTTGATGACAGATTAAAGAAGTTTTTACAGGCACATATTCACAAAGACCAATCTGGCTTTATGCCAAAAAGACAGTTTTGACACAGGGATAACATGAAGACTGTTTTGAATATTATTGAATATTTACAATATAATGAGAAACAGGCAGTTCTAGTACATGCAAGGTCAGCCTTTGACAATCTAAATTGGACTTTTATGCTTAAAGTGCTAGAAGAAATGGACTTTGGAGAATTTTATTCAAGGGGTCAAAGTTGTTTATATGTCTCAGCAAGCAAAAATTATTAGTAACCATGATTTAACTAATTCATGTGAAATTCAAAAGGGTACGAGACAAGGATGTCCCTTGTCTCCATTGTTTATTTTTGTGTTGGAAGTTTTGAACAGAGATCAGGCAAAATGAGAAAATAACAGGTAAGTATCAAGAAGGAAGTTTATAAATTGAGGGCATTTGCTGATGATTTGGTTATATTTTTGCAAGACCCCCCAAAATAATATAGAATATTTGATGAGGAAATTAAATGAGTTTAGGGTTTTAGTGGTTTTAAAATAAACAGAAAACAACAATGCTGAATATGACCTCACAGGATTGTGATATATTAACTAAAAGGTCTGGTTTTAGGGTTGAGAAAAAGGTGAAATATTTGGGGCTTGTATTGAGAAACACAAACTGTTTCAAAATAACTATGTGCCTCTCTGGAATGATATTAAAAAGGACTTATTAAGATGGAATAAATTGCATTATCATAATTGGGTAGAATTTCTGTAATTAACATGAACATCTTACCAAAGATGCTTGTTTTGTTTCAGGTGTTACCAATACTTGCAGCTGATACTCCCTTTAAACAATGGTAGAGGGATATTTCAACGTTTATATGGCAAGGGAAAAATAAGAAGTAGATATAAACTACTGCAAGATGTTAAGGAGAGAGGGGGTTTACCAGATTTGAAACTGTATTTCGGTGCTTGTTGTTTGGTCTGGTTAAAGAGTGAGTGGACCTCCAGAATAAGAGGCTACTTGATTTAGAAGTTCATGAATTAAGATTTGGATGGCACGGTTATTTATGGTATGACAAAGTTAAAGTAAATGTTGATTTTAACAATCACTTTGTTAGACGTGCCATTCTAACAGTTTGGAATAAATATAAGGTTTCCTATGAGGATGTCTCTTTGGGTATCAGCCAGGAGGGTTTTTTAAAGAAAAGAAATGGTGGCAAAGCCGGACTGGTGGACTTATGGTAAAATAATAACTTTTAATTTTGGTGATCCTATCCTCAAGTCTAAGGAAGAGCTAGAATCAGGACATGCCTGCCATTGGTTTATATATACAACTGAAAGAAAGAATTAAATTAGACAAAAAAGAGCTATGGGTTTCACTCTGTTAAAAATAAATTGGAACTCCTACTGTGTGATAGTGATGAACCATATCATTGATGTAAAATATTATTGAATTTGGAAAGTGAATATGTAAAGCATTGTATGATTCAGTGGGCAAGGAACTTTAGATATAATGTAAAGCTTGAATAATGGGAGAATATGTGGGCAATAGATTTAAATTTTACATTAAATTACAGTTTAAAAGAACATTTTTATAAGATGAAGTATCATTGATATTTAATACCACATAAGTTATCAAGAATGTATAAAGGCATTTCAAACGAATGTTGGAAATGCAAATGTAAACAAGGGAATTTTTATCATTTATGGTGGACATGTCATAAAGCAAAGAAATATCGGAGTAGGATTCATATTCTAATACAGAAGATTCTTAAAGCGAATATAAAGATAAAACTAGAAACTTTTCTTCTGGATTTAATGGGAAAAGACTTGGGGGGAAAAATTGGAAGTTTGATGTTATATATGTTGATGGCAGCAAGATTACTTTACGCACAAAAATGGAAGGACGCTTTAATCCCTACAAAGGATGAATGGTTGCAAAAGCTGATGGAGTTAGCAGAGATGGCTAAATTGACTGCTTTGATAATAAAAAAAAACACAAGTACTTTTGTTTCTACTTGGAAACTGCTTCTGGACTTTGTGCTTGAGGTGGAAAAAAGTGAAACTGGTTTTGGGTTTTATTGATTAGATAGATCTGTTTATAGGCTAGTTTATACTATTATGTAAAAGTAAAAAGTTGAGGTTCAATGTTACTTCTTATTTTACTGCCCCCAAGGGAGTTGGAAGTCAATGCCTTTTCTTTCTTTTTCCTTTTTTTCTACACTTTTCCCTTTTCCCTCCCCTATTTTTCCTATTATTTGCTTTTGTATTTTTGTATTTTATATTATAAGCTAATAAAAAGGATTGACATGGCATGGCAAAAAATAAGAATGTAGTATACCAACACTATTTTTATTTATGACTTTGTTTATTACTATTTGAAGGGAAGAAGTTGACCTGAAGTTAGATGAAAAAGCCTATGAGGCAGAAATTCGGGCTGAAATAGATGAATTACTAGAAGAAAATAGTGAAGAGTATGAAAAGAAAATGGATGAATATAAAATTGAATTTCGAGCATGGAAATCATGGAAGAAGGCACAGGTCTGAGTCAGCATCATTGTGGGTGGGAAGTGTTTTTTGTTCACATACTATGTTGGCTAATGTGGGAAAGAGATTGGGCATGGGCTTGGTTGTCTAGCACAGTATTTCTCAACTCTGGTAACTTTAAAATATGCGTACTTCAATAGCTTGCTCACTGAAGAATTCTGGGAGTTGAAGTCCACACAACTTAAAGATGCCATAGTTGAGAAAGACTGGTTTAGAGATGGCCAATGTAGGCAGTGGTGTCCTGGATGATTAGCTATGACATAGAATGAATCATTTTTGCACTCTGTTCTTTCAGCCTGTCATAGTGTTAATACGGACAAGAGCCAAATCTACTTAATCCTTTCCATATGAATCTAATCAACACTAGGAGAGTGCTTTCTATGCTATTATTTACCATGATTGTCAAATGTTAGTGGCAGTGTGTTTCAGTACTAGATTCAATCCCCCCTCACTACATAAGCTCAGTCTGTCTTTCTATCAGCCTAGTCTTTTATAAGAGGATTGTAGTCATCTGAAAAATAAGAGTGCTGTGTATATTTTTCTTCAGCTCCTGAAAGAAAAGCAAAATATATATCTAATTAAAAAATAAAGTTGATGTTCTACATCAAAGCCACTTTTAACCCAAAGGTGCTTTTCCAAAACGCAACAGGACTTCCTTGTTTTTTTCTTTGAAAACGTTTTGCTTCTCATCCATGAAGCTTCTTCAGGTCCCTTCTTGGATGAAACATGAAACGTCTTCAAAGAAAAAAACCAAGGAAGTCCAGTTGCTGTTTGGAAAAAAACCTTTGGGACAACCATGACCTGCATGATTGAGAGTCTCCATCAACAGTAAGCCATTTTTAAGGATAAAGTAGGAATTTATTCCTAGGAATAAATTTCTAGAATTTGTTCATTGAAATGTATTCTTAAATTCCAAGATTTAAAAAACAAGTAATTATATACTTGTAATAATAGAATAACTGTGGTAAAAATTATTAACACCCAGCCACCAAATGAATTATTTATCACATTCATTTATCAAATAATTAGAGATAAAAATGGTCAGTCCAACAAAAGACCCACCAAAATCAAATACATCTTTTCACTCATATAGAAAAATCGAAAGAAACAAAAAAAGAAATCAAATCAACACTTGGAAGATGAAGAAGATGAAGGATCTGAGCAAATGGAGGAACCTCTGAAGCCTCTTCCACCTCTCCCAGTTGACCAACAGCAGGTGGAGCTGCAAGTTCGCAGAAGAGCTGCTGAGAACCGAAGGCAGCCTGGAGAACCAGTACTAATCCCTGAGTTAAGCTTGGTGGGGAACATCACTCCGAATGAGGCTTGTCCTAGGTGAGCCATATTAGCATAAAATCAAAATATCACTAGAATCTAGTTACAATTAAAACCAGTCCTGAGCTTCGCGACAATTCTTTTCTTGACATTTTTTTCAGTACAGGAGGGCTTCTGCTGCTCAAAATCCCTGGGCATAGTATGCACCAGGGTCTTTTAAGGCTTTGCAGATCAACTCAGCACCCTAAATTGTGCCTAATAGGAAATCAGCAGTAAGTTACCTAAGTGTCAAACCACAATCCCCTCAGCACCAATTCTTTTATATTATTTTATGACATTTCTAACTGCCCAGAGTCACTTAGATAGTGAGATGGGCAGGGCTAAAGCCCACCCATCCCAGAAAGATTCCGTAGGATCACATCTTCCATCTAATTTCCCCAAAGTTCACCAAAGCAACCAAAGCATGCTTGATTGAAAGAGTCCAGATAATTAATTTCATTCAAGTGCAGTAAGAGGTATGGAGCCATCATTTTCTTAATTATTTTTATTCAGAAATGGAAGATTGGAGATCAGCCTGTAATTACAAAGCTCCCAGACCCAGATGGATTTTTTTTCAGTTATGGTCTTATAGCTGCCTCTTTTAAGTCATGTTGGAGAAACACAACAATTTCTAAATGAGATGCATGTTCTTAACATTGGCTTATCTGCCAATGTATTTTAATATATGAAGATTCTGTTTACATGTTGATAATAATAATTAAAACATTCAAATATTTGCTCCTTCTCATTTTATATAAACTGGAAATGGTCACTTTTTTGAAAAGTCAGCAGAAAGCTAAGATTTGAAAATGTTGCTGACTCTCCAAATCAGTTCTTAAGATGTTTGTTTTTGGAATGCCTGGAATGGCAGCCAGATGTTTGAAAGTAAAGACTGTTCATTCATACCAGAAACCTAGCAAGGGGTCATTCTGTTTTCAGTCCCACCGTTGTGGGCCAAAAAGCATTTGAAGATAATATCCCCAGCATTCAGCAGGCAGGATGTGATTTTTCCTATTTTTCAACTGAAAATGTCCTTGTTGCAAAAGAAAACAAAACAAAAAAAGCAATTTCAGCCTTTCCTCCTCCAAAGAAGCAATATTGTGGCCTTTCGGGCCATGTCTTTGGCAGCTGTTCTGCAGCTAGCCTCTATTTTTCAAGATGGCAGAATGTGTACCTAAGGTAGTGATGCATAATGTTATTTTGGAGTAAGAGCCTGTGCTTTAGAACTTTTATAATGGGGGGGTTTCCTCCAAAATACATGTGGGATGTTGGGAGTTGAAGAGTTTTTTTCCCTCCTCTCTAGAAGTCTCTTGTCCTCTGCATTTGTAGATGAAGTTAATTATTCTATTTCCATAGAAATTATTCTATTTCTCAGCTTTTCAACCTTTTCACCGATTGTACCACTTTTAGAATATGGCAACATTCGAGTACCACCAGTCACCTAGCGAGGTGTCAAAAACTTGACCAAAAAAATATATGGAAAAAAGTGTTAAAGTACAGGTAGTCCTTGACTTACAACAGTTTGCTTAGTGACTGTTCAAAGTTACAATGGCACTGAAAAAAGTGACGACTATTTTTCACACTTATCACCATTGCAACATCCCCAGGGTCATGTGATTTACATTTCGATGCTTGGCAAATGATTCATATTTATGATGGTCACATTGTTCCAGGGTCATGTGATCGCCTTTTGCAACCTTCTGACAAGCAAAGTTAGTGGAGGAAACCAGATTCACTTAACAACCATGTTACTAATTTAATCTCTCTCTCCCTCTTTCTCTCTCCCTCTCTGTCTCCCTCTTTCTTTCTCTCTCTCTCTCCCTCTCTCTTTCTCTCTCCCTTTCTATTTCTCTCTCCCTCTCTCCTTCTTTCTCTCTCCCTTTCCCTCTCTCTCTTCCTCCCTCCCTCTCTCCCTTTCTTTCTCTCTCCCTCTGTATTTTTCTCTCCCTCTCTCTTCCTCTCTTTCTCCCTCTTTGTCTTTCCCTCCCTCCCTCTCTCCCTTTCTCTCTCCTTCTCTATTTCTCTCTCCCTCTCTTTCTCCCTTTCTTCCTCCTTCCCTCCCTCCCTCTCTCTCCGATTGGGGATTGATTTGGAGGCACGGAGGGGAGGGGAGTGGCCGAGGGCTCCCTTGTGACTTTGAAGTGGCCACCTTTGGAAGCACCAATGCTGCTCCAGCCAGGCTCGAGCCGGGCAGAGTGGGCAATGGGAGAGGAGTGGGTAGATCACCTTACCATCAGTCGGGACTCCGGTGCACCTTCCCAGCCAGCGGGGCATACAGTATCAGGAGCCCCGCGAGGGGGCAAGCCGGCATGAAGAGCCAAACCCTTTCTGCAAGGGAGGGACGCGTTGAGGGGGCCAGCCAATCACAGGACATAGATTCTGATAGATGGCTGGCCTGAGCCAATGAGACGCCAGAGGACTGGGAGCCATAGTTGAACGCTGAAACGCCTTCAGCTGTAACTGCTTGCACGTGTTTGTGTGTGTGTGTGAGTGCGCTGGCCCAGATCAATGTTGCTTTCCAGGTGACAGGCGCTTCTTCAGGGCTCAGCAGATGTGCCGGGATCAATGCCGCTTTCCAGGAAATTGGTGCTTCTTCGGGGCTCAGGAGAAGCACCAGGATCAGCTCCAGAAGAAACGCCAATCAGGCAGAAAGGGGAGCTGATCCTGGAGCTTCCCCTGAGCTTTCACGGCCCTGGAGAAGTGCCGATCAGGCGGAAAGGTGCACTGATCCTGGCGCTTCCCCTCAGCTCTCCTGGCCTCAGAGAAGCGCTGATCGGGCGGAAAGGGGCGCTGATCCTGGCGCTTCCACTGAGCCCTCATTGCCTCAGAGAAGTGCCGATCAGGCGGAAAGGGGCGCTGATCCTGGCGCTTCCCCTAAGCTCTTCCGGCCTCGGAAAAGCGCCGATCAGGCGGAAAGGGGCACTGATCTTGGTGCTTCCCCTGAGGTCTCATGGCCCCGGAAAAGTGCCGATCAGGCGGAAAGGGGCGCTGATCCTGGCGCTTCCCCTGAGCCCTCATGGCCTCGGAGAAGTGCCGATCAGGCGGAAAGGGCGCTGATCCTGGCGCTTCCTCTAAGCTCTCCCGGCCTCGGAAAAGCGCTGATGAGGCGGAAAGGGGCCCTGATCCTGGTGCTTCCCCTGAGGTCTCATGGCCCCGGAGAAGCGACAGTCAGGCAGAAAGAGGCGCTGATCCTGGCGCTTCCCCTGAGCCCTCATGGCCTCGGAGAAGTGCCGATCAGGCGGAAAGGGCGCTGATCCTGGCGCTTCCTCTAAGCTCTCCCGGCTTCGGAGAAGCGCCAATCAGGCGGAAAGGGGCACTTATCCTGGTGCTTCCCCTGAGGTCTCATGGCCCCGGAGAAGCGCCAATCAGGCGGAAAGAGGCACTGACCCTGGTGCTTCCCCTGAACCCTCATGTCCCTGGAGAAGCGCCAATCAGGCAGAAAGGGGCGCTGATCCTGGTGCTTCCCCTAAGCCCTCACGGCCTCGGAAAAGTGCTGATCAGGCGGAAAGGGATGCTGATCCTGGCACTTCCCCTGAACCCTCACGGCCTTGGAGAAGTGCCGATCAGGCAGAAAGGGGTGCTGATCCTGGCGCTTTCCCTGAGCTCTCCCGGCCTCGGAGAAGCGCCAATCAGGTGGAAAGGGGCGCTGATCCTGGTGCTTCCCCTGAGCTCTCACAGCCGCTTCACCTCATCCACTTTTTCTTTTTTTAAAAAAAATTTTAACCGGTCCTACGCGTACCACCAGCCAGGTGCTTGCATACCACCGGTGGTACGGGTACCACCGGTTGAAAAGCCCTGGTTTATCTGATCCTTATTTATGGTCATTGGGTGCTGTTTTTGATTGTATGGACCTATGCTTTCTGCATAATACCTCAGATACATTTTATTGCATTTTTAACAGAATAGAAGAGAATAGAATAGAATGGGACCTTGGAGGTCTTCTAGTCCAGCTCCCTGCTCAAACAGGAAAACCTATATCATTTCAGACAAGTGACTGCCCAGTCTCTTCTTAAAACCCTCCAGTGATGGAGCACCCAAGATTTCTGAGGGCAAGCTGTTCCACTGGTTAATTGTCCTCACTGTTAGGAGCTTTCTCCTTAATTCCAAGTTGCTTCTATCTTTGATCAGTTTCCAACCATTGTTTCTTGTCCTGCCTTCTGGTGCTTTGGAAAATAATTTGACACCCTCTTCTTTGTGGCAGCCTCTCAAATACTGAAATACTGCTATCATGTCTCCCCTATTTCTTCTTTTCTTTAGACTAGCCAAATCCAAGTCCCACAGCCATTCTTCATATGCTTTAGTCTCCAGACCTTTGATCATTTTAGTTGCTCTTCTCTGAACTTTTTCCAAAGTCGCAACATCTTTTTTGTAGTATGGTGACCAAAATTGGTTGCAGTATTCCAGGTGTGGTCTGACTAGGGTTTTATAAAGTGGTACTAATATTTCGCATGATCTTAATTCTTTGTCTCTGTTTATACAACCCAGGATTATATTGGCTTTTTGGCGGCGGCTGCACACTGCTGGCTCATAGTCAAGTGATCGTCCACTAGAATCCAAGGTCCCTCTCACAGTTATTGTTTTTGAGCCAGGTCTCACCTAATCTGTATTTACACCTTTGCTTTTTCCTGCCTAAATGTAAAACTTTGCTTTGCTCCACATTAAAATTCATTTTGTTAGATAGGGCCCATTGTTCCAGTTTGTCAAGATCTTTTGGGATCCTGAGCTTGGCTCAGGATGTTGGCTGTTCCTGCCAGTTTAGTGTTATCTGTAAATTTGATGAGTTCCCCCTCTATTCCCTCATTTAAGTTATTTATGAAAATATTAAAGAGTACTGGGTCTAAGATGGATCAAGATCAATACTGGATAATATTTAGCCCTTGTGCAGAGGGGAAAAATAAATCACACAATTGCATATTTTGAGCATAAGAGAGGAGCAAGTTATAAACTCCTAAATCCACTGCTCAGTCCAACAAGTTAAGCATATATATTTTAGATTTTAAATTTGTATGTTCTATTCAATTGTTAGATAATTGGGACATCTTAGAGATGTGAAAAAGGGATTGTACAAACAGCATAGAGTGAAGATTATCTTATTTTAAACACATATTTTAGTTATCAAAATCTTATGAAACATCTCAAACACAAAACTGCCCAGACTTGCTGGAAGTTGGGCAACATATAAAATGAATAAATTACTTTGTTTGGTCACTCAGTCAGTCATTTGTTTAGACAGGAGTTGGCATTTTTGTTCACCTATCAAGTCCTTTCCAAGGACATCAGATAGCCAGATGTTGACGTTTGATGCTATTAAATTGTTGCAGGATGTAAGCTGTTCCAAATAAAACGGCCTTTTGCAATTGATTGATGTTGATTTTGTCAATGGTGTTGGTGATGTTCAAGGGTGCAATTACACTGAAGATGCCTATTACTATTGGTACTACTTTTGCTTTCTTTTGCCACAATCATTCTGTTTTGTTATCTTCTCTAATTCTTTCTCTGCTATTATTTATTATCATTCAAGCAATGTACATGTTTTATTTACTACTTGTTAACCTGTTTGTAGAACTGAAGTTGCAAGACGTGAAGATGTGAAGAAAAGATGTCTCTTCTTAAAAGTTCTTTTTAATTCCAAAGAGGTATCTAGAACAGTTTCTCGGCAGATGAACTCCGACTTTAGAATTCATTTTGGGCAAATTTTTAATGTGCAAATATTCAATTGGCCAGAGAGTTTAAAATTGCAGGTAAGTTACTGTGTTAAACACAGAGAGAAACAGTAGAACATAAGTAGTCTTATCTATGGCAAGAGTTCTAAAGAAATCCTAATTTCTGTCATTTAAATTTAGTTTCCACAGGAACTTAGTAATTTTTGGTCCATGGATTTAAATGATATAAGGTTTTTTTCATAATGAAATTCTGTTCATGGACAAAGCTACCCTCACTTTCTTGTATAGAATGTAGGTTATATGCTCAATTTCTCTTGCTTTTATTTTTGTTCTTATTTATTTTGCATTTCTACACTGCTTGTATTACCATCTGTTTCAAACAAAATTCTTTAAAACTTTCACCCCAACTAGTTATGTATATACATTGATACAGAGCTTGTAAAGAATAAATCTCTATAATTTCCTGTTAATTTAATAGTATTCCTTTGAATACTGCTTGTGTATCCTCCACAGTTGCTGATTTTGGAGTCCGTGATTTAGTGGCTTTTGCTCCTTAAGAGCTGGATTCTCAAATGAGAATCACCTGCTTCTCTGCTTTTACTTGTCAGGGAAAGGAAGCCCATTTAATTACCATTCTAGTATATCCCAAGCTAGAGTATATATTTACAGTGTAGTCCTGATATTATGATGCATAGTGAGAGACAAGCAATTCTAACTTATACCAACCTTCTCCAGTCCCTTGAAATATGGCTATGAGAACATATTTGAAATCATGGTGTAAATTAAATATAACTCCCAAACACTCAAAGTGATTAGAGATTGGAATAATTTCTTCCCTTTATTACAGCTTTATGAAACAATTGGACTCGGCAGTGCTAACTTGTTAATGGAAGTATTTGTGCCCATCCCAGAGATGACTGTTCTAACAGGAAGAGCTCCAATTGAAGAAATTGAATTCAGCAGTGACCAGTGTGTGACACTGGACCATGAAGGAGTAGGCAGTGGTACAGAGATTGTTCCATTTCTTATTTGTTGGATGTTCAGAGGATTGCAATCCAGCTAATATAATTGACATATTGTGGCTTTAGTGCTAGGTCCAAATACTTATACAGTATGTCCATAGACTTAACCATAATCTCTTAGGCAACTTGAGGTGTTCAGGCCTTACAACCATCTTTGATAGACCTCCAAAACTTGCTGAAAACTAGTTCCCTTCCTTCCTTCCTTCCTTCCTTCCTTCCTTCCTTCCTTCCTTCCTTCCTTCCTTCCTTCCTTCCTTCCTTCCTTCCTTCCTTCCTTCCTTCCTTCCTTCCTTCAAACTAAGGAAAAATACAAGAGCATTAAAGACCATGCAAACGATATATTTTTATTGGATCAAAAGAACACGGTTGATTTATCAAATCTGAGCAGTCTTTTTGATCTCTTCTTGCAGGTGTTTCATTTTCATTTGAAGCAGATGGTAGTAATAATATGATTTTAATGACTTCTGGTAAACTATCATGCAGTGTGTCATGGGCAGTTGGAGCAAATGGGATACCACTGATTCCTCCAGTCTCGCAGAAGAATTCTAATCTTTCAAGGTAGTGAACTTCAACAGAGTTCAGTTCAACAAGTCCTCCATAAGCCCTTTCTTTCCTAGAGAGAAAAAAATATATTCTGTCTGACTGCATAATTTTTGGAGTAATACTTAGAGATCATTGTTTTAGCCAGAAGTTGAAATATATTTTAACATATTTTGTCTGCATGTGAACATTATTGTCTCTTGTAGTACTCTTTGCAAGCACAATGATATTTCATTGAATATTTCAGGAGATTTATTTCCTTTTTATTAACTTAGTGTGAGCTTGTTAAACAGTACACATCTTCAACAGTAGTGAGTCTTGTGAAATAATGGGAAGTCTTTGTAAAGCTGTTTGACTATAAATTTTATTTGAAAAGGCAAATTAATGAGTTTATACAAAATTGACAATTCATACCATGTTTCCCCAAAAATAAGACCAGGTCTTATTTATTTATTTATTTTTCCTCCAAAAGAGGCACCAGGTCTTATTTTCGGGGGATGTCTTACTCACCTCCGGCCCCGCCGGCCCCACCCAGCAGGTCCACTTCTTCTGTGGCCAAAGGAGCAGCTTCATTCTGCAGCTGCATTCTGGTCTGCATTTTGCAATCAGGCCTTTCCGGAAGGCCTATGCAGCTGAGTAACGAGCTATGGATTGAATCCATAGCTCGGTTCTTGGCTGCAGAGTCCTTCCGGAAATGCCTGTAACTGAGAAATGCAGGCCTGGCTGCAGAAGATGCCACAGAAGAAGTGGGCTGTTAAGGAGAGACCTGGCTGCAAGGTAAGTGGGTGCAGGGCGCATGTGGCAGCTCCACACCCCCACCTCCACCCTAGCTTGATTTTTAGGTTTGTGCCTTGCCCCAAAAGTAGGGCTTATTTTGGAGGTAGGGCTTATATTAGGCCCACTCCCCCCAAATTCAAGCTAGGGCTTATTTTCGGGGTAGGACTTACTTTCGGGGAAACATGGTAACGAGGAACACCAACCATAGAGATTCTTTCATTTTTTTCTTTCTTCAAAAACATTTGGAAGACTTCTTTTAACCAATTGTTTTCACTCTTATGTCAAAATTTCAGTTCCTTAAAAAAAGTGGATGCTATTGCATCTATTGGTGCATCTGGATTAACTGACATGAAGAAATTAGCCAAGTGGGTGACTGATACAAAACTTGATCCTAACGATCCAAGCAACACAGCCCTGATGCAGTTTTTAAAAGTAAGAACTTTCTATCATTTATGATGCTGAACTTCCAGATATTTTTATCCTATATTTTCCCAAAGCCTTATCTGAAAAGTTAATGATACAGGATAACATAATTAATAGGCATATTCCTTACATGTGTGCACAGATGGTTGTCATCCAAATAATTCTCGGATGCATTGAGTGTTTCATTAGAAGAGGAATCTGGGCTTTGACCTTTTGTGTTTTGGGTTTAGATCTATAAATTGGTCTCCTTCCCTCTTCAGTTTTAGTTTAAAGCCCTTTGGAAGTGCTGAGCCAGTTGTTTCCCTAATTCTTGCTGGTCCTCATGAAATGAAGTCTGTCTTTTGCTAGAAGCCCTTCCTATAGGTAGTGTAATCCATGATCTAGAAATCCAAAGTTCTTATGACGGCACCATCCTTTGAGCCAGTGGTTTACTTCTAAAGTGCTCCATTCCCTCATTGGCTGGTTGTTGACCTTTCATCTGGAGTATAGATGACAACATAATCTGGGCACCCAATTACTTTGCTTTTCTGTCTAGTTGTTCATAGTCCTTTGAAATTGATTTCAGGCTCTTAGTTGTATGATTTGTTGTGGGTTGGAAATGTAGAAAGGAATAGCAATCAGTGGACTTCATTATTTTAGTGAGCCTCTCTGTCACATCTTTGCACCTGGGAGACAATTTACTTCCCTTAAGACAGGGGTGCCAAACTGCTGGCCTGTGGGCCAATTGCATCATATGGAGGCTGCGCCCACCCAGCTCCGGCAATGCAAAAAAAGTTGTGATATGTTACAACACATCATATGATATGGCGAGTTTGACACCCATGCCTTAAGATATTGTCAAGTATACAAATTGATGACTCTGTTCCTCTGAGTAGTAAATCACTAATCAGCAACACATGCCTTTTTTTATTTGGAGACATTTGAGCGCCTTTACTTCTTATCACTGGAACACTTGACTTTGCATAGTTCCTTCCTGGAGGATGATATAAAATCAGTTTTTCAGTTCCAGAGAAAGCAGGGACTAACTTCTCCAGGTTTTTTTTTGTTCTTTGCATGTCATGCTACCATTGCCCTTGCCATCAGTCTTGCCCTTCATCTTCGTCTTCCTTGCTGTGTTTTGTTTGGATAGAGATTTATGATGTTTAATAGGAGATCTTCATGTTCAGCATTGAAACTCAGAGTGTCTACTAATGTGGGAGTATCTGGAGTTTTAGTGGCTTGATTTGCCTCAGTTTGCAACATTGACCTACCTTACTTCTCTTCTGTTACAGTAAAAACAAAGTTTTATCAGCACAATAATTAACATAGGATATTTAGGTATTTTGTGCTGTGCATTTTTAAGGAAGATCTAGAACTGCCAATTTGAAATGTATTCACTGCATACAATTGTTTTCCACCTTTATAAAAGTTTTAATTATAATTTTCTAGTGTTTTGGTTGTATTAAAAAGGACAGATTTGGTTTATTTGCAGTTAGAATACTTTGTTTGGCCAAGTGTGATCAGACAAACAAGGAATTTGTCTCCAGTATTGAAGCTCTCGGTGTACATGCAAAGCAACAGAGTAATCATCATCATCATCATCATCATACCAATAAGAGGGGGTAGTAAAGAAGATAAGAAGGATAATAATAATGCTACAGCCATACAATATGGGTAAATGTACATAGACAATAGATGGTACTATGTGAATTAAGTGTTCAGCAGAGTGATGACATGAGGGAAAAAAACTTGTCTCTTTGTCTGGTTGTTTTGATATGCAAAACCTCTGTCAGGTCCACAAGCGTGTCCTGCCATTCAATGGAAGGGGGAGGAGGAAGGTTTGCTGTCATCTTTCATATGCTTTCACTTTTGCTGTAACTGCTTGGGAATTAAAGATGGGAATTGTCATCGGAGATGGAGCAGGCTCTCTCCCAGCCAGTTTCAGCCTGGTTAAAAGGCTGTCATGTCCCGAGGGTGTCCTGTTATTTGTCTAGCACCTCAGCATTCTCAAAACAACCCTATGGCATCACATTGGCTACCAGTTGACTGGTTGGGAGGATGCGTTTGGGGAAATGGAAGAATTGCTTTGAGCTTTGTATGGGGTTCTCAGATTTCGCCTGAGTTTACTGCATCCACTTTCTCTCAGTAAAAGTTCTTTTGATTCAATTCAATGGAGTCAGGAGTTTTGCTTTCCTGAGAGACAGCTGGGGCAGGTCCTTACAACCTGTAATGGTGTCCCAAGGGGAGGAGTTGAAACAGTTTCTGTGCAGGATGTAGGGGGTCTGTAGATATTTTCTCAGCCTCCCTTCTGACCTGCACAATATAAAGGTCTTCTATGAAGGCTGGTTGGTCGCAGTTGTTCTTTTTGCATTGAAGTCTGCACCTGTCCTGTTTGGTTGCTGTACCAAACCAGACAGTTACAGAAATGCAAATGACAGATACAATAATTTCTATGTAAAAATATGTCAACAGCTCCTGGGGCAGGTATCCTGAGCTGATACAGGATAAGCATTCTTTGCTATGCTTTTTTTTATGATAGTTCTAATGTTAGATGTCCATTTCAAATCCTGGGAGATTACAGAGCCCAAAAATGTGAAGAATTCTACTGTGCTGTTGAATATAGTAAGATGTGGTAGAAAAGAAAGTAAGGCCTACCCTGAAAATAAGTCCTAGCTTGATTTTGGGGGTGGGTCTAATATAAGCCCTATCCTAAAAATAAGCCCTAGTTTGGGGGCGAGGCACACACCTAAAAATCAAGCTAGGGTGGTGGTATGGTTGTGGAGCTGCCCCACGTGTCCTGCACCCACTTACCTTGCAGTGAGGCCTCTTCTTTTTTTAAAAAACAACAACAAGTTTTATTGGTTTTTTAGTTTTACAGACAAGTGCTTATGAAACAATGTGGTGGCAGGGCAATCAATTATCCACACTCATAAAATTCAGATTAAATCATTAAAAAAACCCTCTCTTTTCCCTCTAATAACATATTATATTCAAATTGATATATTTCAATACAACTAGATCAATCCTATCAATCCTCAATAACCTTTCATCTAAATAGATCCACAAATCCAGATCCTGTATGAAGTTTACTTATTTCAATTACGGTACTATATTCCATATTTCTAATCTAAATACATAGTTAACACTTATATATATAAGTATATTAGTTCATATCAGAAAAGAAAAAGAACAAAGAAAAAAACAAAGAACGAAACAGAAAAAAGTGGAAAAAATACCTTTCTATTTCTATTATACTTTATAATCTAACAATCAATCCCTCAATATCAATATCACATTTCTTTAACCTCAAAGTTACTATATCCAAAACATATTAATACGTAGACAAACACCTTATTAAGTTCAGACCTTTAATTAATTTTTATTCAATCTAACATCTTATTTAATTGTCATAAGCCATAAATCAATCCATATCTCATAAGCCTTTTAAAATCATTACATAAAACCTTCAATCACATTCTTAAATCTTATTCTAGCTTTCCTTTTATGCCAAACAGGTTTCCATAACAACGCCACTATATCAATAAGCAAGTCATTTTATCTTTATTTTGACTTGTAGTGTCCTTTGAATCAAACAGAGACATCTTCTTTTCTGTTTTAGAAACCTAGCTCCTTTGTAAATAATCCTTTGTTGTTTGACAAAGTCCAATCTCCACATTTGAAACTGTTGAGTGGCCGGCTCAATTACGTCCAATTTTGTAGCTAATAGTTGTTTATCCAAGCTAGCATCGTTCTCAGTTCGTTGGGCTTGTCTGTCCATTTCTGTTAATTTTAGAGTTGTAAGTGGTTTAATTACAGTCCTTTTTAATTCCTCAGAGATCTCATCAGCCTGCGTATGAAGTAAAATGGAATCTTCTTTACCGTTAGTTAATCCCACTTCTGTTTGTTTCTTGGTCCATAGAGTGCTCAGACAAAGTCTGGGGGTCAGTTTGTAAGTTCAAAGCAGGATTTCTATTTTTTTATTTCCATCGTAAATTCTTTTATTTGCAAACGTATTTTATCAGTAGCTTCATAAAGTTTTTCCAGTATAAGTTTATAGTCAAGTTGAACCAAGGGTTGCTCCATTTCAAAGATAATCAAAAACAATCTGTATCATTTAGTAGAGGCTGTGTTCAGAGAACATTTCATCAGTGTCCACCCCCACCAGTACAGCTGTTAATTTTCTTTGTATTTTCCCTTTTATGATAATCTGAAAGTCAAGGTCAGTCCAATCCTCAAAAGAGAAAGTTGCAATTTTAACTTTTCCCACAAGGTGTTGCAGTGAGGCCTCTTCTGAGGCGTTTTCTGCAGCCAGGCCTAAATTTCTCAGTCACAGGCCTTTCTGGAAGGACTCTGCAGCCAAGAACCGAGCTATGGATTCAATCCATAGCTTGGTTCTGCAAGACCTCTGCAGCTGAGAACCGAGCTATGGATTGAACCCATAGCTCAGTTCTCGGCTGCATACGCCTTCTGGAAAGGCTTGAATGCAAAATGCTGGCCTGCTGGGCGGGGCTGTCAGAGCTGGAGGTGAGTAAGACATACTCTGAAAATAAGATCTGGTGCCTCTTTTGGAGGCAAAAGAAAAAAGAAAAAAAAGACCTGGTCTTATTTTTGGGGAAACAAGGCTTGTTCAGCTCCAGATTGTTCTGGCTGCACCACAGGACTAGTTGTCCAACCTCTGGTCTTTATGCAGACTCATCACCATCTCAAATGAGACCAATGACTGTTGTATCATCTGCAAACTTTAGTACTTTAACAGAACAATCCCTAGACATGCAGTCATTGGTATATATAGAAAAGAACGATGGAAAAAGCACTCAGCCCTGAAGGGCACCAGTGCTGATATCCCAGTATTAGATATAATTTTCCTTAGCTTCACCTGTTACTTCCTGTCAAAAATCCATCTACAAGTATGGACAGATATATCTAGCTGCTCATAGTCTTTTGATGTTGTTTTCAGGTTCATTGTTGTGTCATTTGTCCCCACATGAACAAGAAGAAAGGGATAGTAATCTTTGGGCTTGATTATTTTAGTAAGCCACATCTTTGATTTTCATTCCAGGGAGACAACATACCTCCCTAGATTGGTTGTCTGTTCTACAAAATGCTGGTTGCATCCTCCTGAGAAGTGAATCTCCTATCACCAGCACTCATCTTTTTTTTCTTGGGAAAGTCTGGGGTACTTTTTTTCCAGTCACAGTAACATTTGATGTCCCTTCTCTGGGTGTCTGCATGCTTTCTTCCAGGCAGAGGATATGAAATCAATTGCTTAGCTCTAGGGATGCACTGTACTGGGTAGCACTAGACAGCAAGGACAGTGCTCTTGGTTATTGTTTTCTTCTATGAATGACATGTTTCCATCAGTCTGTCCCTAAAGGTTCATGTACAGTTTCATTTCTTCTGGTAGTTGTTTGTTGTTGTGTTTAAGTTGAACCTCAGAGTGGCTGGAGTTGCCTGCAGATTTTTTACTTTTTCTTCAAGTAATCCATTTAGTTTACATTTGGTAGATGTGTAATTTGGGTCTTCTATGGGCATGAGTACATACATGGAACATACTCTACTGAAATCAAAATAGCATCAATCTTTTTCCATGACTATGTTTCTTTTCATGACTAGCTCATTTAAAAATTAAAAATCTCAAAATTTTCCAAAATGTTCAAAACTTTAAAAGATTTTTCCAAAAGTTTAAAAAAATTAAATCAAGAATTTACAATTTCTAAATAATTTCAGAATTACAAAAATATTTAAAAATTTAAAAGAATCTTTTTGAAAATTTTAAAAATTCTAGAAGTTTACTTAAAAATAAAAATTTTCAAAAATTTTCAAAATTCCCAAAAATTTAGAAGAATTTTTTAAAATTTAAACTGAAATTTTTTGTTTAAACTAAAAAATTCTGTTCTTAAATGTTAGGCTTTTTTAGAATAACAGAATTTGAAGGGACTTTGGAGATCTTCCAGTCACCTGCTCAAGCAGGGGGTGCTATACCATTCCAGACAAATGACTGTCAGATCTCTTCTTTAAAAACTCCAGTTTTTAACTATGAATTCTCAAGATTAGCCATTCCCCTGGTTAATTATTCTCACTGTCAGTTGTACAAGTTCTTAGTTCCCTTTTGATGCCTTCTGTGGCTAACTTAAATGCAAATAAGATTACCCTCTTGATATAGTTTATAATCCACAGATGTATTTAAAAATGACAGATGAATAAAAGCTGAAAAGAAAAATAAAATCTCAGATAAAAAAAATAGTATCTCAGTTGAGAGTAAGAATGAAAAATAGTTTGTAATAATACTGAAGAGGTTCTTTCCTTTAAAAACATTGTTGTTTTAAAGTTTGTAATCCACAAAAAAAAGTAGAAAGAAGAAAGTCTTTATATTTTTTTAACCCACAGAATAAAGTAGAGTGATAATTGCAGATGAAAAGAATCTGCAGTGTTTTATTGCCATTTAGAGCACAGTTTTATAATCCTTGTAAATTAGTTTACAATCCTCATAAACTTGCAATCTAGTTTTGTGGTTAGTGTAAACAGCCTTTTTTGTAATAGCCAGAGAGTCAACAAAATCTTGAATAAATGATCATTCAGTTTTCTCAGGATCATTCAATATATATAGAAATTCATATTCAATAGATTCAGTATCATTTAGTTCATATAAAATATGAAGTACAGTTGAGAGATTATATCCTTATAAATCCTTATAAATATGCAGCAGTTATGGGTGGAGAAAGAAAAGAGCCACCTTTGCAAGCAGATTTGCACCTAATTCATTTTGCAATTATATCTTTTGAAAATATGCATGTTGATGGTAAGAACTATGCAGTTAACATTGAAAAATTAAAAAGAGTACAATATCAGGCCTGCCCCAGTCTAGACCTTTAGGAAAGAAAAACTCTCGACTCCATTTAGTTGAAGTGAGAGGTATTTTTTACTAAGAGATGCTGGTTGCAGTAAAGTCAGGTAGAATCTAAAAGTTCCCATGCAACAATACAGAACTATTCCCTTGGTTTACCATTCCTCCCCCATGACCAGTCTGTCAGAACCCATTCGTCCCTGGGGGGGATCTATCTCTTTTCTTTCCTAATTCATTTCTATCTGAGGGTTCTGCCATTCTCCTAAGGAGAAGGGGGGAAGGCTCTGTGGTATGTTATTCTGCTTTGCTACAATGTATCTTTTCCACTGTTCCTACATACTCTTTGAACTTTCTCCCTTGATGTTACCTTGGGGTGAGAACGGAATGTGTCTCTGGCCATCTGGCTTATCTCTCGCTATGGAAGGGAAGGTGCAAAGACCCAACAACATCTCACAAGCATGGGAAAGGATCCCATTATCAGTTCCTTTCTCACAGTGGACCTAAAACCTGGGGATTGGCCCATTCAAACTGACCGGATGAACTATTGAGGTGGAGTTATGCCTGAGACTCTTTTAACCTATTGATCTGAGTGGGAAACCCTCAGATCCTGCCTATCATGCCTGCTATCAGCTTCTCCTAATAAAAGTTCCTTTTGGAAAGAAACTGTTCCAAGAGTCCTGCTTTCTTGGAATGAGGTTTTGAAGTGGGCCCTGACATTAAGCAGGATCTGCAGTAATAGTCAGCCCAGAAGAAAGACCCTTGCCCGGGACTAAGCAAACTATGTCCGATATCGAAACAGAAAGGGAAGACTTGCCATGGGAGGAGAGCTCTTCCCACCTAGCAGAGCCCAGCTGATATAGTTCTCAATCCTTGAGCTCGTCAGAGGAGGTAGTGGTCATGGAACGCCACCACAATCCCAGGTGGTCGATGGGTGTCGGGAAGAAGGAGGACTGTGAGGAGAGATCCAGGAAAGTGACGCTCAGATGTGGAAATCACCAACTGGGCTGAAAAGTCGAGATGGAGAGGTAACTTTGCCTTAGTGAAGATGAGGACAACTGCCTGCCCTGTTCCAGCCGGTTCCTGGACATGTTCCTATTGACATGTTGAGAGTCATGAAGGAGGAGAAGCCCGACCCATACTGGGGAACCACCAACCCAGGTTCAGCCGAAGGAACAGATGAAGGGGGGTGCAAACCAGCAGTCCCAGGCCCTTCCACCAGTGCTGAAGAAGCAGCAGCCATTGCTACAGCCACCCCCCCCCTGACGAGCCTCACCGACTGATGGAGATGGACACAGACACAGGTGAAAGAAGGGGCATCGGTCCATCTGAAAATTCCCACTGCTAGAAGTGAAGTACTGTGGGGAGCCGCGCCGACTGGGGTTTTTCCTGACCCAAGTGTTGAACTATATGGAGGAATATGGCTGTGACATACCCAGTGATCGCGGCCAAAATACGGATTGTGCAAGCAGCCCTGGATGGCTCTGCAGCAGACTAGGTGATGTATCTCCACGATGTCGATGCCCCAGAACTGCAGAATTTTAATCAATTCATGGCAGCCCTGAGACACAGATTTGAAGATCCCTTGGCCGATCGAAAAGCCTAGGAGCGCATCAAAACTGTCAGGCAAGGGTGACGACCTGTAGCAGAATATACTCAAGAATTCCAAGCCCTGACCAGCAAGCTGAACTGGCCAGAGGATATCTTGATTGAGCATTTCAAAGATGGCCTGAACTATGACTTGTATGATGCCTGCATCCCTCCAGAAGACCCAGACCGGCTCCAAGACTGGTACATCCTAGCCAAGGAAGTAGAGATTGATCAAACCAAAAGACAATGACCCGGAGGGAGATCTTGGGGGAAATCGCCAGGAGAGCCACCCTGAGAACCAACGAAGCAAGCGCCAGCCACCCTAAGGGCAACAGGATGTTTCAAATGTGGGAAGGAAGGACACCGTGCCGCCAAGTGCCACTTGTGGGCCCCCATCCGGAAACCTGACTGAATCTTGTCCGGGAAGCCTGGGAAGATCCCGATGAAACCAAAAGAGATGTCCATGAAAAATGTGGTTGTCAAGTTCCCAACTCCATCAAAACAGGGGAAAGAAACTCCAACCCCACTGGGAGAGCCACTCAACCTGTCAGATGACAACTTGGAAGACAAACCCCTGGTGTATCTTTCTTTTTTCTGAGGGGGGCAGGATGTCACAGCCTATCCCTTGATGTTACCTTGGGGTGAGAAAGGAATGTGCCTCCGACCATCTGGCTTATCTCTCGCTGCGGAAGGGAAGGTGCAAAGACCCAACAACATCTCACAAGCATGGAAAGGATCCCATTATCAGCTCCTTTCCCACAGCGGACCTAAAACCTGGGGATTGGCCCATTCAAACTGACCGAATGAACCATTGGGGTGGGGCTATGCCTGAGACTCTTTTAACCTATTGATCTAAGTGGGAAACCCTCAGATCCTGCCTATCATGCCTGCTATCAGCTTCTCCTAATAAAAGTTCCTTTTATTTTGGAAAGAAACTGTTTCAAGAGTCCTGCTTTCTTGGGATTAGGTTTTGAAGTGGGCCCTGATATTTAGCCAATTCGACATCACCAAGATGATTTGGGAAATGGTGAGGTGTTTAGGCTGGTGAAATGCCACACTCAGGGCAAACAGCCTTGAAGAAGCCTAGCACAAACTGGATTCCAATATGCTCTTTGATGCCAATATGCTCTACAGTCTTCAACTGTCATTTCCCCCTCCCGAATTCCCACCATAGAAACATAAAATTTTATTGCCCAGTTGTTCCTCCCTCCCTTCCCTGGTGCTTTGATGGAAGGACCCCAGTGAGGTGCTGTAATGGTTCCGATAGATGAAACCATTTAAAAGAACTTAAGGGCAAGGGTCAAATAGTCCAGTTAGTCTTGCGAAATTCACATTGGACAGCTTCGCATAAAGTTGCCTCTCCCACCCCCAAGTTTCTTGAGCACTGCCTCACTAACTTCACATGCTCCTCCATTGTCTCAGTGTAGATCAAAATGTCATTCAAATAAACCTATACCCCTTTGTATAAATGGTCATGCAGCACTTCATCTATCAACTATATAAACACCACAGGGGGCCCCTGTAACCCAAACGGAAGGACTCGGAACTGGAAGCAGCCTAGACAGTTAAATGCTGTTTTCCACTCGTCACCTTCTTTATTCCGCATCCAGTAGTAAGCCTCCCTCAAGTCCAGTTTGATGAAAAACTTACCTTTGGCCAGGTGGCCTAACGTGTCTTTCATGAGAGGTAAGGGATACACATTTTCCACACAGATTGCATTCAAGTTGGGGTAATCTAAGCATAAACTAAGCAAGCCATCTCTCTTCTCACGGAAAAACATAGGAGCTCTAATGCGTGATTTTGCCAGCTGAATGAAACTCTTGACCAAATTTTTGTCGATGAACAACAGGAGCTTGTCCAGTTCTCGGAGCATCATCGAATGAACTTAGGGTTTGGCAGTTTGGCCCTGGGGACAATTGCAATGGCACAGTCTGTGTGGCAGTGAGGGGGAAGCATGTCAGACACCATTTCATTGAACATCTTGGCCAGATCCCAGTCCTCACTAGGAACAATGGATTTGGCCCCTTCTCCGCCTAGGCTTTCCCCTGACGTTCAACTTTTGCTTTTCTAACTAGTTGCTCATGGGCACTTTTTCAGCACTTTTTCAACTTTCACAGCAGTTTTCTTATCAGAGTGTTTCTTCCACATCTTCATCCAGTTTTGCTCCCAGTCTAGGCAGGGTTTTTTCTTTTTGAACCACACAAGTCCCAGGATCAGGGTGTCATGGTTCCGACAGAGACAAATAAAGCAGAACTCCGAGGCTTGAGAATTCCTCAAAGTACATGTTTATTAATTACAAAGTATGGGCATGGTCAAAAGTGAAACCAAGTGTGAATACACAAGTAACAATTGCCCAATACAAAGCTAAATGTCCCACCCATAAAACTATGCAAGCAACTACATTCCCCAATATCATTATTTGGTGGGCTTTTTATGCAACACCCAGTCCCTAGTCTCGGGGGTAGCAGTTGATCTTGGTTCCCATGGGACAGAAGATTATTTTGACTAATGAAGCACCTGGGCAAACCCCCTCCCTCCGTTCTATATGGCAACCTAGAATGAGAAGGAAAAATTGCTGCAGCCATGCTCATTTGTAGAGTTGACAGTCGGTCCTTCTCAAAAAGAAAGAATCTCCTGTAGGAGAAGCAGGTTAAGTATTTCCTTGAGGCTTGTGAGGATATTTATCCTAAAAATTTTATCAATGTGTGCACTTTCACATTGGTACATTTCACCCATGTAGCTTCTGACAGGGGATATAGCCTTTCCACTGAATGAGGTACTGTAACTTTCCCTTGTACAACCTAGAATCAAGAATTCATTTTATTTCATAATGTGTCTCCCCCTCTATCACTACTGGACCCGGCAGCTTCTTTGGAATAGGTCTTAAAGAGATTCAGAGACAGGTTTCAACAGACTACAGTGAAACACAGGGTGGACTTTTCCCAACAGTCATGGAAGTTTCAATTCCACTGTTAACAGGGTTTATGATCTTGGTGATGGGAAAAGGACCAAGGAACTTTGGCTCAGGAACCCAAAATGATTTGCCTGCTTTGCATGACTCCGCTGTAGGACTTGGAGTCTGAGGCCATCTGGGAGGTATAACTTAGAGCCTTTCCAGGCTAGTCTTCCCCTTAGGGTTAAAATAGATTTGTTGTCTTTGAACTAGGTGTCAATCTCTAATTGCTCCTTAAGCTTCTTCAGTAAGCGATTGTCAGGACTGGCAGGTGGTCCTTGTGTTTGCAATTAGTTGTTACCTGAAAATCAGACTGACAGGGGAATAATGGAGTTGATTACTTCTTCCTGGTGACTTTTGAACTGGGGCATTCTAGACAAGGCGTCTGCCAAAAAAATCTTACCCCCTGGGAAATACTTTAAGGTGAAGTTAAAATGGTTGAAGTATTGAGCCCATTGGACCTCAATACTTTTTTTTATAACATTTTTTATTATTTGATATCCATTTGTACATGTAAACAAAGAAGAGAAAAAAATAATAATTTCAAGTTAAAGCCATTCAGCTCTATACAATCATTTTAAATTTGTAGACCTTCTTCACTCCATATATCCAAGTTTAACTATGAACCAACTACATTTTAAACATTTTAACTTTCACTTCTTTCAGATCAATCCATTGGACATCAAACAAACAAGTCATCTTATTAATGTTAATAATTTCCATGTTGATATACCCATCCCTTCAACAAGTACATTCTTAGTCTATTTGATATATATCTTCCAATAATCCTGGATTATGACTCTGGTGCTGCCCTTATGGACCCCTTTTCAGAGACCTGGTCCTTGCCCCTGGCAGCACATATGCGAATCTGTGGATAGTGGATTAAACGAAGCAGGATGGAACAACATAGGGGCTTTTCCTGCTCGGACCACTCAAAATCTACCTTCATTATTGTTGTTATTATTATTATTATTATTTTTACCATCACCCTGATAGAAACTTGGTACTTGGACCTTAATCCAGACTTGACTGCCTGGTTTCTTGCCGGACCCTATCGATTCACTTTACTTCACTGGCTGCTTACTCGAAGTGGACGCTTCTTGCATTGCGAGACTCCCCCCTCTCGCAATTATGGCCCTCTGTTCTATCAAGGGCCCATCTCGAGGATGGACTTTGGAGTCCTGAGAGATGGCATGCATCAAAAAAGGGGCTTTGGGGTTTTTTAAATAGGTACTTAGTCAAAGTTTTAAGGGTGGGGAGGGGTGGGGAAGGGGTGTTTAGGGCAGGGGAAGAAATTGTCAGAAGGGAACAAGAAGACAGGCCAGGCGACGGAAGGGGACGGAGTCCTGAGGGTGCGGACGGGGGGTTGATTAAGACTAACTCAGTTCCAATAAGTACCGTTAGCGGGAGGGGCAGGTATGGTGGGAGCAGGGGGCCGTATCATAATAAGGGAGCGCGCACCCGCTGCTTACGAGTGGTCGTGCGCTCCGACCCCCAAGGCTCAACCTGTTCTCGGGGTTGTTCAGAACCACAGGGCCCTGGCTGTAGGCTGATGCTGTGCAATGCCAGGTCTGTGGTAAATAAGGCCCCCCTCATTCAAGATTTAATCTCAGAGGGGGGAGCAGACCTGGCGGGTATAACGGAGACCTGGTTGGGACCAGAGGGCGGTGTCCCTCTGGTGGAAATGTGCCCACCGGGTTTCCTTGCATTCCACCAGCCGAGAGCTCAAGGCAGGGGTGGGGGAGTGGTGGTCGTGATCAGGGAAGGTTTCAGGCCGAGGGAGGTCACTGTTCCTCAGACGGCAGGCTGTGAATCCCTTCTGGTGAAGTGGGACCTAGGGGGTCCGAGGGCGGTGTTGATTACGTACCTGGCACCCTGCCACGTATCAACCTCCCTGCCCGAGCTCCTGAGCGTTGTCGCCGCGGTGGTGGTTGAGGTCCCCAGGCTAATAGTCATGGGTGACTTCAACCTGCCGTCCGGGGGCGGGGCGTCCGGGGAGGCTCGGGAGTTCATGGCTTCCATGACAGCCATGGACCTGACCCAGGTAATTCAAGGCCCCACACACACAGGGGGGAACACGCTTGACCTGGTTTTTGTCTCTGGACAGTGGCTGAGTGGTCAGAGTGTAGGGGATATAGTCATTGAACCCCTGTCATGGTCTGATCACTCTCTCCTATGCTTGGACTTTCGGACCGTTGCACCCCACCGCAGGGTGGCGGAACCGGTGAGATGGTACCGCCCCAGGCGGCTGATGGAACCCGAGCGGTTCCAGGCAGAGCTTGGGCCAATTCCTGAGGTTCTGACACACGACTCGGTTGGAGAGCTGGTGGCGGCCTGGGACAGGGCGGCTGCCGGTGCCCTGGATCGAGTTGTGCCTTTGCGGCCTCTGATTCGGCGTGGGTCTCAACCGGCCCCGTGGTATAATGAGGGGTTGAGAGAGATGAAACGCCGGAAAAGACGCCTAGAGAGCAGTTGGAGATCGAGCCGTGCCGAATCTGACCGAACATTGGTAAGAGACCATATTAGGTCCTACCTAATGGCGATAAGAGCAGAGAAGTGTTCCTACCTCACTGCTCTTATTGCGTCATCAGATAACCGCCCAGCCTCCCTGTTTAGGGTGACCCGCTCCCTCCTTCATCAGGAGGTGAGGGGAGACCCCTTAGAGGGTAGAGCTGAGGATTTTGGAAAATATCTGTATGATAAAATCGCTCAGATACGGGAAGGCTTCGACTTCAACTGGGTATGTCCAATGGGAGAGGCGGAGGCTGGTCTTGAGACTGTTACCTGGGTTGAGTTTGACCCCGTGACCCCCGAGGACGTGGACAGGTTGCTGGGGGGACTTAGGGCGACCACATGTTTACTGGACCCGTGCCCCTCCTGGTTGGCATTGGCCTCCCGGGAGGTGGTACGAGGCTGGTTCCGAGCAATTATCAACGCTTCCTTGAGTGAGGGTGTCTTTCCCGCTGCCTTGAAAGAGGCAGTGGTGAGACCCCTCCTCAAGAAGCCTGCCCTGGATCCAGCTGTTTTATCAAACTACCGTCCCGTCTCCAACCTTCGCTTTCTTGCGAAGGTTGTTGAGAGTGTGGTTGCCCGACAGTTCCCGCAGCACCTGGAGGAATCGTCATATCTCGATCCGTTCCAGTCGGGCTTCAGGCCTGGCTACAGCATGGAAACAGCATTGGTCGCGTTGGTGGATGATCTCTGGCGGGCCCATGACAGGGGTTGCTCCTCTGTTCTGGTGCTATTGGACCTCTCGGCGGCTTTTGATACCATCGATCATGGTATCATGCTGCAACGGTTGGAGGGGCTGGGCATAGGAGGCACTGTCTTGCAGTGGTTCTCCTCCTTCCTCTCTGGCCGGATGCAGTCTGTGTTGACAGGGGGCCAGAGGTCGACCCCGAGACCCCTCGTATGTGGGGTACCTCAGGGGTCGGTCCTCTCGCCTCTACTGTTTATGTAAAGCCGCTGGGTGAGATCATCCGTGGTTTTGGCGTGGAGTACCACCAGTACGCTGATGATACCCAGCTGTACATTTCCACGCCGAACCACCCCAACGATGCCCTTGCCGTGCTGACCCAGTGCCTGGAGGCCGTGCGGGTATGGATGGGGAGAAACGGACTCAAGCTCAACCCCTCCAAGACCGAATGGCTGTGGTTACCGTCGTCCCGGTACAGCCAGCTGATTCCATCGCTGTGTATTGGGGGCGAAACAGTGGCTCCCACAGGAAGGGTTCGCAATTTGGGAATCCTCCTGGACTCACGGCTGTCCTTAGAGGACCATCTGACGGCCGTGGCCGGGAGGATGTTCTACCAGGTTCGCCTGGTGCGCCAGTTGCGTCCCTTCCTAGACCGGGACTCGCTACGCACAGTCACTCATGCCCTCGTGACCTCCAGGCTGGACTACTGTAATGCTCTCTACATGGGGCTCCCCTTGAGGTGCATCCGGAAGCTCCAACTTGCCCAGAATGCGTCCGCGCGGGTAGTGATGGGAGCGTCGTGGCGCTCCCACGTAACACCGCTCCTGCGTGAGTTGCACTGGTTGCCGGTGGTCTTTCGGGTGCGGTTCAAGGAGTTAGTGACCACTTTTAAAGCGCTCCATGGCATCGGACCCGGATACTTACAGGACCGTCTACTGCCAGCAAATACCTCCCGCCGTCCGGTACGCTCCCACAGAGAAGGCCTCCTCAGGGAGCCGTCGGCCAGAGAGTGCCGGCTGGTGACCCCCAGGGGGAGAGCCTTCTCTGTGGGAGCTCCCACGTTATGGAACGAGCTCCCCCCCGAACTCCGTATAATAACAGATTTACGCACCTTCCGTCGGGAACTAAAAACATTCCTTTTTCGACAGGCCGGCCTGGCATAGAAGCTTCGGTTCCAATAGGGTCAAAATGTTTTAGGGGGACTGAGTATTTTTTAAGATTTTAGCTTTGTATGTTTGGGGTTTTAAATGGGGATTTTGGCCAAATTATTTAATTTATTTTTAATTATTTTAAATTTTGTATATTTATATGTTTTTTAAATTTTAGGCTGTACACCGCCCCAAGTCCTTCGGGAGAGGGGCGGTATAGAAATTTGATTAATAAAATAAATAAATAAAATAAATAAAATAAATAATCAGTAGATATATATTTGTATATGTAAACCAGGGGAAAATTCAAGCTAACTGCTATCCAACTTAATACAATCAATTTAAATTTGTAAACATTCTTCACTCCTTATGTCAAGATTTAACTATAAGCCAGATACATTTTCTTTGATTGGTGTTTCTCTTGTATGTAGTCTATCCACTGTTTCCAGTCTATCATATATTGTTCATTTGAGCGATCCTTCAAATATGCCGATATTTTAGCCATTTCTGCCAAATTTATTACTTTCAAAGTCCATTCTTCTATAGGTGGTATTTCTGGCTTCTTCCAGTATTGTCCCACCAGCAGTCTCGCTGCTGTGATCAAGTTCAGAATTAAGTTCGTCTCTGTGGTAGTGCAGTCTTTTATGATCCCTAACAAAAACAACTGAGGTAGAAATTCAATATGCTTTTTCAAAATGGTTTGGAGTGTCCACCATATTTTCCTCCAGAAGGCTTTAATTTTTCTACATGTCCACCATACATGAAAATATGTAGCTTCCATACTATCACACCTCCAACATTTAGGTTGGATGTCTGGGTAGATATACGATAATTTTTTCGGATCTAGGTGCCACCTATAGAACATTTTATAAAAGTTCTCCCTTATATGTTGCGCTTGCGTAAATTTTACATTTCTCACCCAGATTCCCTCCCACGTTTCCATCGTGATAGGTTGACCAAAATCTTGTTCCCACTTTACCATACAGTCCTTAACTATTACAGTTTCAGAGTCAATTTCTATCAGTACACTGTACACTCGTTTGATATGCATGGGCCCCTGCTCTCTAACCTGTTCAATTAAATTCTCATCTGTTCTGGATAAACCCTTCTTCAGGTCTTTTTGCCATCTAGACTGCAGTTGCAAATATGAAAGCCAGGTACACACTATTCCTTCATCTGCTAGCGTATTTGATGGTTTTAACGAAAACACATTTCCTTCTTCTGTTACTAGTTTACTATAGGGCACCACATCCTGACCTTGTATTATGTTTATGTCCCCTATTGCGTGTCCGGGGATCGTCCATATGGGAATCTTTTCATGTAGTAGGTGCTGATATTTCTTCCAGACCGACAACAGTGGGGTTCTCAGTAGGTTCTCCCTGAAGCTCTTGTCCACCTTCTTGTCATACACTAGGTATGTTTGCCAGCCATATAGTAAACCATGCCCTTCAACATTCAGTACTCTGTCATTCGTTATATTAATCCAGTCACTCAGCGCCACCAGCGCCGCAGCATAGTAATATAACTTCAGATTGGGCATTTTTAAACCACCTCTCTTCCTTGTATCCAGGATGATTTTTAATTTAACCCTCGGTTTCTTGCCATCCCAAATAAATCTGTTAATGCCCTTCTGCCATTCGTCCAAGTCCACATCCTTTTTGAATATAGGTAGCATTTGAAAGAGAAATAGAAATTTTGGCAATACGTTCATTTTTACTGCCGCTATCCTGCCCAGCAGAGACAGTTGTAATGTTTTCCACCTGACCAGATCTGTTTGTATCTTGTTCCACAGCACCTCGTAATTATTTTTATATAATTTCCCATTTGTAGCTTCTATCTCCACTCCTAAGTATTTAACTTTCTTAACTATTTCACAGCCCGTTATTCTTTCTAAGTCCTGTTTTGAGTTGTTATCTAAATTTTTAACTAGCATCTTCGTCTTAGATGTATTTACTTTGAAGCCCGATACCCTACCATAGTCCTTCATTATCTCCATCAATCTCCTAGCTGAATGTGCTGGTTGAGCCATTGTCACCAGCAGGTCATCCGCGAAGGCACATAGTCTGTAGTCCTGTTGTCTAATCCGTATGCCTTTTATGTCATCTGCCGCTCTTATCTTGTTCAGTAGAATTTCCAGCGTTAAAACAAACAGCAAGGGGGATAGCAGACATCCCTGTCTAGTACCTTTCTCTATGTTAAATGAGTCTGTTAAGTCCCCATTCACAATGATCTGGCCTGTTTGTTTCTGGTAAATTGCCAGTATAGAATTAATAAACTGTTCTCCCATTTTCATCCCCTCAATCAGTTTTATCAGAAACGGCCAATTCAATCTATCGAAGACTTTTTCTGCATCTACAAACATGAGAGTAGCGGGCACCTGGTTATGCCTTTCCAAATACTCTATTATGTTCAGCAGTTGTTTTACATTAGTTTTCATCTGACGTCCTTGTATAAATCCAGTTTGGTCCGGGTGAATTATTTTTTGTAACACTGTCATTAATCTGTTAGCCAAGATTTTTGCGAAGATTTTATAATCCGTGTTCAATAGCGAGATGGGTCTGTAGTTTTCTGGTTGAGCGTTGTCTTTTCCCTCTTTAGGGATTAGAGAGATGTAGGCTGTTTTCCACGACAGTGGAACTTGACCACCTTCTTGTATGTTGACAAATAACTCTCTAAGGGGTTCTATCATTTCCTCTCGAAGATACTTGTAGTAGGTCGCTGTTAACCCATCCGTCCCGGGCGATTTCCCCTTTTTCAGTTGTTTAATCACTGAAAGTATTTCCTCTTGTGTGATCAATGCATTCAGACTATCTCTTTGTTCATCGGTGATTATCAATAACTTTTCATTTTGTAGAAACTTATCTATCTCCTTGTCTTGTGTCTTCTCTTCAGCGTATAACTTGGCGTAGAATTCTGTAAAAGCGTTCTTGATCATTTCCTGTTGAAACTCTTCCTTTCCTTTATACACTATCTTTTCAATTATGCGGGATTTTTGCTTCTTCCTTAATATGTAAGCCAGCCACCGACCAGGTTTATTGGAATTACGGAATGTCCTGTGCTTTGCGTATTGTATATTCCTTGCCACTTGATCTGCCATCAACAAGTCAAATTGTTTCCTTAAAATCTTGATTCCCTCTTTGGTGACTTTGTCCTCTGGTCTTTTTATTAATAGTTGCTCTTTCTTGCTTATCTCCTCTTCTAACTCCTTTCTTTTTTGTTCTTGTTTGCAACGGTGCCTTTTGTTCATGTCCATGAGAATCCCACACATGTATGCCTTGCTGGCATCCCATATCATTTCTATAGGTGTCTCTTTATTCATATTTATGCTAAAGAATTCCTTCATAACATTTTTGCATTCATCCACCTTTTCATCGTATTTAAACAGGTTTTCATTAATTCTCCAGGATCTCCTAGGTTTCTGTCCATGTCTGAATTCCATCCACACCGGGTTATGGTCTGATAGTACTTTGGGTAGGATTTTCACCACCTTTAGGCTAACAAGCAAGTCGCTGGTTGTTAATATAAAGTCAATTCTAGAGAATGATTGGTGTCTGTCTGAGAAAAAGGTAAATTCTTGCTCTTTGCCATGACTTTCCCTCCAAATGTCTATCAGTTCGAAGTCATCCTTTATGTCAAAGAAGGATTTAGGCAACTTGGAGTGTTTTTGCGGGGTTGGTGCTGTCTTCTTTTTATCCAGGTCGACCTCTAAGACACCATTCCAGTCTCCCATTATAATACATGATCTGTAGTTGAGTTGTATTAACTTTTTATGTGCCAATTTGTAGAATTTTCCTTGTTGTTGATTTGGTGCATATACGCCCATCAAAAGAATTTTCTTATCTTCCTGTACTATTTCGATTGCTAGGTATCTACCTTGAGAGTCTGACTCTATTAATTTAGCTCTTATATGCTTTTTCACATAGATGACAATGCCATTCTTCTTTACTGCTGCTGCTGCAACAAATTGTGTGCCTAGCTTGTTGTTGGTTAAATATTTCTGGTCCGTAGCTCTGATGTGTATTTCTTGTAAGCAAATTATATCATTTTTACCTTGATTCAGATAATGGAATATTTTCTTCCTTTTCTGTGGGGAGTTTAACCCGTTAACGTTCCAAGTCAAATATTTACTTGTCATGATCGGCTTCGGGACACTCCTGCCAGACCACTTCCGCTTTTTCCCCTGCTTTCTTCTTTGGTCTCGCTCCCATGGTATCCAGGTTGGTGTTCATGTTGCTTTGTGGGATTTTGTCTTGCTGTTCTATGCGTTTAGTAGTAGCCCTCGTCTGTCTTAGCTCTTTAATCTGCCCTGCTTCCATGATTTTGTTGACATCCATCCTCTGTACAGTCGCATCCCGAGAAGGTCCTTTCTCTTCTCCTGCTGCTGCGGCGGTCAGTGGTTCTGGGGAGTTTGATCGTTGTTCTAAGTCCCTTCCTCTTTCATGTGGCCGGTCTACATTATCCCGTGTTGTGGGCTGGGGTCCCCCCGCCTTCAGTTCCTTTTCAAGAAATTCTTTTGCTTTCTGGATTGAGTTCAGATGGTATCTTTTGCTTTTATAGAGTACTGACATTCCAGTTGGGGCTTCCCATCGATATTGTAGAGCGCGTGTTTTCAGTTCAGTGACCAAGAACTTATAGTCTTTTCTTTCTCTTAGCATCATGGGGGGGAATCTCTTTCAGTATCATCACCTCTTGCCCCTCTACATACAATTTCTTGTTGTATGATGTTGTAGAAATACGGTCTCGGAATCCCTTTGTTACAAAATGGATAACCACATCTCTTGGTAGTTTTTTGTTTCTTGCGATCCATGCGTTTGTGGATTCTGTAAATTTGCCCAGAGATATTTTCAGCCTCCTCTCCCAGAAATTGTACCAAGGCTTTTACAAAAATTCTTTTCAAGTCCTCTTGCTTTTCGTTTGTTGATTCTTCCAGTCCCCTGACCCTGATAGCAGTCATCATTTGCCAATATTGCATCATAGTTGAATGGTCCTGCATCTGTCTTTTCATCTCAGCCATCTGGCCCTCAGTTTGGCTCTCCACCTCTTCCATCCTTCTTTCCACCCCCTCCCAGACCTTGTTAAAATTTTCCTCCATGTCTTCTCTCATTTTCTTATTGTTTGTTTTTATTGTTTCCTTGATTTGGTCTAGGTCTTCAGTAACAGCTTTGCTTTGTGCCTCCATCCTCCTCTCCAAGTCTCTGCTCTGTTCCTTCAACTTCTGTTCTAGATCTTTGTATTGTTTCTCCATCTGCATACCCATTCCCACTATCTTCTTATCTACTTCCTCCACCCTCTTCACCACTGCCTCTAGCTGTCTCCCCATTGATGACATTATCTCTTTTAATTCTTCCATCATATGCATTTCTGGAGAAGCTTGTGTAGATAGGGGGGCCTGGGGTTCCGTAGGCGTGGAGGAAGATGAGGGAACTGGTAGGTTGTTCCCTGGTGTTTTAAGGAACTGGCCTGGGGAGGGTGTTGCCCCCTTTGAGGCTATTATTTTGGACTGTTTGGTGGTGGCCATCCTGGGTTCAGTCCACTGTTTGCCAAGCTTTTTTATGCAGAAGATTAATCTTCACAGTAATTAATTATCTTATAAGTAGTAATCAATATTATGAGTTCATTGGCAGTACACAATACCATTTATCAATTATATTTATAGATGTATTCAACAGGGTATACAAATGTAAAAGGTCTCTTTTTAGTTTTAGTCACCAATTTTTTTTCGGCCAGTAGATGTCTCCCTTCTCCTTTTTCCCTTTCAATGCTAGCTCGAAATGTCGGCTTTCTCTGCTTCCTCGGCACTTTTTATCCCTCAGTTTTTGTTCTGAGTTCTTACTTGCTTCTCACGAGAAAGAAGAAGGGCTACTCTTCGCTTTTATCCTTTTCAGCCCACGAAGTCCAGCTAGTTAAGGTAAAAGCCTCATTTGCCCCAACTTTTCTATCGCTGCTAATCCATGGGGGGGGGGAAGTTCCACCCTTTTCTTTCTTTCTGAGGCTCCTTTTCTCTCCGGTTACTTTTGTTTTAAAGTAAAAGTCGCCATCTTGGCTACTTTTTGTGTATTGTGAACGTAGTTAATCAGCTGTATAGTATAAGAAATACTTGCTTTTTGGGGCTCTTGCTTTCAGTCCATCTGTCTCCTTGCCTCTTTAGCGCAGTTCCCCTCACGCGGAGGTTGTTCTTAGCTTGTAAGTCTGTAAGTCTGTCAGGCTCTCGACCCCCTCTCCCCGCTCTAGACCCCTTCTCCGACCGGGGAGGGGTTTCTTTCTGCCGCGAAAAACAGCTGTTTTGTGCTGTTTTCGCTGTTTTTTAAGTCCCGGAGTTCGGAGCCTCACAGAAGCCGGCTGCTTCCGTGCCTTGCGCATGCGCCTCCCGGACCTCAATACTTTGAGGGGATAATTTGAGGGGGGGTTCAGAGCTTCCAAATTTTTATGATCAGTCCATGCTTCAAAAAGTATCTCCCCCCCCCCTTTCAAAAAATGACACCATGTTAATAATGCCCATCGCACCACAAAAGCCTCCTCTCCGTGTTGGTTACCTTCCAGGAAGTGTAAGCGCAGGGTTATAATTCCCCCCAGTGATTTTTTTGTAAGAGAACAGCACCCACAGCATGTCACTTGCATCGGCTTGAATGATGAATTACTTTTCAGGATCAGGGTGCTTGAGAACAGGTTCAGCTGCAAAAGTCTTTTTGGTTTCTTGAATACTGCTTGACATTCTAGGGACCATGGCAATGGCTGACAAGGTTGGGGTCCCCCCCCATTTTCAATAATTTGATTATTGGCATGGCTATCTTTGGGGATAAAATGGTGGTAAAAGCTTTGACATTGTTTATGGATGCGAGGGGGCTGCCATTATAATACAGCTTTCACTTTTGCAGGATCCATTTCTGTCTCCTCATTTGAAAGTCAAGGCATGTCTAGTGAAACTCATATTTAGAAAGCTTTGCATACAGTTTAGCCTTCAGCAGTTTTCTCAGCACTTCACAGACCAATTTAATGTGCTCCTCCATAGTCTTATACAGATGATCATGAAGCATCTGGTTGATTAACTGCATAAATACAGCAGGAGCTCCTTGTAGTCCAAAAGGAATCACCTTAAATTGAAAGCTTCCCAGGGAGCAATTTTCCTTTTGTCCCCTTCCATAATCCAGAGTCAGTAATAAGTCTCCCTTAAATCCAACTTTGTAAAAGCATTCCCCTTTGCCAGGTGGGCTAATGTGTCTTTCATTAAGGGGAGGAGGTGCATGTTCCCTAGGCTGACAGCGTTCAATCTTTTAAAATCTACGCATAATCTCAGCAACCCATCTTTTTTTTCTTTGAACAATACAGGGGCAGCTACACAAGATATTGTTGGTTGGATGAACCTCAGGCCAGATTCTTATCAATATACTCCCTTAACTCTTTCATCTCCCTGGGCATCATTGAGTACATTCTTGGCTTCAGGAGCTTGGCCCCGGGTAAGAGTTCGATATCACAGTCCATAGCCCGGTGAAGCGGGAGGACATCGCATTCTTTCTCACTAAACGCCTCGGCTAAATCGCGGTATTCAGTTGGGACAAGCTGGATTCTTGGCAGCTTCTCTACAACAGCCTTTAGTGTTTCAGGTTGTTCTTCCTGAGCCTCATTTATGGTACAGTCCTTTGTATCACTGGGGGTGGCAGGGGGAAGTGACATACCCCCAATCTTAAATTCCTCACTCCATACTCCCACCAGATGGTCGGGTGCCACTTGGCCAGATCCAAAATTACCACTTCAGTCATTTTTGGGACCACCGCAAAACAAATGATTTCCCAGTGCCGGCCTATTTCCAACCGCATTGATTCTGTCAGGTGTGTAGCAGGGGCATCGCCGATTAGGGACCTGTCAGCTTGTTCAAATCTCTTGCCTAGGGGTAATAGCTTTGCCCAAATCTCCAGCTTGAGCACTGTGGGTATATTAATTAGGCACCAGGTGCAACCTGAGTCTATTAACACATTTAAGTCCATTTGGGCCCTGGTTCTGGGTACTATTATCTTGGGGATGGCAAAAGTTGGGATGGTTGACTTACCATCGGATCCTCCTCTCCTTCCTCATCACTGTCATAGGACATTCGCTCTGGCTGGGCCCTTGCCTCAGGCTCGGCAGGAGGGGGATGACCAACAGCTGGGTCCCGTTGTGCCAGTTTGTCGTTTTCCTTCCCCCCTAGGGGCTTTTCATGGCTTAGAGGTAGCAGACAGTGTGCTTCTGGGCTGGGGGCTGGGTACTGGGCACTCTACAGCATGGTGGCCCATTTGGCGGCATCTGTAGCATTTGATTGGAGCTCTAACTGGTGCCTGGGGGGCGCTGCTGGTCATGGTGGCTTGGGAACGGCGGCCAAAAAGGCGCTTCTCCTGGGCACGCGGCGGCTTGGGATCGGCTGTGCCTGGCTTTCTGGGGTAATCCAAATCGATGTCCAGCATCACCTCCATGCTGTACCACTCACGCAATTGGCTAGGAAAGCCCCTAATGATGCAGGCCTGGAGTAGGTCGCGGTCTAGTCCCTGCTTGAAGTAGTTGATCAACAATTGTTCTGGCCACTGTCCTAGATGACCAGAAACTCACCTCAATTCACGAATGTATTCCTTAGCAGGGTGGCCTTTTTACTTCAGATGGATTTCTTTCTCAGCCAACAGGGCTTGGGATTTGTCTTCAAAATATCCTCTCAGTTGCTCCATGAATAGGTTAGCATTCTGCAGCTCAGGAACCCCTTTGTCATGGAAGTTGGTCACCCAGTCGGCCGCTACCCCTTCCAAATTGGCTGCCACAGCATTCACCATTTGAGCATCATCCAGGTAGGCATAAGTGTAGCAATCTAGATAAACCCACACTTGATTCAGGAAAGATAGCTTCTCAGGGTCCCCATCAAAGGTGGGCTTGATGGGAGGCAGCTCATATTGTGGCAGGGCTGCCTGCTTTTGCTGCTGAGCTACTTGTTAGTTCTGGGGACGTGGCCGAACCACCCTGTGGATTTCCCTTGGTCAGTCTTCTGGACTGGCAGCTAGAGGCTGCGGCAGCAGGTTTGGTTGGGATACAGGGCTTGACATCACTGCTGGCTGGGGAATAGATGAGGCAGCATGAGCTCCCACAGTTGGGCTGGGACTCCAGCAAGGGGGGGGAGATGGGAAGCCCTTGGCATTCTCCCCCACGGTGTTCACACCCTAGGCAATGGGAACCATCTCCTTTACCTCCAATCTGCCAAACTTCTCCTTCAGCTGCTCAAGTGAGGGGCTGTGGACTGCGGACTGGAACTTTCAGTCTCCAGAATCATCCCCTCCGATTGATCCCTTGCCCTTCTGGTATGCCGCGGACAAAAATCCCTGAGACTGCAGCAACAGGAGTTCCTCTTCAATGGCAACAGAAGTGCTCCTGCACAGAGGGGCAGCTTCAGCCTGATAGAGGTCTGCTAGGATCATAGTTCCTCCCTGTGGTACCAGCTTCCCAGGTTGGATGAACTGGGATTTTGGCCAAGCCACTGCCAGTGACACCTCCTCAGTAGCTGGAGAGGCTGCTTGCGCTCCAACAGCCGGAGTTCCATTGCGGCCAGCAATGGCTCCATTCTTTTTCTCCATTCTCAAATCTTTGCCAAGTCTTTACCGCTCTCCCAAAGGATGGGTAGGTGGTCGGGGCCCAGTACCCCGAAAGAAAATGAAAGTTTTAAGAGACTTGGTTTAATGTTATGGTTTTGACAGACAGAGATAAATAAAGCAAAACTCCGAGACTTGAGAATTCCTCAAAGAACATGTTAGTTACAAAGTATCGGCACTGTCAAAAGTGAAACCGAGTCTGAATACACACGTAACAGTTTCCCAGTACAAAGTTAAATGCCTCACCCATAAAACTATGCAAGCAACTATGTTTCCCAATATGATTATTTGGTGGGCTTTTTATGCAACGCCCAGTCCCTAGTCTCGGGAATAGCCGATGACCTTGGTTCCCATGGGACAAGATTATTTTGACTAATGAAGCACCTGAGCAACCCCCCTCCCTCTGTTCTATGTGGCAACCTAGAATGAGAAAAAAATGGCTGCAGCCATGCTCATTTGTAGAGTTGACACGGGTTCCATCATTCCCAGGCTCACAATGAGTCATAGTTTCTACATGGAACCGTACCCTCATCTCCACAGGTTCAGTTAGAAATGTAGCCTGTGCCCCCTTTGTTACCGATCTATCTAGCTCCCTTAGTCACATTCCCAGTTTTCCTACCACACCAGGACTAACCAGATACCTGGTGCATTCGGGGTCTAGCAGGGCTGTCAGGAGCCCCTTGTATCCTGAGGAAACCATGGTTATTTCTACTCTAGCAATCATGGGGAGTATGGTATATTCACCATCGGATCATCTTCCCCTTCACTGTGATTCTTGAGGATGGCTGAAGATTTCGGGATCAAAGTTCCTTCTCCATTACTGAAGGGTTGGGGAGAACTCTATGACCTTGACTTCTTTTTGACCCCCTTTTGGCTTGGGTGGCCCTTCTTTCTTTCACATTGGGCCCTGGATATGTGGTTGGATGTGAGGCGTGGCACTCAGCCTCTCTATATCCCTCCTTGCCACAACGGAAGCATCCAGTAGGGGCTCATTGATTTGGCCATCCTGGGGGGGGGTGAAGTATCTCCTGTCACTCCTTCTTGGGTACTTCTCCTCTCCCAAGTGGGGTGAGCTCAGCTCTCTCATCCTGTATGTTTGTGGCATTCGGCCAAGTTGATTTCCCCTTTGCTTGCTAGGTGGTACTACCCTTGAAAGGTCATTGAGGCTCAGGTGTAGTATACTCAGCCACTCTTGGAAGTGGGTCATCAGTAGGCATTCAAGCCATTTCTTCAGTCAGCTGGCTAGTCTGCGAAACTCTTAGATATAATGTCTCATCATTCACTTCCATTGCTTAATGGTGCAGAAATGGGTCTCTGCTCATTGGTTGGTGAGTTGGTCCTTGACCCTCTCCCTTAGGGCTCTCGTGAAGGTGTCAAAATGGTACAGCTCATCAGCATCATGGAGGGCCACAGTCACTCTGTCATGTCTCTGTCTAAGGCTAGGGCCATAGAATCAATTCACGCTGCATCATCTGGGTACTATGCTCCATATTGCTCCATGTAGTGCCAAGGCTGGGCTAGAAAACATACCAGCTGTTCTGGGCTCCCATTGTATTTCATTGTGAAAGGGGGAAGCTGATGGTCTACCCGGATGTGCTGTCCCACTCACTCATATATGTAACTGTGGTTTAGTGGGTTTATTAATATTTCCCAGCAATTCCCTTCATCAAAAACCCAGAACTGTCCCAATTAAATACAGCCACAAGCAGACCAATGCTAGTTCCCATAGCAATAGCAAAGAGTCCATAAGGCACTTGAAAGTTTCTCAATCAAAATAAATCCACCAGGTATATTTAAATCCACAACACATGAGAGTTCACGAGGTAAGAAAAGTCCAGAGTTTCCAAAGCACAATGTTAATCCAAAGCAAGGCAGGAATCACAATAACCAGAAAACACGCAGCTAGGAAACAAACATGTTTCCAGCATCACTTCCATCTGTCTGCTGTGCTAAATAGCCAGCTTCCAGACGTTTACAAAGATTAATACTTAGCGATGTATACCAGGTGCTATGATCGATACTATGATTTTATGTTCAATGCTGACTGTTTTAATAAAAGAATTTATTTAAAAAAAAAGGCGAGGCTTTCTTCTGATAAGTAATATGGCTGACCTTCTCTGCTCCTGCCTTTTCTCTGCCCTACGTATTCTTGGATTAGGTGCAGAAGGCAGTTCCTCTTCCTCATCACTGATCGGTTGCAGCTGCATCTTTCTTCATTTGGCGCCTCAGGTCTGTTCTGCCACAGCTGCGCTTCAACCAACTCCCTCAACTCAGCTCTTGACATGCCAGTGGTTCATCCTCCCCTGAGCTGACATCTGGAAATGTATCTGGGGAAACTTCGAGGGGAGTCATCATGCTGGGCCAGGAAAATGGCTGGTGCCGGGAGTATAGCTGGGGCAGGCAAAGTGACTTGTACTAGTGGAGTGATAGATACTGGTTGGGCAGGCAGTGCTGCTAGGGCAGCTGGCACCAGCGGTGCAGTGGGGTCTGGCAGTGCTGGGATGGGATGGGGGAAGCAGTGGCCAGCCCCAGCCACCAGGAACACTCTATCGGCCCATTGGGATTGACTCCTCATCATTGGAGGATCCCCTCATCTCTCAGGGTCCCAGGGTATTAATGTTGGCTTCCATGCATGGCACCTTTTGTGCTGGCCCAACAGGCCAGGAAAGCAGTAGCTCTTGCCGCATTTGTCACAACTGTAGGGCCTGAGGGGGCTGTGGGTCTCCTCATGTGCCCAACAGGTTACAGATCTAGGAAAAGCCTTGCTGCATTCCTGGCAGGGGAAGGGCTTCTCTCCTATGTTAAGGTTTTCTCAGCTGGGCCCCGGTCTGTTGCAATTTCCTGTTCATCTCTGCATGGTTCCCCGGGGAGACAGGTCAGGTTGTACAATCCCCATTGTAAGTTAAGCACTCCGTGTTGATTGCTGATGCTGAACCTGCTTAATGTCAATTGCCCATTCATTTAGCTAGCAAAGAAAGACTCCTGCGCCATTGTTTACCCAAGAGTACACTTTAATGGAGCTTAAATGATTACAGAAGAATAGCTAAGCTGTTTCTGATGCTTTTGTGCACAAATAATGCAATTAACTTTCTCTTTTCCTTGACACCTCCCCCCTTATGAATAAATATGCAACTAGATGCTTGTATATTGTTTAGGTAACGAGCCTTCTGTTTTGCTGCTTTTCTGCTTTGCACTTGGATAAGTGACCTTGGCTAGCATCTGCTCATTCCTCAGCTGGTATGCTTTGGTTTTACTTTCCCCCTCTCCTTCCTGCATTCCAATCCTTTTCCTCCCCTCCCTCCCCCATTTGCTAATGTCAGGTTCTCTGTATTGCAAAGCTTGCTTTTGGGGAACAGCACCCATGACATACACTTGGCCAATAAAGAACTATTCTATTCTATTCTATTCTATTCTATTCTATTCTATTCTATTCTATTCTATTCTATTCTATTCTATTCTATTCTATTCTATTCTATTCTATTCTATTCTTTGTTCTGATCTTCTATTCCTTCATACTCTATTCTATTCTTTGCCATGCTGCCCACAGAAACATGTGTGCATGTGTGTGCGTGTGTGTACATGCATACATATACACAAACTAAAAAACAGTTACAGATTTCTTTAAATGTATAAAGCTTTTTCTTTTTCAGATTACTCCATGTGGTGATGCTTCCATCCCAGATTTCTTTAGATTGGAGCAATTGCAGCAAGAATTTAATTTTGTTTCTGATGAGGAATTTAATAGATCCAAAAGATTTTGGCTTCTTCAGCTCAGAAAGAATGAGATAGCTGAATTTCGAAATTATAAATTTGTTCCTTTACTGGAAAGAGAGATCAATGAAAAAAATTTGCAGGTAAGAAAACATTCTAAAAATTGTAATTAAAATTTATTGACAATAAAATTCCCTGTTTCAGTATCTTCCTTAGAGATCACTGCAGCTTTAATTTATCAATTTTAGAAAATCTGCGAAGAAAACTTATGAAACTATTTTAATTTATGAGAAGGTAGTTTATGTGAGGATGTAGGTGGGAGAAATTCTCCATGTCATAATTCTGAAATGTTTACTGAAGCAAACTGATGTATGCCACATATTTTGATCACAAACCTTCCAAGCTTGGAATGAACAAGTTTTGGAATAAAACTCTTCCAGTGCTAGACAAAAGGTGTAGGTACCCTATCACTGAAGGTTTTTGAGATTAGATTGGACAACCATTTGTCCAAAATAGTATAGGTCCCTTCAACTCTGTTACTCTATTATTCTAGAAGACTAACATTTAAGAATAGAAATTTCAATTTCAATTTTCTTTTAAAAACATTCAGGGCAAGTGCGTCTGAGATTCCTTGCATCTTAAAATGTCTGGCTTAGTTCAGTGCAACACTTGTTTTCACAGCACACTTTTCAAACTTGGAAACTATTCTATCTGTAAACAAATCACTAGTCTACAAGGACAGATAATTTATCTAGGGTCCATAATCTGTGCTCTTCGGGCAGAAATTAGATGTCCAGTTCAGCCCTTCTACTCTATTGAACTTCCGTGCTATCAGCCCCCTCTACCACAAAGATCCTGCAAGAGAAGGGCAGTGTGGACAACCGTGGGATCTGGCAGGGTGAGAGCTGTGAACCATAAACACAAAGCTTTCGCTGTGTCCCTGCACAATAGATACAGTGCCCTTGCTGACCTTAATAGGGGCATTAAGGAGATAGGTAAAGGTATTTGTGATGATAACTCAAATAAGCAGGCGATTGTGGTCCAAGATGAAGAACTAGTTTTTGACAGGGAGAACTGCGAATCAGGTCAGCGTATAGCAGAATTCAATATGTGGCTAAAGGAGTGATGTAAAAGGGAAAGCTTTGGTTATATTAGTCATGATGTCTGTAGCTGGTCCGATGAAACAATGTACAAAAGAGATGGTTTGCATCCATCAAAGAAAGGGACTGAGTTACTTGGCAATAAACTCACAGATTTTCTGGAGGAATATTTAAACTAAACAACGGGGACAGTGAGTTAATTGATACAGAACATCCCTGTCCCCGGCAATCAAAAAATTACAGGGTTAGCAGTGCATGTATTTATTTTATTTATTTATTTATTTATTTATTTATTTATTTATTTAAATCACATTTATATGCCGCCCCTCTCCAAAGACCCGGGGCGGCTCACAACAAAAAATACTACAATAATTTTTAAATTAACACATACATACCACACACAAAATCAATTCACATGCACTGATGGCGGGACACTCTTAGGGCCGAGGGGCAGAGCAGAGCTCACATGCCCCAAGCCTGTCGGCATAGATGTGTCTTCAATCCTTTCCGGAAGGCTAGGAGGGAGGAAGCAGTACGAACCTCCGAGGGAAGCTGGTTCCAGAGGGCTGGAGCAGCAACAGAGAAGGCCCTTACCCTAGGTCCCGCCAGACGGCATTGTTTAACGGACGGGACTCATAGGAGGCCAACCCTGTGCGCCCTAACCGGTCGCTGGGATTCATGAGGCAGGAGACGGTCCCGCAAGTATCTTGGTCCGTTGCCATAAAGGGCTTTATAGGTCATAACCAACACTTTGAATTGTGTTCGGAAACCAATTGGTAGCCAGTGCAGCTCACGGAGAGCTGGGGTGATATGAGCATGTCTTGGGAGACCCAAGACAGCTCGCGCGGCCGCATTCTGGACTACCTGCAGTCTCTGGACATTCTTCAAAGGTAGCCCCATGTAGAGAGCATTACAGTAGTCGAATCTCGAAGTGACAAGGGCATGGGTGACTGTGAGGAATGACTCCCGATCCAAATAGGGCCGCAACTGGCGCACCAGGCTAACCTGGACAAATGCTCCCCTCGCCACAGCCGAAAAATGATGTTCCAAACTTAGCTGTGGATCAAGGAGAACACCCAAGTTGCGAAACTTCTCCGAGGGGGACAAAACTTCTCCCCCCAGGGTAATGGACGGACAGATAGAATTGTCCTTGGGAGGCAGGGCCCATAGCCACTCCGTCTTGTCGGGATTGATTCTGAGCCTGTTGGCACCCATCCAGACCTCAACAGCCTCCAGGCACCGGTTCATCACTTCCACTGCTTCGCTGTAATGACACGGGGTAGAGATATAAAGCTGGGTATTGTTCTGTCTAGCCCCTCTCAGCTGCCAAGAATCCCCTTAACGAGGTCGTTAAGAGTGCACACGAAGTCAGGTCAAAACACACGGCTTTATTTAACAGTTTCCACAAGCACACTAAGAACACCAGTTATAAACTCACTGTGAAATCTCTCAGGTCTCTTCTTGAGCACAACGTTGCTCGTGACTAAAACAGGCTTCCGTTTCCCTGTTAATATAGCCTCCCAGGTCACGTTCGTCGTCCACCCAACCGACCCCTACGCCTATCAGCCCGTCGGTATCGTGGATCGAGCCAATTAGTTTCCTGGCCCACATCTGAGTCATCCTCCTCTGACTCAGCATGCATACCAATCTCCGTGGTATCTGGCTCAGCTGCCGGGAGGGGAACACACCCAGAAGGGCCTGCCGGTGCTGAGTCATAATCATCATCGGACAAGTATCTAGCCTGGCCAGAGACACTCACAACAGGTATCATCAGCATATTGATGATAACTTACCCCATGCCGATAGATGATCTCACCCAACGGCTTCATGTAGATGTTAAAAAGCAGAGGTGAGAGAATGGACCCCTGAGGGACTCCACACGGAAGAGACCTCGGGGCCGATCTCCGACCTCCTGCAAACACCGACTGTGACCGGCCAGAGAGGTAGGAGGCGAACCACCGTAGAACGGTGCCCCGCACTCCAAGCCCCTCCAACCGGCGCAGAAGGATACCATGGTCGATGGTATCGAATGCCGCTGAGAGGTCAAGAAGCACCAGGATAGTGGAATAACCTCTATCCCGGGCCCGCCAAAGATCATCGACCAGCGTGACCAAAGCAGTTTCCGTGCTGTGACCGGACCTGAACCCAGACTGCTGAAGGCCCAGATAATCCGTTTCATTCAAGGACCGTTGGAGTTGGAGTGCCACCACCTTCTCAACAACCTTCCCCAAAAAGGGAAAGTTGGAGACTGGACGATAATTATTTAAAACTGCCGGGTCCAGGGAAGGCTTCTTGAGGAGGGGGCGCACAAGTGCCTCCTTTAAGGGAGCCGGAAAGGACCCCTCCCTCAATGAAGTGATAACAACCGCCTGGACCCAGCTCCATGTCACCGCCCTGCTAGCCGAAACCAGCCAGGAGGGGCACGGGTCCAGTAAACAGGTGGCAGAACTTACAGCTCCAATGGCCTTGTCCACATCATCAGGAGTTACCAGGTCGAACTCATCCCATACAACAGGACTAAGACGGGCCTCTGTCATCTCGACTGACTCATTGTCAGCCGACACTGCATTCCAATGGGAGTCCAAGTCAGTCTGGATCTGAGCGACCTTGTCTGCGAAAAAGGTGTTAAATTCTTCGGCATTGCCCTGCAAAGGTTCCTCTCTCCTCCCTGTATTCAGGAGAGAGCGAGTCACCCTAAACAGGGCAGCCGGGCGAGATTCCGCAGACGCGATCAATGCGGAAAGATACTCAGATCTTGCCGCAGTGATCGCTTCCAAATAGGTCTTAATATAAGCTCCCAATTTGGTTCGATCAGGTTCGGATCTGCTTTTCCTTCATTGCTTCTCTAGACGTCTCTTCTGGTGCTTCATCCCCCTGAGTTCCTCGGTAAACCAAGGAGATCTCCTGGGTCTGCTGCCACAGAGAAGTCGCAACAGCGCAATCCGATCTAGAGCCCCCGTAGTGGCCGTGTTCCAGGCCATCACTAGGGACTCCGCCGGACTGTGTATGAGCGAATCTGGCAATTCCCCAAGCGCCCTTTGAAAACCAATAGGGTCCATCAGGCGTCTGGGGCGGAACCATTTAATCGGTTCCGGCTCCCTTCGAGAGAGGATTGGCATCGTAAACTCTAGCCACAGCAGAAAATGATCTGTCCATGACATGGGCAACACTTCTAAGTCCCTTAGTTTCAGATCATAACTGCTCCGAGAGGAAAACCAGGTCAGGTGTGTGTCCCCCCTCATGGGTTGGGCCCTCAATTACCTGTGTCAGGTCCATGGTTGCCATGGAGGCCATGAACTCCCACGCCAGCCAAGAGGACTCACCGAGTGACGGCACGTTGAAGTCCCCCAAGACAATAAGCCTGGAGAACTCAACCGCCAACCCGGCTCCCTCCTGGAGTAGCGTGGGCAGGGCTGTAGAAACGCAGCTGGGAGGCAGGTACGTAAGCAACAGACCCATCTGTACACCTAGGTCCAACCTCATAAGGAGGGACTCACAACCTGATATCTCAGTAGCAGCGAGTCTGCGCAGCCCGAGTGTCTCCTTAGCTATAATCGCCACTCCTCCCCCCGTTCCCTGGGGTCGCGGCTGATGCCATACCTGAAACCCAGCTGGACACATCTCAGAGAGGGGAACTCCTCCCTCTGGGGTCAGCCAGGTCTCAGTCACACATGGCAGGTCGGCCTCCTCCTCCAGAATTAAATCCCGGATGAGGAGAGCTTTATTTACCACCGACCTGGCATTGAGCAGCAGCAGCCTGAGTCCAGGGCCCAGATTTCGCTCATTACCAGTACCCCGGGAGAGATTCAAGGGGCCAGAACAAGAGATTGCTTTCAAGCTGCGAGGCCTTGTTCCCCGAGAGCGGCCTACCCCAGGCCTCCCGTCATATCTGCCTCTTCCCCATAAGACCAGTATAAACTGGCCCTCTGATCCCTCAGAGGAAGGCTCCTCCACTTCTCTAGCCTCCGTAAATGCCAACAGGTCGGCCTTTCCATTTATCAGAGGTCCACAACCACCCATCCATTCAACCCGATTCATTCCACAGTCAATCCCCCCCCACATCATTCATAAGTTTAAAATAAAAACTAAACAGTATTAAAACATTAATAATTAAAATTTACATAACAATTAAAAAACATATTCCTCCTAAACCAGTCCGGGCTCCCCTCCAAGAAGTCCTATATATGCACTTATAGATGTTATAGCTGGAGCTGTGGTGCCTCCCAAATTTAATGTAAAACCAGAAAGACCAGCTGCTAGAACAAAAATAAGGGCAAAAACAGTGGAAGTCCAGAAGAGGTATAAATAAAAAAGCTGGAGTAAAAACTGGAACAATTGGGATGGCTAATCCAGCAGGTTTACTAAAACCCAAACTAAGGCCCGTAATAGAAGAAGTAGTGGAAACAGGCGTGCCAAATGTTAATCCTGCCGAACAGTTGTAACTGTTCCTGTATTAGTCCCTCCTAAGATAGAACCTGTAGTAGGCTTTGAGCTAAAAGGTCCAAAACCAAAGCCCACAGAAGGAGTAGTTGTAAAAGCAGTAGTAGTTGTAAAAACAGTAGTAGTTGTAAAAGCAGGAGTAGTTGTAAAAGCAGTAGTTGTAAAAGCAGTAGCTGTAGCTGTTAAACCCAACGAAGCAAAAGCCAACAAACCGGCTCTAAAAGAGACGCCCGTCGACATAATGGTGGCAGCGACGGAGAAGGAAAAACCCGCCGACATAATGGCGGCAGCAACGGAAAAAAACTCCCGAGTACTTGCCGCTTCCACCGACTCCCAGTTGACCTGCGCACGCCGACCTGACTCCCAGCTGGCCGTCGGGGGCTCAGCGGTTCCCAACGGTTCTCAGCGGCCTCGCCGGGCCTCCGCCGAACCCCAGACACCGATCTGGACTCCGGACTCCAGACACCGACCCGACTCTCAGCTGGCTGTCGGGAGCCGGCCGGTTCAAACGCAAGCCGCTTGCTGCTTGCCGCTTGCTGCTTGCTGCTTGCCACTTGCTGCTAACGTAGATGTAACATAGATGTGTGTGTGGACAAGAATATCAACCTTGCTGTCAAGCAAAATCAGCTTTTAATAGTGAGTGCCACACAAAGTGCACTAACCAAACAGGTAGTAAGAAAATAGGGGAACTCAGGCACCACACAGGTTATGTAGAAAGTAAACACAGGGTCAGTCATAAAGGACTCAAATGTCTTTATACCAAATGCACAGAGTATGAACAGTAAACAGGGTGAGCTAGAAATTCAGGTAAATGAGGGCAGATATGATATTGTTATGGAAACGTGGGATGAAACCCACAAATGGAACACACAGCTAGTGGGATTTAAATTATTTAAAAGAAACAGACCAAATAAAAGAGGAGGTGGAGTTGCTCTATAGATAAAAAAATAATTACATCTCTACAGAAATAGAGCACAACAATGATGAAAACTGTCTTGAATGCATTTGGGTCAATATATAGGTATATACAGTACTATAGGCCACCCAACCAAACAAAAGCAATAGATAAACTTTTTGCTAGTCAGCTAACTAAAGTATGTAGGATGCACCTCACAATAGTAATGAAAACTGAGATAATAAAAGCCCAGTGTAGTACAATACCAACAAAGAAGAAAAATAACAGCTCTCAAAAGAAACCAGCATGGCTGCATAAAGAACTCTCTGATAAATTGAAAGATAAAAAGGACAAGTATAAAAAGTGGAAAGAGGGGCACATAACTAAAGCAGAATATCAGCAAATAGTCCGAACCTGCAAAGATGAAGTGAGGAAAGCTAAGGCTCAAAATGAACTAAGGCTTGTGACCAAAGTCAAAAATAACAAAAAAAGCTTCTTTCGACATGTAAAAAACAAGAAAAAGTTAAGGAAATGATTGGTCCATTAGTAGGAGAAAGTGGCAAGAAGGTGACAAGCAACAGAGAGAAAGCAGAACTATTTAACTCATTTTTTGCATTTTTACACAAAGGGAAAAAACAGTCCGACCTATCAAAAACAATACTGTAAAAAACAGATTAGAAACACACATTAAGATAGGCAAGAAAATGGTAAGTGAGCACCTGCCCACCCTAGACGAGTTCAAATCACCAGGACCAGATGGATTACACCCCAAGGTTCTGAAGGAACTGGCAAATGTGATCTCAGAACTACTGAACTATATCTTTCAAAGATCCTGGAGCACTGGGGAACTACCCGTGTTTCCCCGAAAGCAAGACAGCGTCTCACTTTCTTTTTATCCCCCAAATCCCCACCACGTGTTGCCTTCGGGGCATGTCATATATCTCCTGCTTAGTCAGGAGGTCAGGGGATTACAAGATAATTACAAGATAATACGTACCGGTATGTTTCCTACCGGTATAAACTCATTTAACTGTCAAAGATCTATAAATCTTACCGGTAGGCTAATTTCGTGCTTAACTACCGTAACTTCAGTTATCTCAAACAGCCTGAGAAGTTTGTTTATGCACTCTTTTGTTTGTTTATGCACTCTTTTGATCTGAATACCGGTAATTGCCTTGCCTAAAGGCTTGTACCGTAAATCAGCCAGCATTAACACAGCCAAAAGGTGCTTACGGCTCATAGCCATCCATGTCAACACAGTGGGAACTTTTAAAAAAGCCTCCAAAACAAGAAAGGGGGGGGGAATGACAGACATCAAGTTCCAAATCTGTGCCTGTGTGCGGGTGAGCTTTGGGGTGGGGGAGTGGAGAGGCGAGAATAACAAGGACAATAATAATCTGTATAACTTCTGTGTTGACCATCTGCTGTTATACCGGTAAAAGCTTATACCGTATAAGTGTTACCGGTAAGTGGGACATGTAAAACATATGGTACCATAAAAGTGAATAAATTGAGGATGTAACCATTGTTACCGGTAAACTGCCACAGTAAACCTTTTTGTACCGGTATGTGATTTATTCACCTTGTTTTGTTTGATGTTAACCAAATAAAGAGTGACTGAAATCTCAGAGAGAAACTTTATTTGCTTCATGCGTTGTCCCTAAACATTCGGCTTTCCTGACTTGACCTACCAGGTACGGTATACCGGGATTGAAGCTGCCTGCGTAAGGTAAAGCAACAAGGGGAGGGAATTCCTACCGTATGGGAGGCTATGTGGGATACTGTATGGGGCTGTAACCCTATGGGAGACTGTGATACGGAACCACAAGCAGTGCTTATACCGGTACCATATGCTGAGGTAATTATTTTTGCCCCTAGACATGAGTGCTTCCGGTTCCAGTGGTAAAAGGAAGAGTTACACCGTGGAGTATAAAAAAGCGATTGTCGAAGAATCTTGGGGCAAAAATGTAGCGCAGTTCTGCAAGGAGAAAATGTTGGATCACCGACTGGTCCAAAAATGGCGTGCAGAATACACTAACCTGAGTGAAAAAGTGGAGAGAGGAATGGGTAAAAGGCGCAAGATTGGATGTGGTCGGCAACCAATGTATACAGAGCTGGAAAGCCTGGTGTTTGAGTGGATTGCAGACAGGAGAGCAAAGACATTGGTGGTAACCAGGGCTCAGATTAAGGAATATGCCCTTGCAGTCTCGCCACAGTTTGACATTTCCCATGAACAATTCAAGGCATCAAAGCACTGGGTGGATAACTTTCTTGAACGCAATGCCCTGTCTTTGAGAAGATCCACAACCCTCTTTAGGTTGGAAGATGCTGAGATTGTTAAACGCGCATTAGCCTACAAGAAGTTTGTGGATGACATTGACTTCTCTAAATACAGTCTTTGCAACATGATCGCCATGGATGAAACTGCCGTGTTCATGGGCCAAGGAGCTCAAACCACCATTGATCACCAAGGTGCCTCCTCAGTGTATGTTCCCTCCACCGCTTATGAAAGTGCACGTGTCACCTGCATTTTGACGATTCGTCTGGATGGCACTAAAGCAACACCGCTGCTCATTGCAAAGGGCAAGAAGGAGAAGATTGAGCGGGTTTCTGGCATTTATGTGCTGGAAACTGAAAAAGCCTGGGCCACACAAGATGTTATAAGAAAGTGGCTTGATTTAATGCTGCCGCTTGTAATGCGCGGGAAAAAAAGAGGAATGCTGATCTGGGATGCAGCCAGCACACACCGCGCCAAAACCATGAAAGACTTCCTTCGTGAGCGGAGAATCGACCAAATCATGATTCCTGCAGGGATGACGGCTTATCTTCAGACTCTCGATATCGCCATTAACAAGCCGTTCAAGGACTATCTGCATGTGGAAATCAATGACTACATTGAAAACCGAATGGAGAGAAATGTACGTGGGAACTTTGTGAAGCCCAGACTGCCAGAGATTGTTAACTGGGTGAAAAATTCTTGGAATAAGATCACTAACACCTGTGTTGCAAATGCACTGCAAGCTGGCTACCTGGACAAAGCCTACTCATTTCAGGACAGTGCCGTTGCTACCCATGAGAAATATGGGCCACTGATTCAGCAAGAAATGTCCTCCCAAGAGTCCCAAGAAAATCCACAGGAACCTACCGGTAAGAGTGTGGATGTTTATGATGATATTCCTGAGGGTGATGACATGGTTGTCATGGAATAAATCTGTTTTATCTTCCAGTATTCCACTGTTCGTTCTTACCGTACCATTTTTCATTGTTTTACATGTTATGCAATGGCTGTGCAGGGAGAGCCGCCGCCCGCCGCCCCAGCCGATGGACGCGCACACGCACACCCGGTGGAAACGGCGGGGTGAGGCGATGGGGCTGGCGTTCCATTTCCCCAACCATATTCCAAACAGAGAGCGAGCGAGCGCCCGCACCAGCACTCACCCAACCACCGCACTGGGTGCACGCCAGGCGGGGAAGAAACGGGGTGTGTGTTACCGGTATGTGGGCTGAGGGGGGGAGAGGCATCTTCCCCCCCTAGGAAAACAGGAGAGCGGAATGCAGAGCTTTGCTCTGCTCCCCTCCCCGCCCCGCAGCCGCCGCTCACACACACGCCGCTTCATCGCGCAAAGCTCTGCATTCCGCCCCCCCCACCACGCCAGCCCCATCGCTGGCGCGATGAAGCGGCGTGTGTGTGAGCGGCGGCTGCAGGGCGGGGAGGGGAGCAGAGCAAAGCTCTGCATTCCGCTCCCCCCCCACCACGCCAGCCCCATCGCTGGCGCGATGAAGCGGCGTGTGAGTGAGGCGATGGGGCTGGCGTGGTGGGGGGGAGCGGAATGCAGAGCTTTGCTCTGCTCCCCTCCCCGCCCTGCAGCCGCCGCTCACACACACGCCGCTTCATCGCGCAAAGCTCTGCATTCCCCCCACCACCACGCCAGCCCCATCGCTGGCGCGATGAAGCGGCGTGTGTGTGAGCGGCGGCTGCAGGGCGGGGAGGGGAGCAGAGCAAAGCTCTGCATTCCGCTCCCCCCCACCACGCCAGCCCCATCGCTGGCGCGATGAAGCGGCGTGTGAGTGAGGCGATGGGGCTGGCGTGGTGGGGGGGAGCGGAATGCAGAGCTTTGCTCTGCTCCCCTCCCCGCCCTGCAGCTGCCGCTCACACACACGCCGCTTCATCGCGCAAAGCTCTGCATTCCGCTCCCCCCCCACCACGCCAGCCCCATCGCTGGCGCGATGAAGCGGCGTGTGAGTGAGGCGATGGGGCTGGCGTGGTGGGGGTGCATAGAGGAGCTCCGAGGAGCGGCGTTTCCCAGGCGTTGGTGGCTGGAACCTGTGTGGCAGGGGCGGCCGGCGCTCCTCTCCCCTCCCTTCCCGGCCCGGGTGCCGGTCGAGCGGGGCCTCGCCGGGGCTCTTCGCAGGCGGGGTCCCCGCGGCCCTTTCCCCCCTGGCCCGCCGGCTTCAGTTGCGGGCGCAGAAGCTTCCCGATTGCGAAGCCAATCCAGAGCGTTTGGTGGAGGGGAGGCGCAGGGAGCTTCCTTCTGGCTGGGGCAGCAAGCGAGCTGGAGGGGCGGGTTTTCTTCCTGGTCTCTTGCTGCCCCAGCCAGAAGGAAGCTCCCTGCGCCAAGGAGAGGTTCCCGGTGCGCCTCCCCTCGTCCCCCTGCTGCGGGGTGAGTGAGTGAGCGGCGGCGGCGGCACGTGTTGCAGTCGGGGCATGGCTTACGTGAGTGAGTGAGCGGCGGCGGCGGCACGTGTTGCAGTCGGGGCATGGCTTACGGTAGCCGACCCCCTGACACCCCCGATACGTCTGACAATCGGGGGTGTCTTGCTTTCGGGGAAACACGGTACCAGAGGATTGGAAAAGAGCTGATGTAGTTCCCATCTTCAAAAAACGGGGGGAAATGAATCCAGGAAACTACAGACTTATCAGGCTGACCTCAATACCTGGAAAGATTCTGGAAAAGATAATCAAGCAACGAATCAGTGAACACCTGGAGGCAAACAAAGTCATTACCAAAAGCCAACATGAGTTTGTTAAAAACAGATCATGCCAGACAAATCTTATTGCATTCTTTAACCAGGTGACAAAATTAATGGACCAGAGGAATGCTGTGGATATAATTTACTTGGACTTCAGTAAGGCATTTGATAAAGTAGATCACAACCTACTACTTGATAAGATAGAAAAATGTGGGTTAGACAGCATCACCCCCAGATGGATTCGTAGCTGGCTGACCAGCCATACTCAGCGTGTAGTCCTCAATGGAACTGCATCTACATCAGCGGTTCTCAACCTTTTTTAGGTCGCGACCCCCGATCTGTCAAGCACCGCACATGTGCGGTGCTACCTCCTGCGCCGCGCATGCGCAGTGCTGCTCCCTGTGCCAGCCGAGGTGTAGGCCGCCGCCCATTTGGGGCGGTGGCAGGCAGGCCCAAGCGCTCCTGGGTGGCAGCGATGGCGCAGGGTGACCACGCCTGGGCCACCAGCTAGCCCAGCCCAAGGGAGGTAAGCCACCCGCCGGGCCCCACGCGTGCCAAAAACTCTCCCTGCGCCCGCCGCAGCCCCACTAGCCTTGCCTTCGCTACCGCCTGTTTGGGGTGGCAGCAGGCAGGCCCAGGCGCTCCTGGGCGGCAACGATGGCGCAGGGCGACCACGGGCTGGGCCACCAGCTAGCCCAGCCCAAGTGGTGTTAGGCCACCCGCCGGGCCCCACGCGCACCAAAAACTCCCTGCGCCCGCCGCTGCCCCGCTAGCCTTACCTTCACTGCCGCCCGTTCGGGGCGGTGGCAGGCAGGCCCAGGCGCTCCTGGGCGGCCACGGCAAGCAGCAGCGACAGCGCAGGGCGACCACCGGCTGGGCCAACCACTGGCCCAGCCCAAGGGAGGTAAGGCACCTGCCGGGCCACGCGCGCGCCAGCTGCCCTCCCTGCGCCCGCCGGCCTCCCACCTCCCACCCCTGGCCCTCTTTTACTTACATTTTTAGTAGTTGCTCAGCAAGGAGGGGTGGAAAGTTCTAGACCGCTCGCCTTCGCTGCAGACAACTTGCAGCACCGTTTGCAGACTGGGACTTTTGGCGGGCTCAGCAGGGCAGAGACAGCCTGGACAATTCCTATTGGCTTTTGAAAGCCAATAGAATTAGACTCTATTCAAGAGAGTCTATTCTATTGGCTTTCAAAAGCCAATAGAATAAGAGGGAGTAGCACAGCTAAGGAAAAGGGGGGGAAATGGCATAGCACAGCTAAGGAAAAGGGGGAAAATGGTGGACTGCGTTGTTTGGCGACCCCCGTGAAATGGTCATTCGACCACAAATGGGGCCGCGACCCACAGGTTGAGAACCACTGATCTACATGGAGGCAAGTGTGTAGTGGGGTGCCCCAAGGCTCTGTTCTAGGCCTAGTGCTCTTCAACATCATCAATGATTTGGACGAAGGGATAGATGGGGAACTCATCAAATTTGCAAACGACACCAAGCTGGCAGGAATAGCCAACACTCCAGAAGATAGGCTTAAGATACAGAAGGATCTGAACAAACTGGAACACTGGGCGCCATCTAACAAAATGAAATTCAACGGTGAAAAAAAGGAAAGTTCTACATTTAGGCAAGAATAACCAAATGTACTGGTATAGTATAGGTGGTACCTTGCTCAATAGTACCAACTGTGAGAGGGAACTCGGAGTGCTAGTGCACAATCACTTAGATATGAGCCGGCAGCTTCCAAAAAAGCCAACACGGTGTTAGGCTGCATTAACAGAGGGATAGAATCAAGATCACGTGAAGTATTAATACCACTTTACAATGCCTTGGTAAGGCCACACTTAAAATACTGCATCCAGTTTTGGTCACCATGATGTAAAAAAGATGTTGAGACTCTAGAAAGAGTGCAGAGAAGAGCAACAAAGATGATTAGAGGTCTGGAGGCTAAAACATAAGGAACAGTTGCTGGAATTGGGTATGTCTAGTTCAAGGGTCTGCAACACTCAAAGAGCCACATGGACCCGTTTCCCAGAGGGAGCTTGATTGAAGAGTTTAATTAAAAAGAAATAGAGGCTGCTGTGCATGAGGTCTCTTTTTTTTCCCTCTCCCTCTCTCTCTCTCTCTCTTTCCTCTCCCTCTCTCTCTCTTTCCTCTCTCCCTCTCTTTCTCTCAGTCTCTCTCCCTCTTTTTTCTCTCTCTTTCTCTTTCCTCTCCCCCCCTCTTTCTTTCTCTTTCCTCTCCCCCTTTCTTTCTCTCTCTTTTTCTCCCTCTCTCTCTCCCTTTCTCTCTTCCTCTTTCTCTCCTCTCCCCCTCCCCCTCTCTCTTTCTCTCCCTCTCTCTTTCCTCTCCCTCTCTCTCCCTCTCTCCAATGTTCTGCTCACCTGGCAAGCTGGCTTCTAGCTGTTCTCCAACAGGCTGGCTCTCTCCTGCCCTTCCTACTTCCTGCAGAGACGCAGTCAAGGCAGGAGCCCCGCCCAAGAAGCTTGCCAGCTCATCAGCGAACAGGGTGAGGCCACTCTCTTTTTTACACACACACACACACACACACAGAGAGAGAGAGAGAGAGAGAGAGAGAGAGAGAGAGAGAGAGAGAGAGAGAGAGAGAGAGAGAGAGAGAGAAGGGAAGCGCAAGTGCCTGTCTCTGTCTCTGTCTCTCTCTCTCTGCAAATGGCAGAGGAGGCTGGGAGCCACAGGAGAAGGCTTAAATAGCCGCATGCGGCTCCGGAGCTGCAGGTTGCCAACCTGTGGTCTAGTTTAATGAAGAGAAGGACAAGGGGGGACATGATAGCAGTGTTCCAATATCTCGGGCTGCCACAAAGAAGAGGGAGTCAAGCTATTCTCCAAAGCACCTGAAGGCAGGACAAGAAGCAACGGATGGAAACTAATCAAGAAGAGAAGCAACCTAGAACTAAGGAGAAACTTCCTGACAGAACAATTAACCAGTGAAACAACCTGCCTCCAGAAGCGGTGAATGCTCTAACACTGGAGGTTTTTAAGGAGAGACTGGACAGCCATTTGATTGAAATGGTATAGGGTTTCCTGCCTGAGCAGGGGGTTGGACTAGATGACCTCCAAGTACCCTTCTAACTTTTATTATTAGTAGTAGTAGTATTAGTATTATTAGTATTAGTATTATTATTGTGGATCATTGCACAGTCAGCCAGATGTTCAGACTGGATTTGGCATTTTATCTACCTATTGAGTCCTTACAAGGACCTGGGATAGGCAGATGTGGATGTTTGATTGTATTACAGATATTGTCGCAGGATGGAAGCAGTTCCTAGTAAGGCCGCCTTTTAAATTGACTAATGGCGAATTTGTCAATGCCAGTGGTATTCAAGTGGTGCTCCAGTTGTTTTGGGATTGCACCCAAGGCGCCTATTACTATTGGTACTACTCTTGCTTGCTTTTGCCACAGTCTTTCTATTTCTATTTGTAGGTCTTTGTATTTTGTTATCTTCTCCAGTTCTTTCTCGTCTATTCTGCTGTCTCCAGGCACTGCCACGTCCACTATCCAGACTTTTTTGTCTTTCTTATCGACAATCGTTATGTTGCAGGTGCTTGTCTGTTTGAATTCTGAAGTCCCAGAGCAGTTTAATTTTATCATTTTCTATGACTTTCTCTATTTTATGATCCCACCAGTTCTTGCTTACAGGCAAATGATATTTCTTGCAGATCTTCCAATGCATCATTGTTGCTACTTTGACATGCCGCTGCTTGTAGTCAGTCTGTGCGATCTTCTTGCAGCAGCTTACCAGGTGGTCCACTGTTTCTTCAGCTTCTTTGGATAGGCGGCACTTACTGTCTGTTGCTGTCTTATCAATTTTGACTTTATATGCATTTGTCCTTACGGCTTGGTCTTGTGCAGCCAGAATTAGTCCCTTGGTCTTTTTCTTTAATTTTCCTGCTCTTAGCCATTGCCAGGTCTTGTTATTATTTGCTTTCCCAGGTATTTTTTTAATGTACTGGCCATGTAGTGCTTTGTCTTCCCATGCCTCTATTGTGTTCTTCACTTGATCTTTCTTGTAGGCCAGTTTGGTCTCTCCAGTAGTCAGTAAGCCTTCCTGATATACTAATTTCAGTGCATCTTCATCACTGTCCTTCAGATATTCTTCCAAAGCCATTTTTTCTTCTTCAACCATCTGATGTACTTGCATCATTCCACGCCCACCTATTTGCCTTGGTAGATAAAGTCTGTCAATGTCACTGCGTGGATGAAGGGCATGATTCATTGTCATTATTTTTCTGGTCTTCCTGTCTATTGCTTTTAGTTCTGCTTGAGTCCAGTCCACTATTCCAGCTGTATATCTAATGACTGGAATTGCCCAAGTGTTGATTGCCTTTATTGTATTTCCTCCATTGAGTTTGGACTTTAAGATCTTCACTCTCTTGATGTATTCACCTCTAATCTTTTTCTTGACTTCAGTGTGGTTGATGTTGTCAGCTTGAAGGATACCCAAGTATTTGTAGTAATCTTCATTATTATTATTATTATTATTATTAATAATAATAATAATAATAACAATTTTTTCAATTTTTCAGTTTCTTTTTTCAACTAAACGTTTAAAAAAACAGTTTATATTTTAATTCTTTAGAATTTTTTAAATTCTTAATGATCTAAGAGGAAAAAATAAAAAATCACTGAAAAAGAAACACTTAAAATGGAATATATTGAGCATATGCCTCACGAAGTCCCAAATTACGTATGTATTACATGTAAATCATATGAAATACTGGATCTGGTTTTGGTCACCACATTACACAAAAGATGTTGAGACTTTGGAAACAGTTCAGAGAAGAGCAAGGAGAAACTTCCTAACAGTGAGGACAGTTAACCAGTGGAACAGCTTGCTCTCAGAAGTTATAGGTGCTTCATCACTGGAGGTTTTTAAGAAGAGACTAGACAGTCACTTGTCTGAAATGGTATGGGGTCTCCTGCTTGATCAGGGGGTTGGACTAGAAGACCTTCTAGGTCCCTTCCCGCTCTATTCTGATTGGTTTAAAACTGGGCCTTCTAGTGGAGTGTTCTAAATAGTGTTGTATTTTACTAAATGGTTTCATGCATACTTTAAAAAAATGAAGGTTGAAATAAGGATATAAAAAGAAAATACTAAATCTTAAACTTATCAAACCATTCAAAACTTCCCATTGAATAGATGTTGAGACTCTAGAAAGAGTGCAGAGGAAGAGCAACAAAGACAATTAGCGTACTGGAAAATAAAGTATATGATAAACCCATTGCAGGAACTGGGCACATGAAATCTAACAAAGAGAAAGACTAAGATTCATATAATAACATTGTTTCAGTAATTGAGGGCTGTCACAGACAAGAAAGACCTATTTTCCAAAACACCCAAGGTTGGACAAGAATTAATAGGTGAAAGATCATTATTAAAGAGAGATCTAACACTTTGCCTCCAGAAATTGGTGGTACTTCATCACTGGAGGTTTTCAAGAAAAGATTGGACAACCATTTGTCTGAAATGGTATAGGATCTCCAGGGATTGGAATAGAAGACCTCTATGATACCATCCAACCCTATTATTCTATGTCAGCGGTTCTCAACCTGCGGGTCGCGACCCCTTTGGGGGTCGAACGACCATTTCACAGGGGTCGCCTAAGACCAGGGCTTTTTTTCTCATAGAATGCTCAAAACGGCATTCCGGCATCTTTTTTTGATGGATATTTTTCAACTTTTCCATGAGCTGTGCTACACCCTCTATTCTATTGACTTTCGAAAGCCAATAGAATAGACTCTATTGAATAGACTCTTAATCTATTGAATAGATTAAGAGTCTATTCAATAGACTCTATTCTATTGGCTTTCGAAAGCCAATAGGAATTGTCCAGACCTGGTCGTTAACAGCTGTCTCTGCACTGCTGAGCACGCCAAAAGACCCAGCCCGCAAACGTTGCACATGAAAGTTGTCTGCAGCAAAGGCAAGTTTGCAGGAACTTTTCACCTCTCCCTGCTGAGCAACTACGCCATCTCCTACTTGTAAGTAAAAGAGAACCAGGAGTGGGAGGTGGGGAGCAGCACTTAATTCTGCCCTGCTGAAAAAGTGGAGTCCATGTGCACTCCTGCCTCGTGCTCACCCGTGTCAGCCAGGCTCTCCAGGGTCGCGCTGCAGCATGGAGAGCCTGGAACTGAAGCACAGAAAACATGTGCTCGCCTGCCTCGTGCTCACCTCGTGCGCCATCGGTGTGCATTGCAGCGGCTGCTATGGGAGCCGTGGGGCCCGCTTGACAAGCGGGGCTGCATGGGAAAGGTGGCGGTGGAGGTGGTGCGGGCAGGGCAGCGGTGGGCGCTGGGTGCAAAGATGGTGCACGTGGCACACGGTGGGTGGCTAACCTTCCTTTCGCCGGGCCAGCTGGTGGCTTAGCCAGTGCTGGACCTGCGCTGCCGCTGCCTCCTGTGTGCCTACATGGCCGCCCTGGAGCGCCTGGCCCACGACACTTGCCGCCTCCTCGGCCTGCCTGCAGCCCACGCCCTCCCACCGCCCTGCACTGGCGTCTGGCTCGGCAACTGCAAGCTCTGCGCCATCAGTGTGGCATGCAGCTAGTGCTGTGGGAGCTGAGGGGCTGCGCGGGGTGAACGGCGGGGCAGGCGAGGCAGCTGTAGGCGGGGATATGGGGGCGGAGGTAGCTGCACCAGCCGCACCGGCTCTGGGGGGCAGCCCACCACTGATGCCCCCCATGCCTCACACATCATATTCTTAGGAACCTGTCTCGCTTTCAACTCACCCTAAAATTCTTCATTCAGGCAGGCTTCCAGAGTTCAGCCGGCAGGATGCAGATAACCCCTCCCCCCTGTCCTGCCGCCTCCCACGACACCACGCCGCTCCACGTCCTGCACCTCAAGCCTCCATGGCACAGAACCGCTGGTGTCCCCAATAGCCACTGATGCACTCCCCGCCGCCGGTGACCATGCAAGCCCTGGCAATTGCTCCAGCCAAAGAAGCAGGTGGCTGGGAGGCTGCAGCTGCGTCGCGCTTCTGCGCCCATCAGCTGGTGACCCCCTGAATGTGCACTTGTCAGCTGGGAGGTCTGGCGACAGAGTCGGCTGGCATGGAGGGCGATGGGGAGGTGGCGGTTCGGCCCCGCCTGCCTGCGAATGTCGGGCCCACGGGGCTCGACACAGAGTCGACGGTCCAACATAACTTCCCTCCTCGGATGAAAAAGAAGGAATCTCTCTCACCTGTGTCCCTTTCCCCCCCTCAAGTGACAACAGGAGGTTGCAGACAACTAAGTCAGCCAGTGCAGGAAGCCCTGGAATGGCCAGTCCAGGGCGCCTGGTTGCAGTGCTGGATGTCTTTTGCTCCTAGAAGCCGGTGGCAAGAGAAAGAAGTCGTTCCAACTTCAAGCCAGCTACTGGATGCCTATTTGCACTTTTTTTTCCTTTTTTTTTTTTGAGTACTTGTCTGCCAACCCACCCCATCTGTAAAAGAAAAAGTCTTCCACCCAAGCATAACTTTTAAGGATTTTAAGGATCTTAGAGAGGGAGAGAGAAATAGAGAGAGGGAGAGAAAGAGGGAAAGAGAAATAGAGGAAGAGAGAGAGAGAGTGGCAGGGAGAGAGAAAGAAAGGGAGACAGAGGGAGAGAGAGAGGGAGAGAGAGAAAGAGGGAGACAGGGAGAGAAAGAGGGAGGGAGAAAGAAAGGAAGAGGGAGGGAGAGAGAGAAAGGGAGAGGGGGAGAGAAAAAAGGAGACACAGAGAGGGAGAGAGAAAGAAAGAGAGATTAAATTAGGAACATGGTTGTTAAGTGAATCTGGTTTCCCCCATTAACGTTGCTTGTCAGAAGGTTGCAAAAGGCGATCACATGACCCTGGAACAATGTGACCATCATAAATATGAATCAGTTGCCAAGCATCGAAATGTAAATCACATGACCCTGGGGATGCTGCAACGGTCATAAGTGTGAAAAATGGTCATAAGTCACTTTTTCCAGTGCCGTTGTAACTTTGAACAGTCACTAAGCAAACTGTTGTAAGTCAAGGACTACCTGTACTTTATCACTTTTTTCCATTTTTTTTTTGGTCATCAAGTTTTTGACACCTCGCTGACTGGTGGTATTCGAATGTTGCCATATTCTAAAAGTGCTACAATTGGTGAAAAGGTTGAAAAGCCCTGCACTAATGGACCAATTATTTCATAACAGTAGCAAAATTACAGTTATGAAATAGCAACGGAAATAATTTTATGGTTGGGGGGTCACCACAAGATGAGGAACTCTATTAAAGGGTCGCGGCACTAGGAAGGTTGAGAACCACCGTTCTATGTTCATATGTTTTATGTGATTGAATGTATTGGATGGTCCCAGTGAATAAATGGTAATGACTGAAACTGTGATATGAATTCAGACATTATCTCCAATATTGGAGGCAACTCCATAATTCTCATTTTCAACCATTTTACACCCAGAGCTCAAGATATTCTGAAGTTTTCTCCTTTTAAGGTACTGCAGAATGTCTAAAACATTATTTTATTTGGCAGGGGAGGATGATGATGAGCTATGCTGCTTTTGATTTTTCTTCTGATGGCTTTCTTCTGATAGCTTTTTGATTCCGGCTGGCAGGAGAAAGATGAAGGAGAAGGAAAGACAACACAATATGTTTTGAAAGACAGAGGTCTAAAGGGCTTTCATTGATTGTGGTGGCTCTTTTTCAGGACTATGAGAAAAGATTGCAAGAGAAGGATGTCATTGATACCAAGGACTATTTGGATGCACACAGAGCAATTGTTGCAAAGTACATGGAAAAGGTAAGGTTTTTTTTAATGTACCTAATGTAAAATATACTTGGAAATAGTTTGGAAAAATTCTAACCCTAAACATAACCTTAAATAATTGAAAGTAGCATAACTCCAGTGGCAAGATGGATGGCATATATATTCAATAAATAAATAAAAATACTTGGAAATATTCTGGGAATATCTCTGCAAAAGATGTGATACATCTTTATGAGTTGTAAGACAACAGGGTATGTTTTAAGTTAAATCATTTAACTAAATAGTTAAAATTATATTTAATAAGTTAATAATAAATAGAAATTTATAATAGAAATAAATATTTATTTAAATATTTCCTGTAATTTATCTCTGCCACCTCATTGCTTATGTCACCAAATTCTGATTTCTTAACAAACTAGGGAAGTTAAAGGCCAAATTATAAAAACAGTTTTGCATCTCAAGTGCATTATGTTTTGTTTTGTTTTAATGTGAGCTACATGGGCTAATTAAGAACAGCAGTGTGGATTTTCCCTCAGTAGGACAAAATGAATAAGTCCATTAAGAAAGGGCAAACTTTTGCAAGATGGATCAATCTCTGCAGCTTCTAAACATGCAAATTAATAGATTTTTGTCCTTAAAAACTGCAGACCAGATTCATTCCTAATTTCAGTATCTTGGTCAAACTGCACATTGGCTTAACCTATCTTTTCAGTTGCTTTTGTACGTCACTCTAGTTGTACATCTTACTTGCTTATGATTATTTTCTATTTTTAAGAAAGATTATAAAATAAATAAAATAAAATAAAATAATGTAGAAAATAAAATAATGGATTAGGAATGAATGATTTTTCATCCTATATACCTTTGCTTGACTGTTTTAGCCCTAAATGATCTTTAAGTTAAAGATTTTTAATTTTTTAACAAAAAAATAGAAATAGAGGCTGACATTATAGTGACTTGCAAAATATTTCATATGTTTGAGCTTACGCTCACAGAAGATTCAAACTATATATGTATCCAATGTAAAACATATAATTACTAGAAGAAAAAGTAAAGGGTCTAGAAGCAACTCTAGCCACTCTGAAACTCAGTGAACAAAGTGTAATTTCCAACTTAAACAAGAAAACTACACCATAATTAAACACAATAGGGAGTAAACAGCTTCTAAAAAAAACCCATATATGGATAAAAAGAAGAAAACTGATACATCCCAATTGAACACAATAGGGAACAAACAGCTTCTGAAAAATGACCCTATATAGAACCTAAAGAGGAAGACCGATGGAAATATGTCACTTTTAGAAGAAAACAGCAAGAAAACAACTTGCCCTCAGAAATTGTAGATGCTTTATCACTGGAGATTTTTAAGAAGAGACTGGAGAGTCATATGTCTGAAATGGTATAGGGTCTCCTGCTTGAGCAGATAGCTGGACTAGAAGACCTCCATGGTCCCTTCCAGCTCTATTCTTATATATTGATGGATTGATTGATTTGCTAATTTGAGTAGCATAGCAATTAAGTAATTTTAGATTTAAGATAATTTTATTTTCCTTTTTTTTTAGGTTAGGGAATCAGTAATTAATCGTTTTCTGATCGCAAAGCATCATTTTGTTCTTTCTGACTTGGTCAATGAAGATGAAATCCCTACTATTGGGTAAGGAAGAGAATATAAGGCTAGCTCAAAGTTGTAATAACGTGTTTCAGATGTAGCATGTTTTTGTCTTACTTTGAAGTGTTTTAATTTAAATATTTTTCAAAAGTACAATTGGGGCCCTGAAAACCTTGCTTAATTTGTAGCTGTGTCACTTTCTAAGCAAACTTATTTCTAGTTTTGTTTCAATAATGTTTAATGGAATAACATTTAATCTATCTTTGGCTGGCATTTTCAGTTACATTTTCTGAAAACATGAAGATAATTGAAGGTTCATGATGACAATGTGAAATAGGTTGTGTGGAAAAAATGTATTTCCACAATCATTCTGGACAAAGTCATCTGGAAGTAGATGTGACAACACTACCATATAAGTGACATAAGGATGTGCATGATGTCACATACAGAACCCATGATATCAGCTATCTCTGGAAGTAAAAGAAGGGCTAGGCAAGGAACTGAAGGAAGGTGGGCAGTTAACAACATTAAAGGCAGAAATGGAAATTGAGTGGAATACGAGACATATACCCAAAAGAGGGAGCTCTCATGCCAGAGTGAAACTGCCATAAAGAGATGTACCATTCTTTACTGTCAGTCCTACAAAGTAGAGCAGACGAAGAAACCAATGCCATGTAGGATAGGACTACTTTTATTGTAAAGTTATAGCAACAGAATCTTGTATCTTTATGTGAAACAAGAAGAAGCTTTTCTGAGACATTTTTTCAAATTAGTTTTTTGGGAATGGACTCAAGCCCCATTTATCTTGATTTCTTAGTCTGATCTACCTTGTAGGGCTGGCAGGAGCTTTAGTTAGATTTTTTGTCAGCACATTTCATTCCCTCAAAAACCTTTTCTATTCCCCCATTCAGTTCCAACCCCTGCTTTTATTTCTTCTTTCTTTCCTTTCTACCAAGTAATTCAAACCATACCTATCTGGAAGTGAATTCCACTAAATATAGTGGGATCTTTGATGCATATAGGACAGTTCTATATATTTTCTGTTACCATGCAGACATTTTTAATTCGGTTTCATCTCTCTTTTCCCTCCTCAGTGAGATGTTTGGGTTGTCCATGCCATGAATTATGTGATACCTATCTGTATATTTCAAGTTGTAATACAAATAATCGATTGTTTGCACATCCACTGAACTTTATTTCACTCTTGGTTTTTCTTTTTGTTCTGCTCTGCCTTCTTCTTTCTAAGTTCTGCTGGCCCAGGGTATGTCAACTTGCATTCTCACTTCTCTGTAGATGGTTGGTTTTGAGATCCATATACAAACCAGTGCATTTTATAGAATTATTATTATTTAGAAATCATAGTTATTATACAATGTTAGCATGACAAATTATAGCTACAGAACCTTTATATTTTAGCTCTGGTTTTTTATTGGTAGCTTTTTGAGCATCAGCCTCTTTACACTGGCCGAAGCAAAGCGACCCTTAAAACCAAGGAGAAAAGAGAGGAAGAAAATAACAGCACAGAATCTCTCAGATGGTGATATAAAACTCTTGGTTAATGTTGTCAGAGCATTTGAGCTTCCTGTTAGAAAGTGTGCTGGGAGGTAAGCAACTTTTAATCAAGCTCTTAGCTATGTTCTTCTGTGGATAATATATTGGACATTGCTTTAGTCTGTATGTTTGCTGATCAAAATCTTAGAAAGCAGTACTGGAGTATTTATTCCCCTCCCCTCCAATTTTTAATTATTAGTACTTTATTGTTACATAGCCATGCATCTTGCCCTCCAAAGCTTTAACTGTGCCTATTGAAGCCCTTGAGAACATAAAGTAGGAAACTACTTGTTCCATTCCTCCAGGCATATAATTCAAAAGTCCCTGAAAAGGTCCTGAAAAACACCTCTCTCGTGATGTGATGGTGAGTAAGAAAACAAGAAGAGCTGCAGCCAATGGGAGATCGCAGCTCAAAGCAGGAAAGAAGACATGTTAAAATCTCAGAAGGCATCCTTCCTAGTTCCCTGGAAAGTAAAGGCAAGGGTAGGGGGCAGGGGGAGGTGCTTTCAGATTTGCAAGATTCTATTCTTATAATAGAGGTTATAATATGTTATAATAGTTGTAATACCTTATACTTTTCAACAGTTTGTTTAATGACCGTTCAACTTTTCAACAGTTTGTTTAATGACCGTTCAAAGTTACAACAGCACTGAAAAAAGTGACTTATGACTGTTTTTCATACTCATGACCTTTGTAGCATCCCCATAGTCACATAATCAAAATTCAGATGCTTGACACTGACTCATAGTTATAACAGTTGCTGTGTCCTGGGGTCATGTGAACACCTTTTGTGACCTTCTGGCAAGCAAAAAAGCGGGAGAAGCCAAATTCACCTAACAATTGTGTTTGTCAAGGTTCCAACTAATGAACCCAACCAAGTAAACATCAACAAGACGATCCAATCTCTTTGTGCAAACATTATTGAGTACATCATTTTGGCACGATTGAAAGCAAAACCAGCTTTGATTATTCCCACGCAAACTGGTATAATTAAAAAATAGAATTCTCCCTCCCCTTATTAGTGTAGATCACATTGTCTAATCAAGTGTTAAAGTATTGTTATGGGAAAGTATCTTTGTTTGTTGGTAGGTACCGGTTGAAACATCCTTGGTTCACACGGTTGGTTTTCTTGTCTGGAGTTTGCATTCCACTTTCCCCCTTCTCCTATTCAGTATTCATATTCAGTAATTGCCTAGACCCACACCCCAATCTAGGCAACCCAGCTCAAGGGGCAGCCGGGCAGCCCACCCAACGGCACAGCAAACTAGAGGCAGCCCGACTACCACAGCCTTCTCCCTGCCTCCTTCCAGCCACGCAGCCCTCCCCAGTGGAGACTAGCCCCAGGTGGGGGACTGGATCAGTGTTCCTCCCTGCAAGATCAGCAGCCCCCTCCCCTGCCTCCTGCTAGCCTGGTCTGGCAGAGGACAAAAGGCCTACAGCAATCTGTCAACTGTGAGAAATTGGTGGCAGCAAAATCTGAGGAGGGGAGAAACACAGCAGCAGCAGCAGCAACAGAGACGCTTGGAGTTACAGAGCTCTGTTCTCTGAAGCTGAGTGACCGGCTGAGAGGAGCAGACCAAACAGCAGAGCTGAGCCAAATGGAAAGCTGCATGGCAGGCCTCACCAGAGCAGAGAAGAGCACCGAAAGACAGAAGGAAGCTGGCAGAGAAAAAAACAAAAGGCCGGAGCAGCGAGCAATGGACATGAAGGCAACATTTAAGCTTGGGGTCTCAATAGGAAGGGAGGGAAGGCCCCAGTCAAGAATAAAAATAAATACAGGACAGAAAACAAAAGCTAAATAAATAGGCAAATAAAAGGGACAAGAGTGGAACATTAGAAATCAAGGAAGAACAGGACTAATAAAGAGGCAAATCTTAACAAGGTGTAAGGCCCCACCTCAATTTTACATCTTAAGAAGACAGAACTCTTGGAATATCTCTTCCAACAGGAATCTTTATTAAGAGAAACTGATTGCAGGCATGCTAGACAGGATCTGGGGAATCCTCTCCCACTATTCAATGTTTTAAAGTGTTCCCAAGTAGCCCCCACCCCACAGTTCTTCTGGGCGATTCAATCCGTCAGTCCGCTCCGTTGGCACGATCATTCATTTTCTCTTTTTCCAGATTCCAGGCATTGCATTCCCCCCTCCCCCTTTCCCTCACTGCCGTCAAAGGGGAGAACATCAGAGGGAGTAGGATGAAAGACGATGGCTGCATTGTTATGGTTAGTCGTCTCGAAGAGAATAAACAACCAGTCACTTTGTAGTTAATGAAGGAAGTGAGAGTCATAAAACCCCCATGCTTACCCTCCTCCCTTTCCTTAGTATGACAGAATCCAGAAGAGGGTAAGAATTGGTTTTATATCAGAGTAGGTAGATAGAAATGAAATATAATTGGATTCTGACATCCTGCCCCCCCCTCAAAAATAAGATCCACCTGTAAAGAAAACAAAACAGGTATAAAAGTTAGTCTGGCTTGTTAGGATACTCTGTATGAAACTTCTTTAATAGCTTCGGGGCTCTGACATGACGTTTATGGACCCACTCATTTTGTGAGGTGGGGAGGTGTTTCCATGTTACTAGGTATTGAGTTGTCCCATGATATCTCCTAGAGTCTAGGATTTTCTTTATCTCAAAGTGTTGTTCTCCTTCCACCATGATTGGAGGTGGGGGGGTTGGCCGTAAGGGTGCCTGATGTTCTCTTTTCAGCAAACTGCAGTGGAAAATTGGGTGTATTTGCCTAAGATTTTTGGGTAGTTCTAATTCTACTATTACTGGGTTTATGATTCTTTTAATTGGAAAAGGCCCTATAGATTTTGGTCCAAGATTTTTACAGGGTTTTAGGTATTTTTTAGATAAGTACACCATTTCTCCTATAATGAATGGTGTAGATTCAACCCTTTGTTTATTTGCTTGTGCTTTGTATGCTTGCCTAGCTTCATCTAGGGCTTTTCTAGCTATTGGCCAGGTGTTTTGTAATTGTTCCATCCATTCCTTCAGTGATGGGATTGCCAGTTTGTTTGGGGTTAGTTCTGGCATGGGGTTGAAACTTTGACCGGTAGCTATTTGAAAGGGAGTGTAACCTGTGCTAGAGTGGACTGCATTATTGTAGGCTACTTCTGCGAAAGGGAGTAGGTCCATCCAATCGGACTGTTGGAAATTAAGAAAGCATCTTAAATATTGCTTAAGTACTGAGTTCGATTTTTCCGATTGACCATTCCCTTGCTGGTGATGGCTAGATGTCAGTCCCTGAGTGGTCCCTAAAAGGGATAAAAATTCCTTCCAAAATGCAGACGTAAATTGCACTCCCCTATCAGATATGATGCGTTGGGGTGCCCCATGCAATCTGTAAATATGCTGCACAAAAAGTTTTGCTAAGGCTTTTGCAGTGGGAATCTTTTGGCAAGGGATAAAGTGCACCTGTTTGGAAAACAAGTCCGTGACTATCCAGATGACAGTGTTTCCATTGCTTTCTGGTAATTCCACTATAAAAGCTATGGCTATTTCCCTCCAGGAGGCTGAGGGATTTGCAACTGGTTGTAATAGTCCGGGCGATTTCCCTTGCAATCTCTTGGCAGTTGCACACTTTGGGCAGCTGGCCACGTAACTTTCTATGGCCTTTTTCATGGATGACCACCAAAATTGCCTTTTAATTAAGTGTAATGTTTTTACAAATCCTGCTGATTTTGTGTCGTGGCAAAGCTGCATGAATGTGACTCTTTGGGTTGTTGGTATATATAACTTTTCCCCCACACAAGGCAGCCCATCTTTCATTGTGCACACATGTTTATTTTTCTGGAACCATTCATCTGTTTCCAAACTTTTCCGGAATTCAATTCCGGTTTGGCTACCCAGCTGCGGTTTTAATTTAGCTTAGCCTCTGGTGGGTACTGGCACTGCCAGTTGTGATTCCACCATCATCGGTTTAGAGTCGGTGGCTCGCATGCTGTTATATTGGGGGATGCGAGATAGTGCATCTGCCAGGAAGTTCTTTCCCCCCGGCAAATGCTTGAGTGTAAATTGGAACTGGTGAAAATGCTGGGACCAGTGGGCTTGCTTGGGATTGAGCTTCCTGGGTGTTTTCAAGGCTTCCAAATTTTTGTGGTCTGTCCACACCTGGAAAGGGACTTTATTACCTTCAAGGAACTGACGCCACGTGAGTAATGACCAACGTATCCCATATGCCTCTTTCTCCCACACGGGCCAGCGCTGTTCCATTTTGGTTAGTTTCTTGGATGTATACGTGCAGGGTTACAATACCCCTTCGTTGTTTTCTTGTAATAGTACAGCCCCCACTGCCACATCACTTGCATCCGCCTTTATTATGAAGGGCTTATCCATGTCTGGGTGCCTCAGTTCTGGTTCGGCAGAAAAGAGTCTCTTTAATCTCTCTAATGCCGCTTGGCACTCCATTGTCCATTTTAATGGCTGGCTAGGTTTTACTAAGGATGCTCCCTTTGTTTTTAGTAAGTTCGTGAGGGGCAGGGCTATCTGGGCAAACGAGGGAATGAATTGGTGGTAAAAGTTTGCGAAACCAGGAAACTTTGCAGTTGCTTTCTTGTGCGAGGTGGTGCCCATTCTAATACTGCTCTGACCTTCTCTGGGTCCATTTCAATGCCCTGTGGGGATATGCGATAAACTAGGTAGTCAATTCTTTCCTGGTGTAATTTGCATTTCGATAGTTTCGCATATAGGTGGGCGGCTCGCAGTTTCTTTAAAACCGTTCTGACTAGGTTGACATGTTCCTCTTTTGATTCGGTGAAGATAAGGATGTCGTCTAAGTAAACCAGAACTCCCTTAAATAGGTGCTCCCTTAGTACCTCGTTGATTAATTGCATAAATACTGCAGGTCCACCTTGTAATCCAAATGGCAAGACTTTGAATTGGTAGCACCCCATTGGGCAGTTAAATGCAGTTTTCCATTTATCCCCTTCCTTAATTCTCACATGGTAGTACGCTTCCCTTAGATCTAGTTTAGTAAAAAAAAATTCCTTTCGAGAGGTGTGATAACATGTCCTTCATGAGGGGTAGGGGGTATACGTTGCTTTCACTGATTGTATTTAGGAGCCTATAATCTATGCATAAGCGTAAAGAGACTTCCTTCTTCTATCTAAAGAGGACCGGAGCGGCCACTTTAGGCTTGGCTAGTTCAATGAACCCCCTTTCTAGGTTTTTCCTGTATGAATCTTTCATTTCCTCCTTCTCCTTTGGGCTCATGGAGTATAATCTGGGCTTTGGGAGTTTTGCTCCAGGCTTGAATTCTATGGCACAGTCCATGGGTCGGGGGGGGGAGGGAAGCTCATCCACCCTCTCCTCACTGAAAACTTCAGCAAGATCTCTGTATTCCTCTGATATTTCTGGTAGCCCCTTTTCTTCTCCCATGGATGCTTTTTCCGTTCTTAATTTTGGTAGGTCCTCTTGGGTTTTTAAGTCCATAGGGTCCCCTTTTGGGAAATTGATTTCTGCTGTCCTCCAATTTACCCAGGGGTTCCATTTCTTTAACCAATCTATCCCTAGAATCATCGGGCATTCCATGCCTGGGGTCACTACAAACGTTATGTCTTCCTCATGGTTGCCCAGGGAGAGGTGGATTGGTAAAGTGGCTAAGGTAGCTGGCACCCCTCCTGTTATGGACCCATCTAACTGGCCAAATGAGATTGGTTGTTCTAGCCTCCTTGACAGAATGCCCAGATTCCCCACTAGTGTCGGGCTAATGAGGCAGTGGGTGCAGCCAAAGTCTATTAAGTCTTTCACCTTGACAGCTTCAGGCATGGAGGGAATTAATATGGGTGCGATGGGTCCACTTACCAGGGGTTTGCACTCCGAGCTGTCGTCTGAGGCATCCACCGGCCCTGCGGTGTAGAGTCTTTGAATAGATTGGTGTCTTCGTTGTCCGTGGTATTGTCTTCCATCCAGATCACCATCTGCGGGTCTGGGGGAGTGGTGACTACTGGATCAGTGGACGTCCCCGGGGCTGCAGGTTCCAATTCCCCCTCAGTGTCTCTCCCATTGCGGCTCCAGGAACTGGTGCGGCCATGGGGCTCAGAATTCTCCTCTCCTAGGGAGCTGAGGGTTCTCTTCATCAAGTCGATAGCTTTCTCTAGGATCCAGCTCGAGTGCGGTACCAAGCTTCCTTCCACTTTGCTTGTGTACAGGGATTTCCCCATCTCCTGCTTCCATTCTGGTTGGTTGGCCCCCCCGTCTCAGAGTCACCTTTCTTGATTTCTTTTCCCACTTGCCTTTCTTTCCAATGCCCATTGACCATCAAGGTTTGTGGTTACGCGTCTCCACCACCTCTTCTCCTGAGGAATCTGACCTCTCAGATCCCGACATCTGGCAGGTTTTCAGTCGGGGCAGTGGCTCCCTCTCTGGGGGGCTTTCTCCCTTCCCTGCTCCATCGTCTGACATGATATTTTTTGCAATGTCCCCCGCAAGGTTCTCCCTTCCAGGTGGACTAATTTTGCAGATCCTGTCTAATGTAAGGACCCACCTCAATTTTACATCTTAAGAAGTCAGAACTCCTGGAATGTCTCTTCCAACAGGAATCTTTATTAAGAGAAACTGATTGCAGACAGGATCTGGGGAATCCTCTCCCACCGTTCACTGTTTTAAAGTGTTCCCAAGTAGCCCCCACCCCATAGTTCTTCCAAGCGATTCAATCCTTCAGTCCGCTCCGTCGGCACGATCACTCATTTTCTCTTTTTCCAGATTCCAGGTGTTGCATTCCCCTCCCCTTTTTGCCTCACTGCCGGCAAAGGGGAGAACTTCACAGGGAGTAGGATGAAAGACGATGGCCGCATTGTTATGGTTAGTCCTCTTGAAGAAAATAAACAAGTGGTCACTTTGTAGTTAATGAAGGAAGTGAGAGTCATAAAACCCCCATGCTTACCCTCCTCCCCTTCCGTAGTATGACAGAATCCAGAAGAGAGTAAGAATTGGTTTTATATCAGAGTAGGTAGATAGAAATGAAATATAATTGGATTCTGACACAAGGTGAATCTTAAATAATAAGGTAGGGAGGAATTGGAGGTCAAAAACTTTTTAAAAATAGAGGGAAGAAAAGAATAAATAAAACTAACATAACAGTAAGAAGGTTAAATAAACAACAAGGTAGAAAAACGAGCACAAATAGGCAGAATAAAGGGTAGGGAAAAAAATAGGCACAATTAACTGGAACAGAAGGAAGAAACAAGACTAACAGCAAAGCACACCCACCAACGAAAAAAGAGGGATTTTCAAACAACAAAATCATGGAACAGGTAACTGATACTATTGTGATATGCAATACATGTTCCATATATGTGCTTATGCCCAAAGAACACCCCAATTAAACATGCATTAGATGTAAACTAAGTGAACTACTAGAGGAAAAAGTAAGTGACTTAGAGGCAACTGTAGCCAAACTCCAACCCATACAAGAAAACTATACCCAAACTGAATCAAATAATGAACAAATAACTCCCAGAGGATTTAACCTTCCTTGGAGGAAGACAAATGGAGGTATGTCACACACAGAAGGAAACACAATAACCAAAGAAAGAAGCAGCAGACATCTAACAAACCTCTACTGCCCAATATAACCCAACCAGAAGCAGCCCCATTAAAATTGAGCAATCAATTTCTCCTCCTAGATGGAAATACGCAGACCCACAACCTCCTCCTCAAAGAAAACATGTAGACATCTAGCAAAGAAACAAAACCAAACATCCCTAAAAGAGTCACATCAACAAACACACATGAGACAAACAGAAAAGCACCCCAGACAGCACCACCCAAAAAAGGAAGGTGAGTGTTGGTAATAGGAGATTCTAGCCTCAAAGGAACAGAATTAGCCATCTGCAGACTGGACATACAAACCAGGGAGATATGTTGTCTCCATGGAGCAAAAATCAAAGATATGGCCAAGAACCTAACTAAAATAATTAGGTCCACAGATTACTACCCTTTCTCCTTCACATCGGGATGAATGACACAACAAAGAATCTGAGTACAACATTGAGAGATTATAAGCAACTAAGCAATAAAATTAAGGAGCTAGGAGCACAAGTAGGGTTCTCATCAGTATTCCCAACAAAAGGCCAACCCCCATTGAGAGAAAAAAGAATTCTAGAAATAAACCACTGGCTAAAGGGTTGGTGTCGCCAAGAATGCTTTGGTTTCCTGGACCATGGACTGCATTTTCTATGTGAAGGACTCTTGGCAAGGGATGGACTGTACCTCATGAAAACAGGAAAATGTACTCGGAAAAAGACTGGCCAAATTCATCAGGAGGGCTTTAAACTAAAATTGAGAGGGAAGGCTGACCAATCTTTAGAATTTCTAGAAGACAAAACCAGTCATAAACCCCAAGAAAACAAATCAAACAATGAGGTTTAGAGTGATGAGAAAAGAGAAAAACTCCAACAACAATCAGGAGATGCAGGAAACATACCCACAGACAGGTATAAAAGTCTTAAATGCTTATATACAAATGCTCAAAGCTTGGGGAACAAACGGTGAACTAAAAGCAATAGTACATGAGGGCAGGTATGACATAGTTGGTATTACAGAAACCTGGTGGGACGAAACCCATGATTGGAATTTACTGATGGATGGATGCAAATTGTTCAAAAGAAACAGAACTACAAAAAGAGGAAGGGGAGTTGCACTATATGTAAGAGAACACTACATATCTACAGAAATGCACGTGATCAAAGATAAAATCCCTCCAGAATGTATATGGGTCAATATAAAAGAGGGAAAAAGTGACATTGCCATAGGTGTATTTTACAGGCTACCCAACCAACCAGAACAAATAGAAGAACTCTTTGCCAACCAGTTAACAAATGTATATAGGAAACATACCACAGTAGTAGTGGGAGACTTCAATTATCCATATATCAACTGGGAGTCAAACTCTGCAGTGAGTGGGAGATCAAACAGTTTCTTAACCAACCTAGCTGACAACTTTGTCACCCAAAAGGTAAATAAGGGAACTAGAAGTAAAGCTATTCTGGACCTAATTCTTACTAATCGAGAAGAAGTGATAGAGGGAATTAAAGTTGTCGGAACCTTGGATGAAAGTGACCACGTCATGCTAAAATTCAATACAATGCAAACACAAGCAATAAAAAATAATCCAACCAGAGACTTAAACTACAAAAGAGCTGATTTTAACAAACTCAGAGAACCTAGGAAAGATTTCATGGATGAAAATCCTAAAGGGGAAAACAACGCAAGAAGCATGGGAAACTCTGAAAACTATGATCATAAAAGCCCAGTCCAGTACAATACCACTGAAAAACAAGAAATTCAAGAAGAAACCAGCATGGCTGCACAAAGCTCTCTCTGACAAACTGAAAGACAAAAAAGATAAGTACAAAAAATGGAAAGAGGGACACATAAATAAGGCTGATTATCAGCTGACAGCCAGAACATGCAAAGATAAAGTCAGGAAAGCAAAGGCTCAGAATGAACAAAGACTTGCAACAGAAATCAAGGACAATAAAAAAAAGTTTATTTTAACATATTAATAACAAGAAAAATGTCAAGGAAACTGTAGGTCCACTAAAGAGAAAAAATGGCAAGGAAGTAACAGGCAATAGGGAGAAAGCAGAGCTGCTTAACTCATTTTTTGCATCAGTCTTCACACAAAAAGAAATTAAAGCCCAACATACTGCAAAAGACCAGCTACAAACAAAAATTAAAATAAGCAAGAAAATAGTAAGAGAACACCTATCCAACCTTGACAAATATAAATCATCGAGACCCAACAGATTACGTCCCAGAGTTCTGAAGGAGCTGGCAGATATTATCTCAGAACCATTGCATCATATCTTTCAAAAATCCTGGAGCACCGGGGCAGTACCTAATGATTGGGAAAGGGCTGATGTGTTTGAGGGGCTGCCACAAAAAAGAGGGCCCCAAACTATTCTCCAAAGCACCAGAGGGCAAGACAAGAAACAATGGTTGGAAATCAATCAAAGAGAGAAGAAACCTGGAATTAAGAAGAAACTTCCTAACAGTGAGGACAATTAACCAGTGGAATAGCTTGCCTTCAGAAATCGTCAGCACTTCATCACTGGAAGTTTTTAAGAAGAGACTGGATAGCCATTTGTCTGAAATGGTATAGGTTCTCCTGCTCGAGCAGGGGGCTGGACTAGAACAGGGCTTTTCAACCTTTTTACCCATTGTACCACTTTTAGGATATGGCAATATCCAAGTACTACCAGTTGCCTAGCAAGGTGTCAAAAACATGATGACCAAAAAAAAAAGGAAAAAAAAGTGATAAAGTACAGGTAGTCCTCGACTTACAACAGTTCGCTTAGTGATTGTTCGAAGTTACAATGGCACTGAAAAAAGTGTCCCCCTGAGCCACAGCCGAGCAAGACACCTGCCTGCCCTCCCAGCGGCGCTCTTCCTCCTGTCCAAGGTTTTCGTTGTTGTGAGCATTTCTGTTGAGGATTGGCAGCGGGGGTGGGGTGGGGTTTTTTTTTATTCCCCCCGTCTGCTGGGTGGTTGCAGCAGGTTTTGGTCACTTCACATGACCCTGGGACACTGTGACCGTCATAAATATTTATTTATTTATTCGACTTGTATGCCGCTCCTCTTCGGAGACTCGGAGCGGCTTACAACATATACAAAACATCAAAGAATCTAAGTCCAATCAAAATATTAAAAATAGACACCCAACACACGTACAACTTTGGAACAACAACCCACAATCATCCCCAGGCCTGCCGGCAAAGATAAGTTTTAAGGTTCTTTCGGAAGGCCGGGAGAGTGGGAGAAACGTGGACTTCAAGGGGCAGTTGGTTCCAGAGGGTGGGCGCCATAACAGAGAAGGCCCTCCCCCTAGGACCCGCCAAACGACATTGTTTCGCTGACGGGACCCAGAGGAGGCCGACCCTGTGCGCTCTCACCGGTCATAGGGAAGTATGTGGCAGAAGACGGTCCCGTAAGTATCCTGGTCCAGAGCCATATAGGGCTTTATAGGTAATGACCAGCATTTTGAATTGCGCTCGGAGACCAATAGGCAAGCAATGCAGCGTGCGGAGGGTTGGCAAAATGTGGGCACAACGTGGAAGGCCCACAACCGCTCACGCAGCTGCATTTTGCACCAATTGTAGTCTCCGAACACTCTTCAAGGGCAGCCCCATGTAGAGAGCGTTGCAGTAGTCGATCCTCGAGGTGACAAGGGCATGTGTGACTGTGAGGAGAGACTCCCAATCCAAATAAGGACGCAACTGGTGCACCAGGCGAACCTGGGCAAATGTCCCCCTCGCCACAGCCGATAAATGATGTTCCAATGTCAGCTGTGGATCAAGGAGGACTCCTAAGTTGCGAACCTCCGAGGGGTTTATACATTCACCCCCCAGGGTAATGGAAGGACAGATTGAAGCGTCCTTGGGAGACATAACCCACAGCCACTCTATCTTGTCAGGGTTGAGCCTTAATCTGTTAACGCCCATCCAGACCCTCACAGCCTCCAGACACCGGCACATCACCTCAACCACTTCACTGATTTGGCCAGGAGTGGAAATGTACAGCTGAGTATCATCAGCGTACTGATGGTATCTCACTCCATGCCGATGGATGATCTCTCCCAGTGGCTTCATGTATATGTTGAAAAGTAGGGGGGAGAGAACCGACCCCTGAGGCACCCCACATGGGAGTAACCTAGAGGTGGACCTCTGACCCCCCACAAACACCGACTGCGACCGACCAGAGAGATAGGAGGAGAACCACCGTAACACGGTGCCCCCCACTCCCAATCCCTCCAGCCGGCGCAGAAGGATACCATGGTCAATGGTATCGAACGCCGCTGAGAGGTCAAGAAGCACCAGGAAAGAGGACTGGCCTCTATCCTGGACCCGCCAGAGATCATCCATCAGAGCGACCAAAGCAGTTTCGGTGCTGTAGCCGGGCCTGAACCCTGACTGCAGAGGGCCCAGATAATCGGCTTCCTCCAGAGACCACTGGAGCTGGAGTGCCACCACCTTCTCAACAACCTTCCCCACAAAGAGGAGGTTGGAGACCGGATTATAGTTGGTCAGAATTGCTGGATCCAGGGAAGGCTTCTTGAGGAGGGGGAGCACAAGTGCCTCCTTTAAGGGAGCCAGAAAGGACCCCTCCCTCAAAGAAGCGTTGACAATCTCCTGGATCCAGGTACGTGTCACCTCCCTGCTGGCAAAAAACAGCAAGGAGGGACACGGGTCCAACAAACAGGTGGTGGAACTCACAGCTCCAATGGCCCTGTCCACTTCATCAGGCGTAACAGCCTCAAACTCACCCCAGATGATCGGACAAGAACATGCCCCTGTCCCCTCGACTGAATCGTTATCAGTCGACTCTGCTTCACAATTGGAGTCTAGGTCGGCCCAGATCTGAGCTACTTTGTCTGCAAAACAGTTGTTAAAATCCTCGGCACTACCCTGCAAGGGAGACCTCGGGTTAAGGAGGGACCGGGTCACCCTAAACAGGGCGGCCAGGCGAGATTCCGCAGATGCGATCAAGGCGGAAAGACACAAAGATCTTGCTGCTTTAATCGCCTTCAAATAGGCTCTAATAAATGAGCTCAATCTGGTTCGATCAGATCGGGACCTACTTCATCTCCATCGCTTCTCTAGACGTCTCTTATGGCGCTTCATCCCCCTGAGCTCCTCGGTAAACCAAGGAGACCTCCTGGGGCCAGCACCACGGAGAGGTCGCAAAGGCGCAATCCGGTCAATAGCCCCCTTCGCGGCCGTATTCCATGCCGCTACCAAGGACTCCGCCGAATTGTGAATGAACGAGCTCGGTAATTCCCCAAGCGCCGTCTGAAAACCAATTGGATCCATCAGGCGTCTGGGGCGGAACCACCTAATCGGTTCCGCCTCCCTGCGGGGAAGGATTGGGGCCCTAAAATTCAGTCGTAGCAGAAAATGATCGGTCCATGACAAAGGCATGACATCTAAGCCCCTTAAAGCCAGATCCTTACCCAACTGCTCCGAAAGGAAAATCATATCCGGGGCGTGCCCACCCTCATGCGTCGGTCCCTGCACTACTTGGGTCAGGTCCATGGTTGTCATGGTGGCCATGAACTCCTGTGCCAACCCCGAGGACACGCCAAGCGACGGCAGATTAAAGTCCCCCAAGACTATAAGCCTGGGGGACTCCACCGCCAGCCCAGCAATCTCCTCAAGTAGCAGAGGCAGGGCTGATGTCACACAGCTGGGAGGCAGGTACGTCAACAATAAGCCCACCTGAACCCCTAGGTCCAGCGTCATAAAGATGGACTCGCAACCTGGAATTTCGGAAACAGTGAGTCTGCGTAGACTGAGGTTCTCCCGGGCCAAAACAGCCACTCCTCCCCCCCCCGTTCCCTGGGGTCACGGCTGGTGCCATACCTGATAACCTGGTGGGCACATACCCGAGAGGGGAACTCCCCCCTCAGGGCCCAACCAGGTCTCAGTCACGCATGCCAGGTCGGTCTCCTCATCCATGAGAAGATCATGAATGAGGGGGGCCTTATTATTAACCGACCTGACATTGAGCAGCAACAGTCTGAGCCCAGGGCCCGAGCTACGCTCATCACCAGGATCATGGGGTGAGCTAGATTTTTCAGAAGGGCCAGAACAAGGAACTGCTACGAGACAGCAGGACCGAGTTCCCCGAGTGTGGCCTACCCTCCTGCTCCCGCCATATCTGCCTCTTCCCTGAATGACCGGTATACTCCAACCCTCAGTGACTCCAGAGTCCGCATCCACCCAGTCCCCAGCCTCTCTCAAGCTCGGCAAGCCTGTCCATTCATCTATCACACATTCCTCATACATAACCTCATCCCATGCACACATCTCTGACCCACCCAAATTTAATCAACTAAAAAAAACCAATCAAAAAATAAATTAAACAATATTAAAACATTAGTAATTAAAATTTACATAAAAATTAAGCATTATATACAAGCCCTGTTGTAATTGTGCTTAAATTTAGGAACTATGTTCCTCCTAGGCTCCCCTCAGAGAAAGTCCTATATATACAATTGTAGTTATTATAACTGGAGTGGTGGTGCCTCCCAAATTTAATATAAAGCCAGAAGAACCAGCTGCTGGAACAAAAGTAAGGGTGGAAAATAATGAAGTCCAAAAAAAAGTATGAGTAAAAACCGGAGTAAAAGCTGGAACAAATGGGGTAGCTAATCCAGCAGGTTTACTAAGACCCAAACTAAGGCCCGTAGTGGAAGTAGTAATAAAAACAGGTGTGCCAGATATTAATCCTGCTGCAATAGTTGTAACTGTTCCTGTATTACACCCTCCTAAGATAGAACCTGTGGTAGGCTTTAAGTTAAAAAGTCCAGAACAAAAACCCACAGAAGGAGTAGTTGTAGTTATAGTTGTAGAAACAGTAGCTATAGCTGTTAAACCCAACATGGCGGAAGCCAACGAGCCAGCTCCAAAGGAGAAGCCCGCTGACATAATGGCGGCAGCGACGGAAAAACCCCTGAGGACTCGCCGCTTCCACCAACTCCCAGCTGGCCTGCACACGCCGGCCAGACCCCCAACTGGCTGTCCGGAGCTCCACGGTTCTCAGTGGCCCTCAGCACTGACCAGACTCCCAGCTGGCCGTCGGGAGCCGGCCGGTTCCCAGTAGCCTCACCGGTCTTCCACCCAAAACTCCAGGCTCCAGTCTTCCACCAAAACTCGCCGACCCGACTCTCAGCTGGCTGTCGGGAGCCGGCCAATTCAGACGCAAGCCGCTTACCACTGACGAGTCCTCTCAACGGGTGGACTCCCCGGTGCGAAAAACGGAGCTGCCGCAGCCGAACAGCAAACAAAATGGCGCCCACCTGCTCGAACAAACTGTAGATTCTTCCTCCGTAGAAAATCTCACTCAGGGTGGCCTGCAGATGAAGCGGCCGTCCTCCTTCACACACGCTCTGTCTGGAACCACTGGATATAGTTGTTTTCACAGTAGTCCGCGACCCTGGTGAGGTTCTGTAGCAGTCTTTTGGTTCTGTAGCAGTCGCGTCCAGGCGACCCGCGTCCTCGGCTGCGATCGCTTTCGCCCCGACCTATCTTCTCTGGCTTTGAATATGAATCAGTTGCCAAGCATCTGAATGTAAATCACAAGATCCTGGGGATGCTGCAACAATCCAGCTGATCGGCACTTCTTCTGGGCTCAGCAGAAGCACCAGGAGCAGTGCCGAGCTCCAGCTGGAGCCTGGCGCTGATCCTGGCGCTTCGGCTGATCCCTGACTGCCCTGCAGCTCCAGCCTTCTCTCACTCAGACTTGTGCGGTGCTGTCACCGGTTCAGCTCATTCCCCTCCTCTGCTACCAGTTTTCTAGGATGGTCGCGTACCACCTGCCAGGTGCCAATGTACCACAGGTGGTACCCATACCACTGGTTGAAAAGCCCCAGACTAGAAGACCTCCAAGGTTTCTTCCAGCTTTATTCTACTCTATTCCTCTCCCCCCCCCCTCCGATTGCATTGGCAAGCTAAGAAGCTGTAATGGCAGCAATATTGTGCACACACTTCAAGCTTGACAGTGTTACTAAGTTAACAACTGTAGTGATTCACTTAATAACTATGGCAAGACATGTTATAAAATGGGGGGAAACTCACTTAACAAATATCTTGCTTAGCAACAGAATTTTGGGCTCAATTGTGGTCATCAGTTAAAGACCTGTAACAGAAGTACTGTTAATACTCATGGTTTTCATTTCTCATCTGGACTGCCTCAAGAGCATGGCATCCAGCTTGCACGTCTCAAAGCACATCTCTCCCTTCCCCCACTGTCTTGTACTTTCCACAAAACTAGGGAAGGTCCTTTCCAAGATATTGCCAGGTCCCCATTCCTGCTGCATGCTGAAATCTCTCTTGTATAACAATTGCCTTGACTGGCTTTTCCTCCTGTATCCCAAGGTCATTTTCACCAACCATCATATGTGAGCCTGTCAGGATATTTCAAAACCTATTTTATATAGAATCAAAAATATTTCATTAGCTTTCTGATGATTATTAGGTCAGCAGATGCTATAGATTATCATCAATATTTGGGATAATTGGCAGTTGAACACCCCTTTTTACAGACAAAAAAAAAAGCAAATTTGTGAAATAAGGGGAATGGGAGGCCACAGGAGATAATGTTTTCCAGTTATGGTTCCAACCTGGTAGAATACCTTTTGGTTTTGTTCCAGGACCTACTGAGATAAGATAGAGCAGGGGTGTCAAAACTGGCAGCCCGTGGGCTGGATGTGTCACGTACAGGCCCCACCTACCCCAGCTCCACAAAGGCAAAAAACATAATGATATGTCATGATACATCACATGACACAATCGAGTTTGACACCCGTGAGATACATGGCATCATTATTATTATTTTAATTCTATTATTATTTTTATTTTTCATTATCACTGCTATTACAACTTATCTTTGTATTGTAATAACTTTAGTGAGTTATTGGTTTTTTAATTGATTCACATTTACTACATTTTAACTGTTACAGAGATCAGCAGTATAGTATATAAGTAGCATAACTAATATCTCTGTATGGGGGAAGTAAACCTATACTGGTTCATGCCAAACCAAATTGTTTTGGGGGGTTGGGTGGGTGGAGTGTATATGTACAAATTGAAAAAATAGCAAAAGCAAGACGGAAGGGAAATAATTTATATGTATTATTGCTGTGCAAATATCACCATCACTTTTGCAAAATTTGTACTTATTGTTTTTCTTTTATTTTTTTTAATCCTATTGGAAGTTTATTGACATTTTTTATAATTTTTTGTAAAGCAAACTTCAGCAGCCGTGTAAATCATCATGGGCTTTCAATGAGATGTTTGTTGCTTCTGCAACTCCACACAGCCCCAACCACAGTATGGACTGGACATTTAGTCAGGTACCTTACAATGCCATGAACCTGGAGTGGATGAATGGATAAATAGTTGAATAATAGCAATATCCATATTCTTTTTTTATGTATAGGGATCACCATTCCACTATTCTTGAGCAGTTCATTCTGTGAAATTGATAAATATAGCTGCTAATATTCAAAAATAGATTTAATGTTTCTAGTGGCAGTATATTATTCTTCTATGCTGTAGGTAACTATCAGTATAGAAGAAATATTCCTAATTAAATTATTATATTGCCTGTCCAACTCCAATAGATTCTTTAATATATTTAAATACTATTTACCAATGCATTTAAATAACATTTTCATAAGAATGTATATAACTTTATTGAAAAAATGTTTCTGGGTTTTTTTCTTTCTAGCTTGTTAAATAATATCAGTTTACATATAGTGCTCCATATATTGATCATAAAGTAATAGATTTGGGTCTCCCCATGCTGAGTAATGTGCAAGTGAAATACCTGATGTTTCGATTTATTTTAACATCTGCCTAGCACTGAAATCATAACAGTATCTTTGTTGGGTCAATCCTGCCACCAAAAACAAGAAAAAGACAATCCCACTGCCTATATTCGATAAACAAACACACCCATTGACGGACTGTGCTAAACGGAATGTATTTATTCTTACACAGTTTTGATTGTGCACTTTTCATTCTTAGGGAAAATTGTAAATTCTCAATAGTGATGTAGTCTTTTTGGTAAATTTTGAATTGGAAAGCTTTCAGAGATTTTTTCCAGGAGATTTCCCTTTGTAAATAAAGATATTTCCAGTTAGTCTATTCATAGTCTACGTTATTTGATTTGGGAGAAAATGTATTTTATAAACTTTGAACACTAAATGGAAATATTTTTTTAAAAAATCTTTGGTGTTTCAATAAATTGTATTAATGTTAAGTATTAGAAGCACAGAATGTTAGAAACAAGTATTGAATAAGTAATCAAACAATAAAATATTATACTATTTTGAAACAGCCAAATTTACATGAAGTACAAAAGTTTGATCCTGGAAAAATTTTTCAGAGTATCCTGTATGGCTGTAAAAGTAACCATTTATATATTTATTTTAATGTATGTTTACAATACACTGGAAGTATCTAAAGTTTCTATTTTCAGTTGGGAAATGTAGTTTAATGTATCAGAATTTTGCATCTCATCTAACATATCAAAGCTTTAAGTTCTTTTTAATTGTAGGTTTCAATTCGGCCTTTTGTAGAAGTTTCTTTCCAGCGAACAGTTTGTCGGACGACCACCGCAGAAGGGTCCAACCCAAACTGGAGTGAAGAGCTGGAACTTCCATTTAGGTGTGAATGGATCTCACAAAGTGTGAATGGATCTCCATTGGAGAAGAACTGCATTGGGTGGGAAAAGCCAGGGCATTGGACACAGCTGATTATTCCTCCTCCTCCTCTTCCTCCTCCTCCTCCTCCTCTTCTTCTTCTTCTTCCTCCTCCTCCCTCCTCCCCTTTCTTCTCCTCCTTCTCCCTCTCCCTCTTCTCCTCCCCCTCCCCTCCTTACAAAAGTTCGAAATAACAGCAACAAATTATGCATATACACTATAATTTTGAAAACCCAAGTTTTCACACCCCCTGGAATATCGTCTCGCACCCTCAGGGGCTGCGAGCACCCCTGGTTGGGAATCTCTGCTTTAGATAAATTCCCAGTAAGTGTCCAGTAATATAACTAACTGGCTTTGTATTCTTCTGAAAATAAAAGCAGTTTTGACCTCTGTAAAAGATCACAAAGGAACTGAGCTTGAAAACATGGCTGAAGAGTGGGCAAAGCTTCGTCCTGCTCCAGATCTTGATTCTACTAACATACCACTTACCCTTTCCAGCTTTTGGCATTTTTTATCATTCCCTTATTGAATGAGATAGCTTCTGTTGGCATCTGAATGAAAGATTGGGATTCTGATTGGGGTGGGAGTCAAACCTTTCAACTCTCCAATACTTTACTAACCATTCTAATGGAACAGGATAACACAATTTTGTATTGTGATGAAATCATTATAAAAATTGAGCTAGTCTTGGAGAATAGGGAAGAAGGAAAGAGAAAACAAGCCTTTGCCATGCTGATTACATGGCAAATTATATTTGTACTGTATCTCTGTTTTTAAATATTGTTACAGAATTTCTAACAATGACTATAGCATCTCCAGTCTGCAGTCAGTGAAGGATGACATTTTCATTAACGTCTTTGATGAAGTACTGCATGATATCTTAGAGGTGAGCAGATCATCTGAAAAATTCTCTTGACTCTATCTGTTGAGAAATCAAAATGAAAAGTGCTGGAACATGGGATTAGATGTACTCACCAAATGGAGCCCCAGGTACAGAATAATCAGATCTAAAAAGCAAAGTGTTCTCTGCAGGATATCCAGACTGGATATTCTGAAGATCAGTAGTTTGAACATCCAAGCACTTTCTGTGAGGGGAAGAGGAAGGGAAGGATTAAAATAAAGTTTTGCTCTTTAGAGTGTTGATAACTGTGGGTGCATCACTGGAAACATATTGGAACTATTTTCACCAGTGAACACAGGAATCTTTGCTCTGATTTTATGTATTGAATAGATTTTTGGATAGGATAGGATAGGACAGAATAGCCTTATTTGGCCAAGTGTGATTAGATACACAAGGAATTTATCTCTGCTACAGAAGCTCTAATCTTTGTTATTATTTTATAAATAATTCACATCTAATGCTCCTTCCTCCTCCTATTTCCACTATAATAGACATGTCAAACTCAAGGCTCATGGACGATGGACCCAGATACGGCTTGTGGGGCCACCCTGGAAATGGCGAGGGACTGGCCTGAGCCACGCAAGGCCAGCCAGGCACCCCCCCCCCAGCATGCCCAGGAGGCAGTGAGTGTGCAGGGCCTGGCAGCAGCTGCAGCCACAGCCCTTCCACTGCCCATTGGCCAGCACACCCTGGGGTCCCTCAGCCCATGTAGTGTAGGTAGGTCCAAATGCTGTGGCAGCTAGGTCGGCTCTCCAAGTGGCAGACAGAAGCCGAAGCACAGGGGAGGAGACATGCAATCTGGCCTGCTGGACATGGAGGGTGCCTGCCCATCCACCCCATCCCAGCCACGGTGTGTGTAGGCAAACAAAGATGGATGGGGGATCTGAGCACCACAGCCACCGGACTGGCCCTCCAAGCAGCAGGTGGAGGCAGGGGCGTGGGGGAGGGACACGATTCAGCCCGCCGGTCGTGCTGGGCAACTGCTCATCCCATCCCGGTCGCGGCAGGTGCAGGCAAGCAAAGATGGACAGTGGGCTACGGCGAGGCAGCCCAGCTGGTCACCGTCAGTGCCACATTGCAGCCCCTGCCTGCTTGGCCCCCGCTGTCCAACTTCGTCCTCCAGCTCTGCCTCACACGCAGGATGAGCCTCTTGCCCACCGCCATACCCCCGACGGTCCCGGCAAATGGGAAGGGTGGGGAGTTCCCAGTCTCAAAGAGGCAGCTAGGACTCCTCTCCCTGCTCTGCCTGAGCCCAACCCTGGAGCTGCCCCATGTGCGGCCAGGCTCCCCTGGGAAGCTGTGCCGAGCCACGGATCTCAGCACCTCAGGAGCTTGAGGTCTGGGCAAGGGGCCTGCCTCCCAAGGCCCCGAGTTCCCTGTGCTGCCATCCACCCACCTCCCGGCATAGCCAAAGACCAGATTTGTCTCAGGCAGTGCCACCCCGTCCAGAATCAAAGATGACAATGTCCCAGATCCTGGAGCCCTGTATATCCAAAGCCATTCAGTCTTTGGAAGCCTATTTTCCCCCATCCAGCCCCCACAGTCTCCAGGCACTGCAAGAGGGTGGGTCACCAAGAGTGGAAATAAATAGTCAGGTGTCCTCGGCATACTGTAGTTACCTCAACCCTTGATAATAGATGATCTCGCCCAGTGGTTTCATATAGATTGAAAAGGAGTGGAGAGAGTACTACAGCACAAAATAGTGGCCAGTGATTGGACCTCTCACTCCCCACCAACACCGATTGGGACCAGCCACAGAGAAAGGAGCTGAACCAGCGCAAGACTGTGCCATCCAGCCCCAGCTCCTGCAGCTGACCCAAAAGGATGCCATGGTCAATGGTATCAAAAGCCACAGAGAGGTCAAGGAGAGCACTACCCCCATCCCGCTCTTGCCAGATATCATCGACAGGCACGACCAATACCATTTTTGTCCCATAACGGACATGAATCCTGACTGAAAGGGGTCCATATAATCTGTTTCATCCAGGACCTTCTGCAATTGCCAGGCCACCACTTTCCTAAAAATGGAAGGTTGGGAACTAGACAAAAATTGACCAGGCAGGTGGGATTCAGTGATGTTTTTTTAAGGAGGAAGTGAACTTAAACGCATCAGAAATGTCTCTTCCTCTAGTGATGTATTAATCACTGCCTGGACCCACCCGCTAGTCACCATGCTGGAGGATTTCACCATCCAGGAAGGACAAGGATCTATCTGACAGGTGGTGATACTGACAGCATCAAGGTCCTGTCCACTTCATCAGGGCCAACAGGATCAAACCATTCCTAGATAACAGGGCAAGTAATCTCCATGGGCATCTCACATGGACTATCTCCAATGGAATGGATCTGAGTGACTTTGTCCATCAGGTGCTGAATATACTCCTCTACCCAGCCCTGTAAAAGATCACTCCAGCCCCCGACCCAGGAGGGAACGGGCAACCCAAAATAGGGCTGCCAGATGGCATTCTGAGGATGCAATAAGTTCAGTGAAATACTGGTATTTTGCTGCTCTTACCACATGAGGTAGGCCTTAATAATGGCTCTAAGCCGTGTCCAGTTGGAGCTGTCCCTTGTCTTCCTCCACGGTGCTCTAAGCGTCTCTTGCTCCTTTTCAGAACCCATAATTCCTTTGTGAATTACAGGAAGGGTCGGGAATGTTGAGTCAAGAGAGATGGCATGAATGTAATCCTGTCCAAAGCTGTGGCCACCCTTAGATTCCAGGTCACCATCACTGCCTCAGCAGGACCATGAAGCAACACCTCTGGAAACCATCAGGGTCCATCAGTCACCTGGGGCAGACCATCTGAATGGGTCCAGCCTCCCTGTGGGGTGAGGGGAAAGCATACAAGAGTTTCAGGGATACCAGGGCATGTCTGACCATGACAAAGGAGAGAATCTTAAATTCCCCACCAGGTCACATTGTCATCACTCCAACAAGAAAATCAAATCTGGTGTGTGACACTGGCCCAACTTGGGCCAATAATGATCTAGGATAGGCCCATGATAGCCATGAACTCCTGGACTGCTTCCGAGGCAGCACCCAGAAATGGCAGATTGAAGTCCCCGAGAACCAAGTCTGGGGAACTGTACCACCAACCCCAAGATGGCCTTCAGCAGCTCAGGCAGGGAGGTTGCTGCTCAGCATGGAGACTGGTATACCAGCAACAATCCCATTTGATTCATAAGAACATAAGAAGAGCCATGCTGAATCAGGCCAAAGCCCATCGAGTCCAGCATTCTGTGTCACACAGTGGCCCACCAATTGTACATGGGGATCTTGAGCAGAAAGAGAAGGCAAAACCCTTCCTTTCCCTTGACCCCCAACAAATGGTACCCAAGGGAATCCTGCCTGCCTCAACCAACATAGAGGCGGCACATGGACATCCGTTTTAATAACCATCGATACACTTTGCATCCATGAATCTATCTAGCCCTGCCTTGAAGCTGTCAAGGCTGACAGCTGTCACGACCCCTTCAGGAAGTGAATTCCATAAATAAACGACCCTCTGGGTGAAGAAATATTTCCCTTTATTTGTCCTCACTTTCTTAGCTATGAGCTTTAGGGAGTGCCCCCTTGTCCTGGTATTGTGTGATAGAGAAAAGAATTTTTCTCTATCCACCTTTTCTATCCCATGCATGATTTTATACACTTCGATCAAGTCACCCCTTAAACGCCGTCTTTCAAGGCTGAAGAGACCAAGGCGTTGCAATCTGGTTTCATAAGGGAGGCGCTCCATTTCCTTGATCATTCTTGTTGCCCTTTTTTGCACCTTTTCCAGTTCCATTATATCCTTCTTGAGGTCGGTGACCAGAACTGTACACAGTACTCCAAGTGTGGTCTCACCATCGATTTGTACAGAGGCAATACAACACTTGCTGACTTATTTTCGATTCCCTTCCTAATCATGCCAAGCATGGAATTTGCCTTTTTTACTGCTGCTGCGCATTGGGTTGACATCTTCATCGAGCTGTCCACCAAAACCCCAAGATCCCTTTCTTGGGTTGTCTCAGAAAGTTTGGTCCCCATCAGTTGGTAAGTATAATTGGGGTTCTTTGCCCCGATGTGCATAACTAAAATGCATTTGCCACTTTGTTGCCCACTCACACAATTTCGAGAGATCCTTCTGGAGCTCCCGACAATCAGTTTCACTTTTCACAACCCGGAACAATTTAGTGTCATCAGCAAACTTGGCTACCTCACTATTAACTTCTACATCCAGATCATTGATGAATAAATTAAAAAGTAAAGGTCCCAAAACTGAACCTTGGGGTACACCACTTCTCACTTCTTTCCATCCGGAGAATTGTCCATTTATTGCCACCCTTTGCTTCCTACAATTTAGCCAGTTACCAATCCAGGACAAGACCTGTCCTCTAATTCCGTGGCTGGAGAGCTTTTTTAGGAGCCTTTGGTGAGGAACTTTGTCAAAAGCCTTTTGAAAGTCAAGATATACAATATCAACTGGGGCCCCTTTATCTATGTATTTATTTACACCCTCAAAGAATTCTAACAAGTTAGTAAGACATGATTTGCCTTTGCAGAAACCATGTTGATTTTCTTTCAGCAATGCCTGTGTTTCTATGTGCCCTGTAATTTTATCTTTAATAATGGTTTCCATCAGTTTGCCTGGAACTGAGGTTAGACTGACTGGTCTATAGTTTCCTGGATCACCTCTGGATCCTTTCTTGAAGATCGGGGTTATATTTGCTTCCCTCCAATCCTCCGGTACAGTGCCTGATCTTAGAGAAAGATTGTATATTTTAGCTAGAAGTTCAGCAATTTCACACTTGAGTTCCTTGAGAATTCTAGGGTGGATGCCATCTGGACCCGGCGATTTGTTGACGTTTAGTTTAGAAAGGCATGCAAGAACATCTTCCTTGTTTATCTCTATCAGGTTTAATTCTTCTATTTCCCTCCCTGGGAAAACTAATTCAGTGGCAGGCAGATGTTCTCTATCCTCCTCGGTGAAAACGGAGGCAAAGAAGTCATTTAGCCTCTCAGCAATCTCCTTGTCTTCTCTGATTATCCCCTTCTGACCATTGTTATCAAGTGGCCCAACTGATTTTCTGGTTGGGTTCCTGCTTCTGATGTACTTAAAAAAGGTTTTGTTATTATTTTTAATATTCTTGGCTATATGCTCCTCAAAGTCTCTCTTGGCTTTCATGACTATCGCCTTGCATTTGGTCTGCCAGAGTTTGTGATCCCTCCTGTTCTCCTCGGTAGGAAGAGCCTTCCATTTCTTAAATGAGTTTTTCTTCTTTCCAATAACCTCCTTTACCTCATTCGTAAGCCATACTGGTATCCTCTTGGACTTTCCAATCCTCTTTCTTCTTTTAGGAATGCATTTTATTTGAGCCTGCTGTAACGTATTTTTAAACAGTTTCCAAGCATTTTGGAGGGATTTGACTTTTTTTACTGTTCCTTTTAGTTTCTTCTTTACTATTTTCCTCATTTTGTCAAAATTTCCTCTGTGAAAGTTTAAGGTCTCTGTGTTAGTTTTCACTGACAATTTGCTATCCATGGTTAAGTTGAAGGTTATTGTGTTGTGATCGCTGGTTCCTATGGGCTCGGTTACAAGGACATCATGAACCAAATCCTGTGCATTAGTTAGAACCAAGTCCAGGATCCCCTTTCCCCTGGTAGGTTCCATGACCATCTGCTCAAGGGAATAATCGGCTAACATGTTGAGGAACCTTGTCTCTCTTTCATGTGTAGAACAAGAATTTACCCAATCTATTTGGGGATAGTTGAAGTCCCCCATTATGACTACCCTATTTCTTTTTGAGGCCTCCTTAAATTCTTTTTCCAAATAGCAATCTGCCTCTGGAGTTTGGTTGGGAGGGCAATAGCAGATCCCTAACGTCAGATTAGTTTCCTGTCCTGGGATTTTTATCCACAATGTTTCTGTGGGTGAGTTTGAATTTTCTTGAATTTCGAGTTCATGAGATTCTAACTCCTCATTTATGTACAAGGCCACGCCACCACCATTTCTCCCTCTCCTGTCCATCCTATACAATTTGTAACCTGGAATCCTTGTGTCCCATTGGTTTTCATCCGTCCACCAGGTTTCTGTTATGCCGATAATATCAATATTATTTTCCTTCACCAAGCATTCCAATTCCCCTATTTTTGCTCGAATGCTTCTAGCATTTGTGTACAGACCTTTATATGTAATTTTCTGGTGCACTTTCAACTTTGACTGTGGATTTTGACTGTAGAATTTGGTTGTAGAATTTGTAGATGGTCTACCATGTCCTTCTGCTTGACTATTACAATTTAGTTTTCCTGTTGACTCACCAATGTGTGCATAACTTCCTCCCTCCATATTAGGCAGTGCGCCTTCTCGAACCAGAAGCTGCCCAGCTCCTGTCGTCTTGCCCCTATGAATCAGTTTAAAAGCTACTCTGAAACCTTTTTAATATTAATCGCCAACAGTCTGGTTCCATTATGGTTCAAATGTAACCCGTCCCTTCTGTACAGGTGTGGCTTGTCCCAAAATGTTTCCCAGTTCCTAATGAATCTAAACCCTTCCTCCCGGCACCACTGCCTCATCCACGCATTGAAGCTCCTGAGCTCTGCCTGTCTAGCTGGCCCTGCGTGTGGAACAGGTAGCATTTCTGAGAATGCAACCTTGGGGGTCCTGGACTTTAATCTTCTACCTAGCAACCTAAATTTGGCTTCCAGGACCTTCCGCTTAGCTTTTCCAATGTCATTGGTACCGACATGTACCACAACAGTTGGCTCCACCCCAGCACTGTCTATCAGCCTGTCTAGATGCCTCGTGATGTCCGCAACCTTTGCACCCGGCAGGCAGTTTACCATGCGGTCAACGCTTCCATCACAAACCCGTCTCTCTATATTTCTAACAATTGAATCACCCACTACAAGAAGCCCCCCTCCCACCACCCGCGGAGAAGTATCCTCGGTGCAAGAGGATATGGGCACATCCTCCAGGGAAGGGATCTCAACTAAGGGAGCCTGTCCCTCTTCCACAGATTGATGTCCTCCCTGCCCAAGATCTCCATTCTCCAAAGCAGCTGGAGAGCTGCTCAGCATGGAGTGGGACGCTCCTGCTGCATCCCTGAAGATCTTCTCCTGCCTCGCTATCTCTCTCTGCTTCTCCAGGTCTGCTACCTTGGCTTCAAGGGAAAAAACCTGTTCCCTGAGAGCCAGGAGCTCATTGCACCGATCACACACCCAAGACTTCTGTCCAGCAGACAGATAGTCATACATGTGACACTCAATACAAAACACTGGGAAGCTCCCCTCCATCTGCTGGCTATCTATCTCCATTTCTTGTTATTATATGTTTGCTGTTATTATTATACTAGTTATTATTTAAAAAAAACACAACTTTTTTTGGGTTGTTCAAATTTTTTGTTTTGGTCTCAGTTTACTTTTTGGATTTTTTTTTCTTACTTGTTTTAGGATTTTATCACGCGCCGTCAGGGGTGCGATGGCTGCTAAAAAAAAGGGTGAATTTGTAATTAAACAAGAAACCCCACAAACTTACCAGGGCTCAGCAGGTTCCTTGCCCCACAAGGAAGAATGAGCTGCTTGCTCCCAGCTACCAGGGATTAGCCAGCCAATGTACCCAACTACAGAAACATGGTCTCACAACCAGAGATTTGTAGAGCAAGGCCCCTGAAAGCCAAAAGAGACTCTCTGATAACCACTGCCCCCTACCTCCCCTGCCCTGGGGTCTTGGCTGCTGCCAAACCTGAAACCCAGCTGGACATGTGTTTCTTCCATTTGTGAATAATTGCAACAACTGTTGTCACCTTCTCACCAGGCTGTTTGGTGATAGTCTTGTAGCCCATTCCAGCCTTATGTAGGTCTATAATCTTGTCCCTGACATCCTTGGACAGCTCTTTGATCTTGGCCATGGTGGAGAGTTTGGAATCTGATTGATTGATTGCTTCTGTGGACAGGTGTTTTTTATACAGGTAATGAGCTGAGATTAGGAGCACTCCCTTTATGAGAGTGCTCCTAATCTCAGCTCATTACCTGTATAAAAGACACCTGAGAGCCAGAAATCTTGCTGATAGATAGGGGATCAAATACTTAATTTCACTCATTAAAATGCAAATCAATTTATAACTTTTTTGAAATGCATTTTTCTGGATTTTTTGTTGTTATTCTGTTTCTCACTGTTAAAATAAACTTACCATTAAAATTATAGATTGATCATTTCTTTATCAGTGGGCAAATGTACAAAATCAGCAGGGGATCAAATAATTTTTTCCCTCCCTGTATCTTCTAGAGGGAACCCCCCCCCTTCCGGAATCAGCCAGGGCTCAATAATGCACGCCAGGTCAGCTCACTTCTCCTGAATAAGATCTTGAACAAGAGGAGCTTTATTACTAACCAACCTGGCATTCAGCAGCAGCAGCTGAAACCCAGGGCCTGGGGGGGGCATGGTATGCTGTCCAGGGACTGGGGATGAGCTCAGTGGAGCACATCACTGATACTACACATTGGGGGCATCTTTCTCTGTAACAGCCTGTCCTTGTAGCATCCCCTGCCCTTCTCCACTGTGATATATGAACCTGCCTTATGTCCCCCAAGATAAACATTCTCTCTCCCCCCCAACCCCCTTCCTCCCGAGAACTCTGCCATCCCCCTCCATTCGCTCACATTCATACTCTCAGACATCCTGGGGGTCAGTGAGGGAGGGAGCTCCCGCAGCACTATAGCAAAATCTCTCAGTGCCAAGGACTCCCACCTCTCCAACAAGCACACTGTTCTCTGTCCCAACTGGTCCCTCTCACTGGCCACTCAGGCACTGACCACTCATCCCAAATCCTCCATCCAGCTCCCATTCAAGGTAAGGGTGTACAAACAACTACTCACACACAGACTACAAACAACAGTCAGGCCAGTGCTGCTTCCCAGCAGGGATGTTAAAAATTGAGAAATGTCAATGTAAGAAAAAATAGCCCCAAAGATGGCATGAGACTTAAAACCAGGCTTTTGACTCTGGGAGGTTGCCAAGAGTGTAGCAAGGATTCCTTATCTTTACCAATCCAATCTTCAACATCCCCATTTAAACTTCATAGGGATTTACAAACATTTTCTGGGGGATGCAATTAGTGAGCCATGCTGAAAGCACATCTGAGTTCAAAGAAGACAAAGAATGGAGTTTTCTTTTGGGATCTTTATACTTGGAATTCTCTAGTTGTGGCAAAAGTTTGGCTGTAAATTACAGAGGCTGGATTAAACACTAGGGATTCACCAGTAATGAACAATGTGGCTGTTTTTTTTTAATGCTGTGGAAGTTATTAGCAATTTGTTGTAAGTATATTGCCACAGTCCTGAGTATATGGTAGAGCCATATCAATTAGTGATTTTACTATACAGCGTATTATCCCCAATATTTCTTGTAGATTGTCTAATCTGTATATAATGTTTGCTTGCTCTAAATCTGGGATTGTACCAAGTGAATCAATTTTTCTCCCAGCGAGACCTCAGTAAGTATCCTCACAGTTTGTTGATTAGTGCTCTTCTTTCTTAAGGACATTGCAGGCAAAACATTTCCAGAGTTATCTAGCTTCGAAGTACTACACTCAAGTTTTAAAGTGATAGTTTCCTTTTGGGAAAAACAATCCAGAAGTGGAATAGCTTTCTCTGAGCAGAAGACACATACTGGGAAAATTGAGAAGGAGCTCAGAAAATGCTTCATTTTAAGAAGCATACAAGGGACTGTAGATGGCTTAAAGGTCAGCAAAATTCACCTGCAACCCTCTTTCTAGCTGGCCTTTCTAGCTGTCCTATCAAAGGACATTCACACTGAAGCAGCTGATTCTAAGATCAAATAATTGCCTTTTTAAAGTTCTATCACCATCTGTTAACTCTGTTGTTGGAGATCTGCAGGGTTATCTGGTTGATCTGTAAGTAATAATTAGGTTTTTCTCATCACTGCCCTTTTCATGCCGAAAATTAGACTCACTATAATTGTTCCTTTCTCTTCTAGTAGATTCAGGAGTGAGGTCAGCTCTCAATTCCTTGTTAGTCTCATTAAGTTTATTAATGTAAGCAACAGATTTCCTTATCGCCTCTATGTTAAGGTGGTTTTCAGTATACTTTACAAAGGACTCTCTTAATGAGTCAATTTTTTTTTGATTGAGATTAAAAGATCAAAAATTGAGCTCACTGTTGCGCTGTAGGCAGTCGTTTAAATATAAAGCCCATTACATTTTCCCTTGTTAGGTTCATATCATCCCTGCCTGCATAAGCAAACAGTGAACAAACAGTGGGAGTCAGGGGAGGAAGGCATCCTCTGTCAAAGAGGGAGACAGTTCTAAAAGCTGTTGGCTTCCTCCTTCCACATGCAGATCCTTCTCCAAAAGTTATGAATTCTGTTAGAGAATTTTAATTTCTCTGTTGGTGAAAAAATAAATCAGAAGCTCTCACAGTTGACTGCATTTAGCTGATTCAAAATAACTTCTTTATATTCATATCAAAATATTTACAATACCATACATTCTTCTTTACAGCAACATAGCTTAATGAAGACTTCTTACAGAGAGATACAGAGACAAACCTGAGACTGAAAATTCAGCTTCTAACTCAATACCTTTTGCACAGACTCAGTAGCACTTTCTTCACATTGGCTGACTGAGTTACCACATGACTCTTCCTGCTCATGAATATTCCAACAATTTCTATATCTATCTGGTGGAGGAGCAAAGTCTGATGGAGGAGTAGAGGCAAAGTTACTCACTGAAGTTGTCTGCTTATTCGTTGTGTAGTCTTCCCTTTTCCTTCCTTTCCCTTCCCTTCAGGGGCTTAGTTAAAATCTGTGTTGCAGACTGTCTCTTCTTTCTTTTCCCTATTCTTTAAATTATAACTGGAGTAGAAAGCTGGAGTAAAAAGCTGACCTCTTAAGTGGTGCAATTTAAAAATTCAAAGTAGAAAAATTACTAAAAGAGAGTAAAAATAGAGAGTAAAAAAGAAGAACCAAGCTCAAAGTTGCTCACCGTTGCCGTCTTGGAGTTTTTTATATGTATTAACTAGATTGGATTATCTTTTAATGTCATTCTGCTATTATGGTGTTACTATTATTATTATTTGTTGGTTTTAATTGTATTTTGGTTACCCAGAGTCACAACTGAGAGATGGACAGCTTTGTAACTTGGCAAATTAAATAAATACATAAAATTCTAGAGAATTCTAGGAGGAGGAATAGGAAGTGCAGCATGTTCTTTTTGCAAATGTTAATCAGGGTTTCTGGGACTTTTTTTAGGATGATCGCGAAAGAGAAAATGGTGGGGTCCATACCTGTATGGAAAAGCACTGGCTTGGATTGGTTCGGATACCATTTACAACAGTATATTTTCAAGGAAGAGTAAGTGCTGAAGAAAACATTTTTACACACAAACATCCATGTAAATAACTTATTGCAGCATCCTTGACTATTAACGCTTAAGGAGCCCTGGTGATGCAGTAGTTAAAGTGCAGTATTGCAGACTAATTCTTGCCAGTTCAATCCTGATGGGCTTGAGGTTGATTTAGCCTTCCATCCATCCGAAGTCAGTAAAATGAGGACCCAGATTTTGGGGACAATATGCTGAAACTGTAGACCTCCCATAGAGTGTTATAAAGCACTACGAGGCAGTATATAAGTCTAACTGCTATTCTTATTTTTACTCAAGACTGTTCGTTTCTCTTCATCTAGATTGATGGCACATTTAAGATTGATACTCCTCCCATTCTTCTTGGCTACAGCAAAGGGAAAAATATGGAAATTGACAGAAAATATGATTCCATACATCATCTGAGTGATGGTTCCTACATTTCTTTGTACATTACAATTGAACCTCAACTCATTCCTGGAGAATCAGTTCAAGAAAGGGTAAACCTGGACAAGTTTTATTTCTGGGCATAATTTGGACATCTAGAAGGGGTTTGCCTGCCATTTTCATAAAATCCACAACTAGCAAATAAATGGGACTCAGTTGAACAGATGTGCACCTATAAATATCTTGGAGTCCAATTTATCCTGGCATGCACAACATACCTCTACAATTATTGTAGATTTTACCATTCAAAATGAGCCATAATGTTCCTGCAGCCTACAAAGTCTTCCAAGTTAAGGTAGTACCACAACTTCTCGATTGTTCCCAAATTCGCTCCCTACAAAACTCAATATTATCAAAACCAAACAAAATAAGTTTATTAGAGCCATGTTGATAGTTCCAAATAGTATCAAAAATGCCATTTTAAAAATAGAAACATAGTTTAGATGGATGCCAGAGCATGGTTTCGTCTCACCTTCTGACTAAAGTTAATTCTATTCCTTGTAGGTTTGATCCCATCACTATTTAGAGATCACTTTAAATCATCGTAGCTTTAAAAAGCCCTAGATAAAACTGAGTTGCTTGTCTGGTCTATAGAAGGCCTGTGCACATTAGGCTTTGATAATGCTAGAACTGCCCTTAAACAACAAATCTAGGATTTAGATCTCCAAATAAGCCTACATAATGTGTCATACCCCAGTATTTTATCATTTGCTTCTAAAAGGATCATTTCTAACCACATACTTATCCATTCCAATTTTAGAATTTTGTAAGGCCTTCACATTAATCAGGTTGGATACTATTCCACAGCAGTCCTTGGATGTTTTAAGGCAGAGGTTTCCAACCTTTCCGGGCTCATGGACTGGAGGGAAGGAGAGCAACTTCAAAATTGATGCACGCATGCGTGCACATGGGGCCATGCACACTGGCACAGTACTAGTGGGCCCATTCGGCATGCAACATGTGCTGGTGCCATGTGCATGCATGAACGGCTGCGCATCCCCACGGTGGCTAGCAGCACCATTCGCGCATGCCCAAACAGATTTCGCAATCCACCCAGGCTAGCAGCATGTGCAAATGGGCCGCGGATACCCGCTTCGCACTAGCAGCCCTGTTCATGCGCATGCGCAAATGGGACCGCAGGCACTAGCGTGAGTGGGGAATGCACATCCATGCATGTGTGCACCAGCCAGCCATTTCTGCGGCACACTGGCCAAGAGGCCGCAGGCCATAGGTTGGGGACCCCTGTCTTAAGGTAACCTTAAAATGCACCTTCAATTATTTCCAAGTGGTCATGGTCCAATAGAAACTCTAGACTAGATGCTGTTATACTCTTCTCTATATAAGGAGTCTAGGCAGACCTTTATATATCCTGTCATGAAGAAATTTCCCAGTCCCCAACCTTTTCACCTTGGTGGCCTGGTACAAGGTGTGTGTATGTGCAAGTGCCTCACATTGGTGCAAGTGGTGGGCGTACGTGCCCTCCACTCATGCAAATGGAGCTTTACACGTGACTGGAGTGTAAAGTGGAGTGGAGCATGAAGCTCCACTCAATGCAAGCGGAGGATCCTTCTCCTCTTGCACGCTCCATTCATGCAAATGGAACTTCGCATGTGAGTACTCTCCGTGCGTGAGCACAAATGCCCTCCACTCAAACGCCTGCCACTAGCACGAGTGGAGCTTCATGTGCAAGTGCCCTCCATTCACATGCAAAGCTCCGTTCACACGAGTGGAGTGCACACGCATCCACCGCTCGCACCAATGGAGCTGTGTATGTGCCCCTGCCACTCACACACACACACACACACACACACACACACACACACATGCCAGGCCTGGCCACCAAGGTGAAAAGATTGGGGACCGCTGCTCTACCTGGACCTTGAACTTATGAAAATATTGCTTCACTCTCCCAAATGTCCAACTTTATCCTCATCTTTCCAGCTGCATCTTCAGTTATTTCTAAGTGATGATGGTTCAATAGAAACTCTAGGTCATATGCTGTTATACTGTTCTCTATATAAAGGTCCTAGTCAGACCCTTACATATCTTTTTTTTTTTTTTTTTTTAAGGATTAAAAATTCTTTTATTAAAACCATTAACATTGAACATAAAAACATATTATGCAGCAATCATCATGACTCCTGGTATACAATACTAAGTATTAGTCCTTGAAAACGTCTGAGTTAGTAAGCCTTTTTCCCCCCACTCCCCGTGTCTAGCCTCAACTATACTCCTGTTAGACCCTTACATATCTTGTCATGAAGAAATTTCCTAGTAGAGCAGCAGTCCCCAATCTCTCCACCTTGTGGCCAGGCCTGACACGTGTGTGTGTGTGTGTGAGTGGCAGGGGCACATACACAGCTCCATTGGTACGAGCGGTGGATGCGTGTGCCCTCCACTCGTGTGAATGGAATTTTGCATGTGAATGGAGGGCACTTGTGCATGAAGGTCCACTCATGCTAGTGTCAGGCATTTGAGTGGAGGGCATTTGTGCTCACGCACGGAGAGTACTCATGCAAAGTTCCATTTGCGTGAATGGAGCGTGCACGAGCAGAAGCATCCTCCGCTTGCGTGAGTGGAGCTTCATGCTCTACTCCACTTTACACTCCAGTCACGTGTAAAGCTCCATTTGCATGAGTGGAGGCCACCAAGGTGGAAAAGTTGGGGACCGCTGCTCTACCTGGAAATTTCTTCATGACAACATATGTAAGGGTCTGCCTAGGACCCTTATATTGAGAACAGTATAATAGCATATGACCTAGAGCCGTGGTGGCGAACCTATGGCATGCGTGCCACAGGTGGCACGCAGAGCTCTTTCTGTGGACACGCTCGCCGTCACCCCAGTCCTAGGCCTTCAGCTGGCTTTTATAAAACCTTTTTGCTTTAGGCCTCCACCGCTGTGTGCAAAAAAAAAGAAGGTTCAATCAATCAATTTCAACTTCTCGCGGAAAAAAAAAGATCTCGCAAAGGTGGAATTGATTGATTGAACTTTTTAGTCCTACACAGTCTGCCGTTACCACCAAAGCCATGCCCACCCAGTGGGCCACACCCACTCAATGTGCCATGCCCACCCAATGGGCCACTCCCACCCGGCACCCGATGATACATAAGTGGGTTTTGGGTTGCAGTTTGGGCACTCAGTCTCTAAAAGGTTCGCCATCACTGACCTAGAGATTCTTTTGAACCATCATCACTTAGAAATAACTGAAGATGCAGCTGGAAAGATGAGGATAAAGTTGGACATTTGGAAGAGTGAAGCAATATTTTCATAAATTCAAGGTCCACACTGCTGACAGGGAGGAAAAGGCCTGTTTTGGGATGGGCATTCAATATATTTCTCCAGAGAACAAAGTTTCTCCCTTCTTGTCATATCTTCATAAATTTAGGAAAAAACAAGCCAAAGTAACAGTTTTGAATTGCATATCTATCTTTCTATATCTATGTACCTATATTTATTTCTATAACATTCGCAATTGGAAACAAAAGTACCTGTTGGAATTCTTGTGCTATTAATTTTAACCCTCTTCCTTAACCCATTCTTTTAATCAGAAAATACATGTTCATGTCCAATTACTGTTGTGGACCTCTGTTGATGGTTTGATTTCAGAATTTTGAAGGATTTCTTTGAAACAAAGATTACATAACTACTTTTGAGAGTGAGTTCAGTCATCTAGTTTCAGTAGAGATGGACAGATTTTCCTTTCTATGATGACATCTTGCTAGAAAGCTCACTGCTTTTCCTAATAATCACAGTTCCTTCCTACTTTTGTAAAAACATTAATTAAATAGTCAAACATTGCCCTTGTTATTTTAGCAGCTTATTTTTTATATTCTTTCACATGATTCTGCACTGTTGCATTTCATTGTTCATATCTTTCCCCCCCCATTTTTTGCTGGCCTTCCTGAATCTGTAGGTGAATGAAATATTGAAGAAGGTAAATGATGTTTAAATGTATTTTTTTTAAAAAAAATTACAGGGCTTGGTTAGAACTATTTATGTTTGCCGTGCATTTGTTTCCTTGTACATTTAAAAATATTGTTTATATAGAACAAAATAAGTGTCTGGTTGTTTTGACATTAGTAATGTAGACCATCATACGTGTTATAAGATGTAGGAATCATCAAAAAAAACTCCCAAGACACACTGTGCTACTAAGGTGGTATGTTTGGTGCTGAGACAGAGTAGGGAATTAGGATTATTTAATATACTATACAGATAAAATATACTGATAGTTCCACAGTCTTTATATTACTGTTACAGCTATTGCTGTGACAACTATTATTATATTACTGCACTATTTTCAGAACTTACAGAGAAGAGAAAAAGGAAGAGGAAAATGAATCAAAAAGAGAAATAGGAAATTGAAGAGATGCAAACAAGTGAAAGAGTGAAATAAGAGAGAAATATATTGTGAACTAGATATATAGAAGTCAAACTTGTATGTTTATTTGGCATTGAATTATAGTTGGAAATTTATGTTTCAGTGCCCCATGTTTTATTAACTTGATAAAAATATCTCAATTAAGACAAGCTTCCTGGCATTTGCACAAGACTGTTGTACAATTCCAGAAAAAGATGCAGTTAAGAGTCATGGACAGGTACTAACTCTGCCCGCTAGTGAGATCCTTTTTGGAATAAAATTAAAATCACACAAAACACTATGAAAGAGCGATTGAATCAGATTTAAAATATTGGCTGAAGTTTCATTGAATCAAAGTATTCCTTTGAATATCCTCCTGTGCCCCTCTTCCATCCATAACAAGAATCGTTTTTATCCAAAGCATTAATCATGAAAGGAGTGGTCTGTGGCTATGATTATATTAGATATTTAGTTCTGATGCATTAGTTGCAACATTTTAAAAAAAACTGGATTTTTTTTCTTCAAGCTTGACACTCAAGAAGATGAGAAGCTTCTTCAAGCAGCTGAAAGATACAAAGCTGAATGTGCCCTGAAATTTCCAGATCGACAATGCCTGACCACTGTAATTGACATCAGTGGAAAAACACTCTTTGTTACGAGATTCATCAGAGCCCTCAACCCCCCAGAAGAGCTCCTACGAGTTCATCCAGACAATCCACAACAAACCTCTGTGTGTATTTTTATTCTCTGGGAAACTTACATCTGTAATATGCAAAGCAAGATTTAATTCTTTGCTTCAGTAAAGGAGAATATTTGTAGCTCAGGGTTGAAAAGAGGGGTCTTTTGTGCTTTCTGAGCTTGGTCATTTATTGCAAACATTTCATTACTTAACTAGGCAATATCATCAGTGCTAGTGTTACCTAGTTTGGGTAATGAAACATCTACAAGAAAACAACCAAGCTTAGAGAGCTCCAAAGACCTCTCAGTTCTTTGTTTTCCTAACATTAAATCTCAATGGGCCTGCTTCATGGCATCCTGAGAAGTGAACCAGTCAGCCCAAGAACACTGACCTGACTTGGTGCAGCCAAACTGAATTATTTTGGACCAATCTGGAAGAAAGCCTGATCTAGCCTGCAACAAGCCCAGGAGAAACCAAGAGAGAGACCCACAATTTCTGAAGAGAGAATAAAGTCTTGTTTTTATAATAACAATTTCAGCTTCAGGCTAATAAGAGGATTTTGCTTTTGCTTTTTTGTTCATAGGAATTAGTTGCCCGATACGTAGCCCTGATTCCATTCTTACCCAATACAGCATCATTTGTTGGAATTTGTGATCTATGGAGTACCTCTGATGTAAGTTAAAAGCTTCAAATGTCTAGTACTATGTATCATCAAAGGAAGTTCTTTTGTAATTATTTATGCCAAAACAATGGAGTGTGTATGTGTGTGTGGAATAATTAAAAGTTGCTCTGGGTTGTGATATTTGTTGGCATTAATGTTGGATTACATACACCAGCTTTGGGGAGAGTGGAAAAACTGAATTGCTGCATAATATGACCTTTTAGGATCCCTGAAGGCTGAAGTAGTAGCAGTTTATAGCTGCCCTTTCATAATTCTATCTCCTTAGGTGGAATTTAAATTAAGCCAAAATATCCAGTGATACAAAATAGTCCTTAACATCATCATTTGTTTGCTCACACTTGTTAGCAGTTCCTTGATCTTTTGGCTGGAGATGAAGAAGAACATGCTGTGCTGTTGTGTAATTATTTTCTTGCTCTTGGCAAAAAGGCCTGGCTTCTAATTGGGAATGCTGTTCCGGAGGTAAGGCATTTGTGCTTTGTATTTCAATAAAACTTCCTTGCATGAGAAAACATGCTACCTCGTCAGTCATAGTCCATATTGATTTTAGAAACAAAGAAAAATCCTGGTTCTGAAGTTATCCCATGTACAGTGAGCAGGTTGTCCCAGAGTTTCCAAAAGAAAATTTTCCTTCTATGCTGCTGAACTGGATTACTGGATTTCTGTTATGTTCTTCCATTGGCTCATTAGAGTGGTTTAGTTTCCACTGAAATGACTGGACTTTTCACCTGAAAGTCTGTCTTCTCTTCTCCACTTTAGCTAATTCAGAATTTGTGTCTTAAGAACTGATAGGCAAATAGTAGAAGAGGAAAGGTAAAATTGAAAATTGTAAATAACTTTATTTTTCCCACCAGGGACCAACAGCTTATGTGTTAACTTGGGAACAAAACCAATATGTGATTTGGAATCCAAGCCGTGGACATTTTTATGGTCAATATGATGCTTTCTGTCCATTGAAAAGGGTCAGCTGTTTGATTTCTGCAGACAATGTAAGTGAATCATCCTCTAGCTGCCCTGCTAGCACAGCTTAGCAGTTCCTGTCAGCTACATAGGCTCAATAACAGATGGTTTGCCTGCACATAGTTTTCTTTTTATCCTGCACCAAGAGATGTGCTCTGTAGCTGAGGACACATGAAATTTAATTCACATGTAAAAGATGTTCTCTGGAATTGCTTGGCTGATGTTGCCAAGCAGGTTCTTGACAAATATCTTGTGCATCCAGTGCATGCTGAGCTTGTCAGCCTGGCTCCAACTGACATAAGATTTATTTATAGTCATATGAAAGAGTAGGTGCCTTCTTTCTCCCACCCCAGAAGGCTGGTGACAATTCTCTTCCAAGTGAACCAATTCAAAGCTGAAGCAAGGGCTGTGGTTGCTTTCTGTTCAAGAGCCAGAATCAACTGAGCAGCTGGGCAAAATGAGGGCAAGTGGTATCATGACTTGTGCAAATCAACAGGCACAAGCAAATTTCATTTTTTTCATCATTTTCTGGAGATACGATGTACTCTACCAGACCCTTTTATGGTGGCAATGCAGTGTGTGGTAATATGTTTAGGCTTGGATCCGGAGAGCTTCCAAATGTCTCTGTTGATTTCAGTTGAGTTTTTTCCCCCTTATTGGCCACATCCTGCCACTTGTGTCAGAGGTTCCAATCAAAGTCAGAAAGAGCAAGATAATGTTTAAACAGATCCTCCATATCATCCATCCATATCAATGTTTAAACAGATCCTCCATATCATAGCTTTGTGGATTCACTCCAGACCAATTAGTCCTGAATTACTACTTCATAACAGAGATAATACTTAAAGAAGTTCTTTTTCCCTCTTAGGTTTGGTTTAATATTCAACAGTATGATTCCCCACTAAGAATAAACTTTGATGTCAACAAACCCAAATTTTGGAAACCTTTCTTTTCTAGAAGTTTACCATTCCCTGGTCTCTCCAGTGTTCAGGTAAAGGAACTTTTATTCTGAAGTTATTAGAACTATTGAGAGAGGTACTCTGCCATTTTCTTGGGAGTTCAGATTAAGGTAGCTTATTAGGAGAAGAGTCTTTAATTTTATTCCCTTAATAGCAATCCTACAAGGTGGGTTGGGATGAGAGCTCCTTCAACCCTGCACAGTCCTGTCTATTACAGCATGGACATAACAATTTCTATTGTACAGGTAGTCCTTGTTTACTGACTGGTTGTACAGTGACTGTTCTAAAATGCAGCTAATCCTAAGGTTGTGGCCATTGTAGCATCTTCACTATCATATGATCAGCATTTGGCAACCAGTGTGCATTTATGTTGGTTGAAATATCCTGTCATCGCCATTTGTGACCTTCCCTGACAACTTTCCACAAGCAAAGTCAATAGCAAAGCTAGCAGGAGGTTGCAGATCACAATCACATGATATTCCATTTAATGGCCATGGGTGATTTGCTCAATGACCGTACTGGAATTGATAAGCTAGGCATCATATGACATTCCACTTTATGATCATATCACTTAGCAACAGAGTTTCTGGTCTCAATTGTCGTCCATAAGCAAGGTCTACCTATATCTGAAATTGCTGAAAGGGGATAATATAAACAAATGATTTTAGTAGTTTAGTAAATAGTATTTGCTTTGCTGATTATTTGTGTTGTTTGTAATGCTATCTGCAAGGATGGAATGTCAGTTTAGCTGCAGAGTTCTTATTACATCAAGTGGTTTAGTAGTAGTAGTTTTATTAAGCTACTATAGTACTAGCTATACTAGACTAGGCTCTGCAGTTTTCTTGGCAACATTTTTGGAAGTAGCTAGCCCTACTTGGTTTTTTAACTACTAGACCAAACTGATTCTGATTCTCTTTAATTCATTTCTACCCCCACTGACTTCAAGGCAAAAGAAAAAGAGTAATAGAATAACAGAGTTGGAAACGACCTGCTCAACTCCCTGCTCAGGCAGGAGAGTCTATACCATTTCACACAAATGACTCTTCAGTCTCTGTTTAAAAGCCTCCAGTGATGGAGCACCCACAACTTCTGAAGGCAAGCCATTCCACTGGTTGATTATTCGCACTGTCAGGAAATTTCTTCTTAGTTCTAGGTTGTTTCTCTCCTTGGTTAGTTTCCACTTTTGCTTCTTGTTTTGCCTTCTGGTGCTTTAGAAAATAGGTTGACCCATCTTCTTTGTGGCCGCCCTCACATATTGGAACATTCCTTCTTTTCACTAGACTAGATATACCCAATTCCTGAAACCACTCTTCATGTTCTGTCCCAGCCTACGCGAGTACTTGTTCAACTGCTTTACTCACAAGAAGGAACCCCTCTTCATGGAACCAGGTAGGACCTGCAAGAAAAAGAAACCCCTTTTATTTTTTACACACCTAACTCAGTGTCCAAGACTTCGGAAGCAAGCAACACAATCAACAAAAACAGGAAGCCGCAGCATGAACCGTTGCCTTCTGCAACCAGCACCTCCCACACCTCCCCCTTTTATAGTCCAGCCAGGGTGTGGCTTCTTAATGACTTTTATTTTGCCTCTGGAGCTGCCCCACTGCCTTCCTCTGTCTTGCTCGCCTCTCCTCCCTGTGCATCTGCGCATCTGGGATTGGCCCCAGCTGTTCTTCATTGTCGCCCAACTGAGACTCCCAAAACTGCTGTGTCTCTGCCCAAGTGTGAATAGAGGGGCCAGGTTCCTCGTTTGATTCTGAGTCTTGGTGCTCCTCAGAGCCTTTCTCAGACTCCAATGTCACTCCAGGCCCTTCCTCCTCATCTGAGTCCTCAGACTCGGCTGCCGGATCCACTGGCTAGTGAGTCACAACACTTCTTATGTTTTAGACTCCAGCCTCTTAATAATCTTTATTGCTCTTCTTGGCACTCTTTCCAGAGTCTCAACATCTTTTTTATGTTGTGGTAACCAAAACTGGAAGCAGTATCCCAAGTGTGGTCTTTCCAAGGCCTTATAAAATGGTATTAACACTTCACATGATCTTGATTCTATCCCTCTGTTAATGCAGCCTAGGATTACATTGACTTTTTAGCAGCTGCAGCACATTGCTGGCTCATATTTAAGATATATTTAATATTAGTTGATTTATATAAATATGTAACTATGTATTAGATATTATTTAATTTATTAAATATTTATGTAACTATGTATTAAATATTTAAGACATATTTAAGAAAAATCAACTCCAGGTCTTATCAGGTACTGAAAAGATTCTCATGTCAAATCCTGGCTGAAAAGCCCAATGAAGTAAAACACCGGAGACATAACAATCTCTAATGTAAACTTTAATCATCAGGAATAACATACCAGCAGATAGAAAGAAAGCTAGCTCTGGCAATATGGCGGGAAACAGATAACTAAAAGAGTAAAACTTTCTCTCCCTCTCTGACAGTTTAGGTCACATTGACCTATTAATCTTCCAGTAGCTGTTATGAGAAGAAACCTTCAGCTATCCAAACATTCTTTCCACAGCTTTGGCTCTCACACTGATAGGGAACACCTGTGTATTCCAAGCTCCCCCCCCCTTCCCCTCGCAACTGCAGACAAGCAAGAAGCAATATGGCAGTCCTAATAAAATAGATCTTTGTAGCTTGACAGCCTGGTTCCCTGAAGAGGAGGGGGAATCTGGAAAAAAAAAAAGGAATGCAAGTTACTGCTCATTAACCTTTCCCTTGCACTGGTCCCAGCTTCCAGGGGTACTTAGTGTGGAATCGCTTTATCAAACGATCCACTTTTACGTGATGAGCTTTTACCCATCTAGCTTCTGACAACGGATAACACTTCCATTGGATCAAGTACTGTGATGTCCCTCTGAGGGTTCTGGAATTGAGGATTCATTTGATCTCATAATGCGTTTCCCCATCCACCATTATTGGGACTGGGGATGCCTTCCCTACTGGTCTCATTGTAGATCCCCAATATGGCTTCAGTAAGCTGCAATGGAAAACTGGATATACTTTACCCCATATCCTTAGTAGTGTGAGTTCTACTGTCACCAGATTGATGACTTTTACGATGGGGAAAGGACTTATGTACTTCAGCCTCAACCTCTTGCAAGTTTGTTTCAACTTAAGATACTTAGTAGACAGATACACTTTATCCCCTACATGGAACACCCCCAGTAAAGTTCATCTCTTATCTCTGCTTGTTTTTTCTGACTCTTGGCTTCCTTAGCTAACACTTTCTTTGCATTGCTCCAAACCCGTTGGAACGACTCTACCCATTCAGTTAAGGTGCCCGAGGAGGAAGGCTCCTGAGGGCACTCTGGCATTGGAACGAATTCCACCAGTGCTGCTGTGTACTGCATTGTTATACGCTATCTCTGAAAATGGCAGGAGTCATGCCCAGTTAGTTTGCTGGTAGTTGACATAGCAACACAGGTTCTGCTCCATTATTGCATTAGTTCGTTCTGCAGAGCCATTCATACTTGGATTAAAAGCTGAGCTAAGCCCTGGAAGTACCCAATCATCTTTACGAACTCCCTCCAAAACGTAGCAGTAAATTGGACCCCTTGGTCCAAAATAATGTGCTTAGGTGCTCCATGTAGCCAGTAGATAGGCTGGAAAAACATCTTTGCTAGCTTCTGGGCTGAGGGGAGTCCAGCACATGTGATGAAGTGGGCTTGCTTGGAAAATAGGTCTATCATAGTCCAAATCACGTTTTGCCCCACTCTCTGGTAGCTCCACTATAAAGTCCATAGCTATCTCCTCCCAGGATCTAGTTGAATCAGCCACCTGCTGTAGCAGTCCTGGACTCTTCCTTAGTACTTTCTTACTGGCTGCACAAACTGCACAACTCTTCACATAGTTCTCAATGTCTTTCTTCATCTTTGGCCACCAAAACTGGTGATTAGCAAGATGCAATGTTTTAGGAATCCAAAGTGGCCTGTTTGCTTGGCATTGTCACTGCGTTGCAAGACTTGCAATCGCAAACTGTCTGGGACATACAGTTTGTCCCCTTTCCACTCCAGCCTACCCTTCATGGTCAATTCTTTTTGATGAGCCACAACCCACGCATCAGTTTGTAGCCCTTGCTTCAGTTGTTGGGCAAATGTGTCAGGGGGAAGTGAGTTCTGCTTTTTCTCTTGCCACCTGGTTGTAGCTTGTGCCGCTTGTTGTCTGTTGGGAATGATGGAGCTGGAAAAAAATTATTTGTGCCTCATATCACACAGGTGAAAGAGAAACTAAACATATAATTTTATTATCCTGAAAACAAGTGCGATCCAAAGGGCTTCTAAGATTTGCTCTGTTTGGGCCTGTTTATTTCCACTGGGTTCTGTTTGTGTATGTTTCCATAAATTTCCAGAGTCTGCATCCGAAGGAAATGAGGCCCTATTGTGCCAGAATATTTTGATATTAAAATATCTGAAACAATGAGCAGCATGACTTATTATATAAAACAATGAAGCAACAAATGTACTAATTGTATAAGTAGTATTCATTTAATCAAAATGATTTTAATGTAATTTTTCTTATGCCATATTAATCACTTCAGGTCTTGAAAGAATAAAAGTACAGATTAATTTAAAGTGCTATAATATTGAAGTGAATTTCATAAAAGCTAAATTATTTCTCTTTCTGATTTCATTAGCCTGAAGAACTCTTCTACCAAAATGCAGACAAGACTGTCGCACTACATTTACAGAACAGGTAATTTTGCATCATCCATAATATTCAGTGGCTGCCAATGTTTTAAATTACCAACAGATGGTAGTACTGCTGTGCAAGAACCTGCAATCTATTATTTCACTTCAGTTGAAGGGACTGTGAGAAAAGGCAAAATAGCCTTGGTTGAGTTTTGATTGTTGAAAGATCCCTTCCAATTGAAAATCACTGCCAAATGCAGATTGTTTATGATGTCACTGGGACAAAAATATAAAGGTAGTAAACCAGGAAGAATTGAGATGTATGATCAAGAATAAAATGGTTGACCTGTGATAACTACCAATATATTTTATGTGAAAAGGGTTCAGGAACTGATAAAGGACAATTGGCAGATTAAAGGGAAATTGCTGTCAAGCTTCGCTTTTCAAAGGAATGTGTACGTGACATTACTGATATTCTTCAATATCAGAAGATTTGTGCAAAATAGGTCCCTTACATGGCAGGGAAGAAAGTTCAAGAACTGAAATTTACAGCAGTTGTCACATTACAAGAATGAAAGTGAGGAATTTCTCTATAGCACCCTGACAGTTTATGGAATATGAACTCATCATTATGACCGAGAAATTAGTATTGGTCCATGCAATATCATCACAAAGAGAAGGGGGAAATGTAACGCTCAGGCTTCAGTAGGAAAACTCATAGCTACAATTCCTTGGGACAGAGATATTTATTTACATAGATTACATAGATTTTCTTAAACTTGGCAGCACTGTCAGCTCAAAGCAAGGTCTGCCATCTTCAGCTTCTTTGCTTCACTGGCATACTGCCATAACTTGCAAGGAGGGAGAAGGGAAGGAATTTGGGGAAGTAATGCTTGGATATGGGAAAGGGAAGACAAATGGAAGGGGGGAGACAAGCTGATGAGAACCAGAGGTGTCAAACCAGAATAAGCCAGCTGTCAAGGACACCTGGCCTGGAAACAGAATGTGAAACTACATAGAGAGGTGCCAAGCATTAAAGCGGTTCCCAAAACATCAAAAAGGAATACTATTGGACACTGGTGAATTGGTCAAGGAGGGAGGACCAGGGAAAGGGAAAATGTGTAACCTTTCTCCTGGAATATTCAGATCTAGCTTTACTTTCGCTGCAACTGCTTAATTTTAATAAAAGGACCTATCACTTCAATCAAATGGAGTCAAGGGTTTTTCTTTCCTAAACATCTAAGTCAGGACAAGTCACTGCAATGCTTAAAACAATGTCTCAAGTTAATTTCAAATAATTAAGCAGGGTTTGTAAGTGCAAGGAGATTTTGCTGCAACATTACGTTTCATATATCGCAAGATACAATTGTGTGGTTGGATTTCATTGTATTATCCTATCTGCCATGCAGATTTGATGTCATGCCATCTTCACTTTTCCCAAAACTGAAGGAATACCTTTATAATGTTGACACAAATGAAAAGATGGAAAGAACTTCAGAAGATGGATATTGAGTCCTGTTCTCATCTAGTTCCCTAGCTGATGAGATAGCAACACCAACGCTGGTGCTGTTATCTCATTTTTTTTCCATTATGAAAATTGACGTCAAATGTTATTACTAAAATATGGAATTTATGTTTCAATTCAAAAATGGTAGGAATCTAAATGGTAGCCAATTCAGTATCTTTTTGTAAACCAAACATATTTTATATAGAGAAGCCAGAAATTACATTTCTAATGTAGTTTATTTAGCGATTTGTTTACCAAGGCAAATAAGTCATTCTTGCTAGCTCATTCTTGATGTTCTGCATCAAAAAGTTGCAGAATATCCTCAGAATTTCAAATGCAGATTTAACAATGTTTAAAAAAAATTACAAATGCAGGCTCGAGAAGATATTAAAAGAAAAAATCATGGAATGGCGGCCAAACCACTTGACACGTTGGAACAGATACTGTACCTATGCCCTCCGGCAGTTCTTGCCTCTGTTGGAGAAACATCAGGGCAAAGAGGTAGAAGATGATCATCAGGCAGAATTACAAAAACAATTTGGAGACTACAAGGTATGATAAAAGCATTTTAAAAATTTGATAGCTGTGATGCTATCAAATGAAACTATAGAGCAGTGTTTTTCAAATTGAGCAACCTTAAGATGTGCAGGCTTCAAAGTGTGCTGGCTGGGGGATTTTGGGAGATGAAGTCCATGCATCTTGAAGTTGCCAAGTTTGAAAAATATTGCTCACCAATGGGGAGATATTCCCCATTTAAAAGGATTTGGTTTCTGTCTTAGACTTAGGACACAGGTCAGCAACCTGCGGCTCTGGAGCTGCATGCGGCTCTTTCAGCCCATGTGCATTTCATTTCAAAAAAAAAATGGGACTAAAAAAGTTCAACCAATCAATTCAAACTTTTCACAAAAAAAAACTTGTGAAGTTTGAATTGATTGGTTGAACTTCTTTGGTTTGTGGGACTGCCCACAAACCTCTTCTCTCTCTTCAGACTGCACGGACTGTTAGAAAGGTGAGTAGGCTTTTTTCTCTGGGGATTTGCATAGGCCAGGAGAAGGGAGCGAGCGCCCGGCCACTCCACCATGCAAAGATGCCCAGCCCGTGAGAGAGCGCCAGGGGTGGTGACGGCACCTCCTCCTCCTCCAAAGGGGCACCTACCGGCTCTGAGGCAAGCCTCCGCTTTCCCCCACGCTTTCTCTTTGCAAAGTGGCCTCGGCGTCACCCGGCCGGCGCACTTGCTTGGGAGGCAACCTTGGCTCTTTTATGACTCATGGACTTCAACTCTCAGAATTCCTGATCCAGTGAAGTCCATGAGTCATAAAAGAGCCAAGGTTGCCCACTGGTTCAGGAATTCTGGGAGTTTAAGTTGAACCGCCCCGCCATTCCGCCGTCGCATGGAACACGCCTCACCGCATCCAGACGCTCGTTCCTACCTTGCCCTCGGCATTGCGCTGCCCCTCCGTCTCCCTGGCCAGCCCCTGTCTGAGCTCGCTCATCCTGGCCCGCCGCTCCACCTGCACTTCGCCTTGCCTCGGCCCGACAAAGCAACCACAGCAGCAACAGAAGCGACAGCTGAGCCCGGGAATTGGGGTGGGGCTCAGGGGGAGCAGCCAATCCCCCCGCAGATCAGCCCAGGGGGCGGGGCTCGCCATCCACAGGCTTTGCAGTGCAGGGACTGGCAGCACAGGGAACCCCCGGTGATTCGGGCGGGGGTTTCTGTGGCGGGTGGGTTTGCTTAGCCCAGGCAGGGTAGGCAACCTTGGCTCTTTTATTCTGGGAGTTGAAGTCCATGAGTCATAAAAGAGCCAAGGTTGCCTACTGCTGTGGGCACCTCCCGGCTCCTTCCTTCCTTCCCATATTCTTCCTGCCTTTCTTCTTCCTTTCTTGTCTTCCTTCCTTCCCATATTCTTCCTTTGTCTTCCTTCCTTCCCTCCCTCCTTCTCTCTCTCTCTCTCTCACACACACACACACACAAACACACTGAGTGGGGGAAGAGGACTGGCAGACCAAGGGCAGAAAGAGGAGAGGGAAGGAAGGACAGAGAGAGAGAGAGAGAGAGACCCTTTTGACATCTAAAATGAAGGTAACACTGCATCTATCCTTTTTTATATATATATAACAAATGTAAAAAAGGATAGATGCAGTGTTACCTTCATTTTAGATATCCAAAGGGTTTTGCGGCTCCCAGTGTTTTGTTTTTGGTGGGAAACGGGTCCAAGTGGCTCTTTGAGTGTTTTGGGTTGCATACCCCTGATTTAGGAGCAGCTGAGCTTTCATTTATTTATTTATTTTGTTTGGACTTATATGCCGCTCCTCTCCGAAGACTCAGAGCAGCTTACAACATATATATAAAACAATAATTACAATCTAAGTCCAAGCAAAAAATATTTAAAAATAAAACACCACACATATTCATCAGTCACACAACAATCGACAATCATCCCCAGGCCTGCCGGCATAGATAGGTTTTTAGATTTTTCCGGAAGGCCGGGAGAGTGGGAGAAACGCGGACTTCAACGGGCAGTTGGTTCCAGAGGGTGGGCACCACAACAGAGAAGGCCCTCCCCCTAGGGCCCGCCAGATGACATTGTTTCGCTGACGGGACCCGGAGGAGGCCGACCCTGTGCGCTCTCACCAGTCGTAGGGAAGTATGTGGCAGAAGACAGTCCCGTAAGTATCCTGGTCCAATGCCATAAAGGGCTTTATAGGTAATGACCAACACTTTGAATTGCGCTCGGAGACCGATAGGCAACCAATGCAGCATGCGGAGAGTTGGCGAAATGTGGGCACGACGTGGAAGGCCCACAATTGCTCGCGCAGCTGCATTTTGCACTAATTGTAGTCTCCGAACACTCTTCAAGGGTAGCCCCATGTAGAGAGCGTTGCAGTAGTCAATCCTCGAGGTGACAAGGGCATGTGACTGAGGAGAGACTCCCAATCCAAATAAGGACGCAACTGGTGCACCAGGCGAACCTGGACAAATGCCCCCCTCGCCACAGCCGATAAATGATGTTCCAGTGTCAGCTGTGGATCGAGGAGGACTCCCAAGTTGCGGACCTTCTCCGAGGGGTTTATGGATTCACCCCCCAGAGTAATGGAAGGACAGATTGAAGTGTCCTTGGGAGGCATCACCCACAGCCACTCTGTCTTGTCGGGGTTGAGCCTTAATCTGCTAATTTAGCTTCTATTGGAAGTAAAGTATTGCTTTGGAGGGTTCTCTTTAGAAAGATCATCTGCTTTAACTGGTAAAAGGGAAGGGCCAAGTCAGCTTTGATTTAGCACACTCTGTTCTAAATCAATCCCTTGGCTTATCTAGAGTTCTTTAAGGGAACACTACCCCACTATATTTAACATTTCCTGGGCCTGATTATAACCTTCTTTTGCACTATTACTTATATTACTCATGTGCATAAGAAATGGGGTGCCCAATTTAATTTTTTTCCAAAATGACAAAGGCAATTCTTTAAAGAATTTGGACAGTAGTCTGAGGAGGTGCGGGGGGGGGGAGTATCTATTTCACATGTGAAACGTGGCAGAGAGGAGGGAAGTGGAGTTTAAACTGTTAATACCTGACAGTTCTGGATTATTATTTTTTTTACTATATTTTGATAGTGGCATCTGCAAATGCAAAACAAGAGATATTGCAAGCACTGTTGCTGAATCCTGATTTATTCGCTTATGTTTATCTTTAACTAGATAACTTATCTTTAACTAGATAATTTAACTAGAATTGCTGGCAGTGCATCCAACAGAAAGGAGTAAAAAAAATGACACTGATCCCCAACCATGAGATCAAAGACATCCTTTTTACTTTATTACAATACATAGAAAAAGGGTGTAGCTTCATTTGCATGTTTGTGGCCACTATCTTGACTTTTTCACCCCCCCTTCAATTGCTGGAAATAATAAAAATAGAAATAGAATAGGAAATAGAAATAAAATAGAAATAGAAATAGAAAGGAATGGAAGGGTGAGGGGAGGAGAGAAGAGAGAACAGAATCTTTTATTGTCCAAATGTGATTGGACACACGTGGAATTTGCCTCTGATGCATAAGATTTCAGTGTACATACAAACAACAAAATAATATAATCAAACTAATAAGAGAAGGTAGTAGCTATATTACATGGGTAAATAAATAGGTGTTCAGCAAAGTGATGACATGAGGGAAAAAACTATATCTAATTGTTTTGGCATGCAATGCCCTATAGTGGCATCCTGGGAGGAGTTGAAAACGTTTATGGCCAGGATGTGAGAGGTCTGTAGATATTTTCTCAGCCCTTTCTGATCCTTGCAGTATACAGGTCCTCAGTGGAAGACAGGTTGGTTGCAATTGCTGTTTTCTGCAGTCCTAGTTATCTGTAAGGACCCACCTCACTTTACATTTTAAGAAGACAGAACTCTTGGAATATCTCTTCCAACAGGCATCTTTATTAAGAGAAAATGATTGCAGGCGTTCTAGACAGGATCTGAGGAATTCTCTCCCATCCTTCAATGTTTTAAGTGTTCCCAAGCAGCCTCCCACCCCACAGTTCTTCCGGGCGATGATTCCCCCCTTTTCCCTTACTGCCGGCAAAAGGGAGACTTCAGAGAGCGAGTAGATGAAAGGCGATGGCCATATTGTTATGGTCAGTCCTCTTGGTGAGAATCAACATCCAGTCCTTTTGAAGTTTAATGAAGGAAGTGAGAGCCATAAAATCCTCCTGCTCATCCCCCTTCCCCTTCGTAGTATGACAGAATCCAGAGAGCAGAAATGGGTTTTTTCCATAATAGATAACTAGAAATGAAATATAATTGGATTCTGACATTATCCATTGAAGTCTGTAACTGCCCTGTTTGGTTGTTGTACCAAACCAGTTATAGAAGTACAAATGACAGACTCAATAATTCCTCTATAGAACGGTCTCAACTCCTGGGATAGTCTGAACTTTCTGATGCAGGAAGAACGTTCTTTGTTGTGCCTTTTTAATGGGGTTCTGATGTTGGATGTTCATTTCAAATCCTGGATTAAAGAACCAAGAAATTTGAAGGTCTCTAATGTTGATGTTGTATTGTCTAATATAGACAGAGGTGATAGAATAGCGTTCCTCCTAAAATCCAATTTTCTCTCTCTAGTTTTAGGGTGTTCAGCTTCAAATTGTTCTGGCTGCACCACACAGCCAGATATTCAACCTCCCGTCTACATATGCAGAGTCATCACCGTCTCAAATGAGACCATTGACTGTTGTACCATTTGCAAAGTTCAGTACTTTAACAGAGGGATTCTTAAAGATGCAGTCATTCATATAGAGAAAAAAATAATGGAGAAAGCACACAGCCCTGGGGATCACCTAAGCTAATATAATGGGAATTTAATGTGATTTTACCTAGATTACCTGCTGTTTTCCATCTGTCAAAAAATTTATAATCCACCTACAAGTTAGACAGGCAGAGCTAGCTAAGTCAGCTTATAATGAAGACTTTCTGGAATTAATGTATTGAATGGCAAGTCTATAAAAAGGACCCTCGCATAGGATTCAAGATATAGTGCAGTGCCATGTTAACAGCATCAACATCAACTGTAGAAAGTCTAATTTATAATGAGCTTCTGCTCATATAGGATTTGATGTTTAATAGATCGTTACGAGTGGGATGCTGAGGGCAAAAGCCTACCCTGCAATGTTTGTTGTTTCCCAAACCATTTTATTGAATTTTATTTACATTATTTTATAAAGGAAGATAAAAATCGGTTCCACAGGATCTCTGAAAACTGAACAGAACGAGACCAAATTCAGTGCAGAAGAAACTGGTGAAAAAACATACAGAAAAACAAATGCTTTAGCACACAATCTTATTAGTCTTGGGGGAGGGACCCGAAGACATATGCAAAAGCACGTTTTTACTTCTATGACCACAGTTGGCAAATGATTTAAAATAACTCAAAAGCTGTGTTCTGCAGTTTTTCCCTGACTTCTAAGCCTGCAAAATTGATTCAAAGCCTGTTTTTTTTAATTCAACTATTTGCCTTATAACTTTGTTTTTTCTACTGTAAACAACAGAGAAAGAACTCTTTCAGTTAGTAGTTAAAACATCTACTCTTTGCAAGTCCTTTCCAATGCTATTAAAAGCAGGTATGATGGAATGTAGTGTCATTAGATAATCCTTCTTTCTTTCCCTTCTTGCAGGTCTCCGGATTTCCCATTCACTTGCCATTTTCAGATGTTGCATCTATAGTTGAGGCTGCATATAGTACTGGAGTTTATAAAACTGAAATTCCAAACACAGAGTTTGCGCTAGCCGTGTATGTTCATGCTTACCCCAAACACATTCTTTCGGTGTGGATTTATATGGCTTCATTAGTTTGTAATCGTTAGGGCTCTACAGAAAAATATTGACTTACATCATTTCCAAAGATTCCAATAGTCGCTGCTGTTCAAGGAATTTCCTACCTGAGACCACAATAAAGTTTTGTGTACAGAAACATCTTTGTGGTGGCGTCCCAGGAGTTTTGGTGCCAAAGACCAAGGGCTGCTAACACTATCAAGGAGACTGGCAAGAATGAACAACCAGATGTTCAAAGCCATTGATCTTGCATGTGCTTAGTCAACCATGCCTTTCTGTATTTATTGCCACATCAAAGTAGGAACACCCTCCTTGTCCCAGAAGATTTCAGTACTTTTGCCTTCAAATCATAGATGATTCATTAAACACAACACCCAGAGAGTGTGGTGATTAAAAGGAAAGGTAGCTCTTGACCCAATGTCAGCCATGGAAACTTCATGACTAAGGGCAAGATGGTCCCCCCAGCCCAGCTTACCTTATTGGATAATGGCTATAGGTATAAAATGAAGATGCCCGTAGAGGTCACCTGGAACTTCTAAAGAAAAAGCAGTGCAGAATTCTGAATAATTTAGTTTGGTAAATGTGAAGCAGATTATTACAGAATACAGAATAATAGAGTTGGAAGAAACCTTGAAGATCTTCTAGTCCACCCCCTGCTCAGGCAGGAGACCCTATACCATTCTGGACAAATAACAGTCCAATCTCTTCTTCAAAACCCTCAATGATGGAGCAACCACCTCAGGAGACCACAAGGTTTCTTAAATTGCAGATGGAATGAGAATTGGTAAAACATCAGTCCAGTTTTAATGCTGCTGAGGTGTATTAGATGCAGGATTTTTTTTTTCATTTTATTTTCAGCTGGCATTATTGAAGTATAAAACACCGCATTCCCAATTAGAGTTAATTAGGTAAGATTTTGGTCAGAGTGTAGCAGAAATGATAACTCGGAAGCCTGGAGATTATTCTCCAAAAGAATGGACAGGGGAGAAGAGTTACCAAGGGAAATAGGCATACTGTAGTTGATTCAGATCCACACTTAATCCAGTGGTTCAAGGCAGCATACCCATGTTTATCCTTTAATTTTCCTGATGCAAATCGCTTTATAGTTGTGTAAAACTTTCCATCCTAGGGCAGCAAGAAATTAAACCATTGCTCCCAGGTTTTTTTGATTCTTGGATCTGAATCCTGATAGTTTCTTAGAGATACCATTGTGTCCTCATGTAGGCAAGTAAACTCTCAAATTCTGAGCATCTGTGCAAAAAGTCCCCATTCATATTTAGTGGAGGAGAATCATGTGGAGAATTCTTACCAGGACAACCACTGAATTGAATGGATCTGGAAATGGAACAGAATTGCTGTCTGCACTGTCTTTTTACTTGTTGATGCAAAGTATGTATATATTTCTTGTGAGTTGTTTTTAAAGTTTCTGTAAGTGCTGTTTTTAAGATACAATGTAAATCAAGGTAACTTATTAACAAAATAAACATTAGCGTATAGTACATTTATTTCCTTCCAATTGTGACACAAAAATATGGCAAAAGTACTATCAGAAAAGTTCTTTCAAATCCTTCTACCACCTCATTTGTTGGTGGCCAAATTTGGACAAATTCCTTTTTTTTTTTTTTTAAGGAAAGTCACAGCTCTCAGACTGCATGTGACATGAAACCAAGCACTGTATTTTTCAATACAGGTAGTCCTAGTTTAGTAACAATAGGGACCAGCAACCTGGTTGCTAAATGAAGCACTGATTAAGTAATCACAAGACTGACTATGCTTTGCCACTCCTCCATCCTTTGGAATTCTCTTCCCAGTGTTGGGAAAATTAGGAAAAATGGAATTAAATGTTTTGTAATTAATTCATTATTTAATTATTGCAGAGGGAGGGATTACAAAAGAGTAAGTAGACAATGAAGAATATACAACAAAAGGAGTGCAGTGCTACCAGCTGTTTGTGTAGCATGCTTGGGGCTGGAAGCCACAAACAACTGGTATATTCCTTATATGCCTGCGTACTCTCTTGTAATCCCTTCCTCTTCAATCTTCCATTCTGCAGAGGGAGAGGGATCATGCACAGGACAATGAATATGACTGTAATGGTAATCATATGACTGAGGGACACTGCAAGGGTGGTAAATGTATACCATGGTATACCATGCTGCACAAAGGAGTCAGTGAGGTCTACTTGTAAGCACATGCCACCCAACACTAGTAACAAATTCTCTTCCACCTTTTTGTATCTTCCCAGCATGCAAATGGATACAAGAAAGTTTCTTAAAATTGCAGTTTATTTATTACAGTTGCTCTTATCACAGAGAAATTGCTTCTGGGAAAATCCCTTTCAAAATTCAACATCTTTAGTGTGTCTACATAGAAGATGCAGGGAATCATGGTTGCAATGCAACTACAGTTAAACAAATACTTTGAGAAGCTCACAAGATGATGTGGCAATGACAGTCACTGGCCTGCTGTTAAGATAACTTTATCAGACTAACAAACTCTGATACTGATGGGAATGTTTCATTTACTGTTCCTCAAGCCTAAACTGTGAAATCGTACTAAAAGACAGAAGGAATCTCTCTAATTCATTAAGAACAACTCTGGGATCAGAAGGTTATGGGAAAAATAACTACTTAACAATATATATTGTTATTCAAATGTGTTTCACATTTACTGAAAGATTTCTATATAAGTATGTAAGTTTTTTTATGGACTTAGCACAAAGAGAGGGGAAAAAACCCCAAATTTAAGTGCCAAATATTAGGATGAAAGTGTTCAAATGATTTAATAATTTCTTTTCAAAGCACAAAAAAAAATCACTTCTCACCTTCCAAATCGGTATGGAACACTGTGAAAACCGATAAAACCCTACACAGGTTGCTTACAATTTTCTGAATTACGGAGCAAAAGAATCCACAAATCACACTCCAAAAAGAAACAGTCAAGAACAAGATGCAAACTGTAAGTAAAGTGCATGAGAGGAAGCCTGCGGAGCTAAACGAAGTAGACAAAAAAGGTAAGGAGTTGGATCATTCACCAGAGCGGCAGCAGGCTCGGAAACCACACTGCAAGTTCTGGCATCCGCTGGCAGTTTCAGCGTGAGGACCTGTGCAAAGACAGAACAAATGTGAATGGAAGAAAAAGGGACTGGATGCAGTCTAAGAAACTGTTCTACAGAAATATGTTTGTAATTTTCACTTAAGGGTTTCAAGCTACACTAGGCAAAATCATTTGGAGTGAAAGAGGGCTATTGATGAATGGGGAATCTCAGATTACAGGCAATACTGGAATACACAGATTCATCCAATGTAAGTATATTACTCCACAAAAATTAAAGGGACATTATGAATGATCACTTACTGATGAAACTTTGTTAAGAAAACTGGACTGCACATTAAAACACCATCAAAAGCTACTTACCTCCATTTGCTAGGACTTTTTCTTTATAAAAGCATGCAATCCAATACCTGTATTACCTGACATATTATAAAAGCCACAGGTGTGCCACTGAATTTCAGTCAAATTTCTCTTAATGAACAAGAACAAACAACCATGTTAATCCTAGCAATGTATAGATATTTCATCTGTGTCACAATGTAGCTCCAATCTAACGTGGTCATACTAACATACCCTTTCTGAGTCCTTACTGAAACTCATCAGTGTCATATTGAAGAATTTAGTAAGATTTAAAATCCTAAGTTTTGCTACTGATTTTCCATATATATTTTGCCTATAGTACAATGCTGAAAGAAGTAATTTCCATACAATCAAATTACCAGTGAAAGTTCGTAATTGGGTTAAAAATACAACTTTTTTTTACAAGAAAATCCATGTTTAGTAATGGTCATTCTTTTTTCAACCAAACTTAGCAGAAAGCAACTAGGATGGAGGTGGGCTGGAAGGAAAAGGGTACACAAGCTTCAATATATAAAGTTGGAATAATACAGTGGAATCAAGTTTCCTTAACTACGGTAACATTCATTCAATGTCAGTTGCTGCCAATACAAACATTAAAGGAGTAGCTGTGCTAGGATGTTAGGATAAAAACAGCATCATATAAAATTTAAAATTCCTTCAAATATCAGAAAAGCTGAAGTAATAAACCAATCCTAACATCACCATTATGGAATTTTAATTACTTTAAAAATCCAGATATTGTTTAGGGCAGTGGTATCTGATTCAAATATTTTGGGAATGCTTTCCACCCTGCAACAAAGGACAGGTGGCGAACCAGCTTATGATTTGCTTCTCTTGTGAAATTTCAACTGAATCATTGCAAGCATCTAGTTCTCAAGGTTTATCATTTCTTTTTGTACAAGTCTTTTAAGACTAGACTCCCACTCTCTTCTCTCTGAGCTTTCATAAATGTTATATGGGAAGTGTTTTTTAGAATTTTTATCTCAAAATGCAAGGCTAAGGGATGAAATTTTTAAAAAAGGAAGTTGGTCCTCTTCCACTTCCAATTATAAAACCAAAAGGATGTAATCAAACATTACTCAGCTGCAACCAGAAAGTCAGCAGCAGTAGAAATATACTTCAGTATGATTTTGCCTATTCCTCATAAAGCATTAGTATTTGTGCAGCCTAGGAATTCTGATTGGACAAAACATTTAAGTCCTTGTTTCCTGTTGTAAGCAGTTAACAGTAGATTCAAATTTCTATACTTCATAAAATGCTGCATATTATGGAATTCCTCACTATGGAAAGAGAAAATGAAAGCAGCACGAGATGTCATTATTGAAACAGATGTAAGTATAACCATTGAGAAGCATTATATCATTTGGCAAATCTATTCTGAAATACTCTTGCAGGGCAACATTTCTCATTGTGAATTTCACTTTCATGAGGTGTAAGAAGTGGTAAGTCAGGAACTTGCTTAAGATACCAACACAACCATCATACAGGAGCATTTCTGCCAAGACCATTCCCGACATGGCTTTTGGTCTGTAAGTTCAGATACTGATTCAGGCTTAAGATGATTTCAACTCTGAGCAAGAATGCCATTTTTAAATACACTTTGCACTGAAAATAAAATTGATAGAATATTATCATTAAGATACCTGATGCTAATTAATTAATCTTTGAAAGCAATCAAAATTAAAATATTGAGACTTGAATAGAATTAGAATAGAATAGAATAGAAATCAAATCTGGAAGGGACCTTGGAGGGCTTCTAGTCCAGCTCCCCGTTCAAGGAGGGGAACCTATACCATCTCGGACAAGTGACTGTCCAGTTTTTTCTTAAAAACCTCCAGTGATGGAGCGCCCATGATTTCTGAAGGCAAGCTGTTCCACTGGTTAATTGTCTTCACTGTTACGAAGTTTCTCCTTAATTTTAAGTTGCTTCTCTCTTTGATCAGTTTCCAACCATTGTTTCTTGTCCTGCCCTCTGGTGCTTTGGAGAATAATTTGACACCCTCTTCTTTGTGGCAGCCCCTCAAATACTGGAATACTGCTATCATGTCAGCCCTATTTCTTCTTTTCTTTAGACTAGCCATGCTGGCTCAGGAATTCTGGGAATTGAAGTCCACGAGTCATAAAAGAGCCAAGGTTGCCTACCCCTGGACTAGCCAAACCCAAGTCCTGCAGCCGTTCTTCGTATGTTTTAGTCTCCAGGCCTTTGATCATCTTAGTTGCTTTTCTCTGAACTTTTCCCAAGGTCTCAGCATCGTTTTGTAGTATGGTGACCAAAATTGGTTGCATTATTCCAGGTATGGTCTTACTAGGGTTTTATAAAGTGGTACTAATACTTTGTGTGATCTTGATTCTATGCCTGTTTATATAACCCAAGATTATATTACTTTTTTGGCTGCTACTGCACACTGCTGGCTCATAGTCAAGTGATCGTCCACTAGGACTCCAAGGTCCCTTTCACAGTTGCTGTTTTTCAGCCAGGTCTCACCTAATGTGTACTTGCACCTTTGATTTTTCCTGCCTAAATGTAAAACTTTGCTTTCCTCCACATTAAAACTCATTTTATCTTTATCTTTACCTTTATTTTGACTTATATTTATTTATTTATTTATTTATTTTATTTGTTTATTAATTATGCCGCCCTTCTCCCCAGACTCAGGGTGGCTCACAACAGAAATACAAGTACAAAATATATAAGTCATAAAATAATACTACAATATAAAACTATAAAACTATACTCACTCATACAACATACACTCCCAATCAAAGGCCAGGGGCAGAGCGCAGCTCACACGCCCCAAGCCTGTCTGCATAGATGTGTTTTTAAAATTTTTCGGAAAGCTAGGAGGGAGGGAGCAGTACGAACCTCTGAGGGAAGTTGGTTCCAGAGGGCTGGGGCAGCAACAGAGAAGGCCCTAGCCCTAGGTCCCGCCAGACGGCACTGTCTAACAGACGGGATCCATAGGAGGCCAACCCTGTGTGCCCTAATCGGTCACTGGGATTCATGAGGCAGAAGACGGTCCCGCAAGTATCCTGGCCCATTGCCATATAGGGCTTTATAGGTCATAACCAACACTTTGAATTGTGTACGGAGACCAATTGGCAGCCAGTGCAGCTCACGGAGGGCTGGAGTGATATGAGCATGTCTTGGGAGACCCAAGACGGCTCGCGCGGCCACATTCTGAACCACCTGCAGTCTCCGGACATTCTTCAAAGGTTGCCCCATGTAGAGAGCATTACAGTAGTCGAATCTCGAGGTGACAAGGGCATGGGTGACTGTGAGGAGTGACTCCGGTCCAAATAGGGCCGCAACTGATGCACCAGGCGAACCTGGGCGAACGCCCCCCTCGCCACAGCCGAAAGATGGTATTCTAAACTTAGCTGTGGATCGAGGACGACACCCAAGTTGCGAACCCTCTCCGACGGGGATAAAACTTCCCCACCCAGAGTAATGGATGGACAGATGGAATTGTCCTTGGGAGGCAGAACCCATAGCCACTCCGTCTTGTCGGGATTTAGTCTGAGCCTGTTGGCACCCATCCAGACCTCAACAGCCTCAGGCACCGGTTCATCACTTCCACTGCTTCGCTGTAATGATGCGGGGTAGAGATGTAAAGCTGAGTATCATCAGCATACTGATGAAAACTCACCCCATGTCGACGGATAATCTCACCCAACGGTTTCATGTATATGTTGAAAAGCAGAGGTGAGAGAACAGACCCCTGAGGGACTCCACACGGAAGAGACCTCGGAGCCGATCTCTGACCTCCTGCAAACACCGACTGTGACCTGCCAGAGAAGTAGGAGGTGAACCACCGTAAAACGGTGCCCCGCACTCCAAGCCCCTCCAACCGGATAGGGCCCATTGTTCAAGTTTGTTAAGATCTTTTTGGATCCTGAGCTTGTCTTCTGGGATGTTGGCTATTCCTGCCAGTTTAGTGTTATCTGCAAATTTGATGAGCTCCCCTTCTATTCCCTCATCTAAGTCATTAATGAGGATATTGAAGAGTACTGGGCCTAAGACGGAACTTTGTGGTACCCCACTGCTTACTTCTCTCCATGTGGATGTAGTGCCATTGAGAACTACTCGTTGAGTATGGTTTGTCAGCCAGCTACAGATCCATCTGGTGGTGATGTTGTCTATTCCACCTTTTTCTAGCTTACCAAGAAGTAGGTTGTGGTCTACTTTGTCAAATGCCTTACTGAAATCTAAGTATACTATGTCCACAGTGTTTTGCTGTTCTACTTATTTGGTCACTTTATCAAAGAATGAAATAAGATTGGTTTGGCATGATCTTTTAACAAACCTGTGCTGGCTACCAGTTATAACTTTGTCATAAAAACTTCAAACCAGGATTACATGTTACTTCTAATCTTTTTACAAGCACATATGCCAGAATAAGAGCAAACACAAAACTAGAGATTCTTTTTTTATAAACTGATCATCAGCCATTTGACTGAAACTAAATTCTTTAATACTCCTCACAACTATGCTTCCTTAAGAAAACAGCATTAATTTAGAATAAAATTTAAATATTTATCTTTGGCAAGACAATCAATTTATCAAATGTTTGTACTGTATATTGGAGGTCTTCCACTTATATAAAGGAAATGATTTTGAAGTTTGAACAAATATTTTATTCAAAAGACATTACCGTTTATGTTGTCACAGTAGTAAAAATGTTCATGATTTAGAGAAGGGCACACCGAGACCAAATCTTGCAGACCTGCACTGGTTACTGTCAGACAACCAGAGAGATTGAGGTGTTCTAGATAAGGTAGCCCACCTCCTAGAGTCAACATCCTAGGAGTAGAAAACAAAACTCAATTAAAATCATATCAAGAATTTTCCCCATCCATCCATCCATCCATCCAAAATATGCAAACTGTTGACCACTCAAAGCAGTCTTTCCCAATTTACTCTGGCTGTCAGAAATTCAACTGAGGAATGCTGGGAGGAATATGCAATTGTGTTGCCAAACCATTGTACCCATAAATGGCAACAGTTCCTGGGACAGTGGTTCTCAACCTTTTTCAGGTTGAGACCCCAGTTGCTCCACCCATGTGCACGCGCGCCGGGCCGATCCGCGCATTGCACCCAAAAAAAATATGTCGGCCCGCGATGGGCCGATCCGGGCATACAGGGCGCGTGCGCGCCCAAAAAAAGAACGAAAAAAAAAAACCAAAATGGCGGCCCGCAACGGGCCGATCCGCGCATGCGCGGCGCGCGCGTGACGCCCGAACCGCGATGGGCCGATCCGGGCATGCAGGGCGCGCGCGGGCCCAAAAAAAAACAAAAAAAAAAAACAAAATGGCGGCCCGTGACAGGCCGATCCGCGCATGCGCGGTGCGCGCGTGACGGCCCGAACCGTGACGGGCCGATCCGGGCAGGCAGGGCGCGCGCACACCCAAAAAAAAAGGGCGGCCCGCGGTGTCCGGCAACCCCCGCGAAACGGTCGTTCGACCCCAAATGGGGTCACGACCCATAGGTTGAGAACCACTGTCCTGGGAAGTCACAAATCATCTCCTAAAGCTAATGATCTGCAGGAGGTAAAAGTGGAAAGGGGCAACAGATTTTGGATTAAGGGTGGGTGGGAGCAGGAACAAAAGAATTCCAAGCAGTAGTTACATTTTAAAGATTGAAACCTGCATACATGATTGGCCTCAAAACCTATCAAGAACAGTCGAATATTTGAGATCTATGTATAGTTTAGTATTATTTCACAAATAATAGCTAACAGAGGCTTTCAAATCCTAAAATAAATTGTTCTAATCATTCTCAGCTCAACAATTTAGAAACTGCTTTGGAAACATCTATATTCCATCTGATTTGCGGAACTTGCCATCTTTTATCTTTATTACAATAGTATGGTAAAACATCTCTACCAAAAGATGACCTTAACAGCAAAGAATTAATCCCACTTCTTCTAATTGGATTAAGAGCCTTCCTTTTTCCATGGGGAAACCCCTCTCGCTTCTGGTGCTTACAACTGCCTAATAACAGAAATCCTGCCCCCAGCAAAAGCACACAAGAAACAAAAAAACAAATTCAATAGCAAAGTAAGAATTTACCCCTTTCAGCGGGATAAAATCTTTGCCTCCATTTTTGTGATCTGAAAGTTACTCTATAACAGTGATGGTGAACCGTTTAGAGACCAAGTGCCCAAACTGCAACCCAAAACCCACGTATGCATCGTCGGGTGCCGGGTGGGTGTGGCCCATTGGCTGGGTGTGGCCCATTGGCTGGGCGTGGCTGCGGTGGTAACGGCAGATTGGGTGGGACTAAAAAGTTCAATCAATCAATTCTAACTTTGCAAGATCTTTTTTCCTGTGAGAAGTTGAAATTGACTGATTGACTGAACCTTTTTTTTTGTACACGGCAGCGGAGGCCTAAAGCGAAAAGGTTTTATAAAACCCAGCTGAAGGCCTAGGACTGGGGCGATGACGCGTGTGCCCACAGAGAGGGCTCTGAGTGCTGCCTCTGGCACCCGTGCCATAGGTTCGCCACCACTGCTCTATAATATCATTATCAGTCACCAAAGAGGAGCCAACACAAGGAGCAAAAACTCTTTTTTTAAAGATTATATTATCATACAGCAACAATAATATCATATTGTATTATATATAACATAAACGTAAAGGTTTCCCCTGTCCAGTTGTTTCCAACTCTAGGGGGCGATGCTCATCTCCATTTCCTAGGTTAGTTAACCAGCGTTGTCTGAAGACATTTCTGTGGTCAGCATGACTATTTGTTGAGGCACATGGAACACTGTTGCCTTCCCACCAAAATGGTAGCTATTTATCTACTCACATTTGCATGCTTTCAAATTGCTAGGTGGGCAAGAGCTGGGGCAAGTAATGGGAGCTCACCCTGTCATGTGGCACTCGGGTCTCAAACCTGGGCTGGCAGCATCTTTAACTGCTGAGCCATTGTGCCCTTAGATATATAATATAGTAATATATTATTTTATAATCATACCCTACAACTTTTAATTAGTGCGCAATATCATCAAAACCTAAACAATAATTGATGGGTCAACTGCAGTTCCGCTTCCTAGTATTATTGTTTCTATAGTACTCTGTCCTACATTCCAATCGATCTGTGAACATCTCTATTTCATTTATTCATTAGGACTGTTGTTAATTAATTACTGCTAGGCAAAAGCAGACATCCCGTGATATCAGGCAGAGAGAGATACAATTTCCACACCAATGTGGAAGATGTCTTGAGTTATACTGGTCCTACCCAATGCTTCTTGATTATCTCTATGAAGTCCAGAAAAGTCTTTGTAACATCTATTTTGGAACTAGAAGGATAACATTGGCAGAATGTAGTGATCTAGGATCATCTTTGCTAACTTAGGTATCACCAAAATAAGTCAGCATTAAAAAGACTTTGATACTAGTCATGGACCATGCAAAAGCATAATCTAAAACCTTAACTTCTCTTGAACTTATCATCTTCATAATCCTGAGCTGCTATTACTAGATTACCTTGTGTCTGTCTCCCTGCTGAATCAGAGCTCAGCAATTTTTCTCCAACATATTGCCATATCTGGTGATCCTTAGATTTCCTACTGCCATTCTATTTATGGGGACTCGTATGCTTTTGTTGTAGGTTCACTTTTCCAGATTCTGTGCTAATTCTGTCAGAACTACCCAGTGAGTTTGCTCAGGATGTCAGAAGAGTTATTCTGTTATGCCCAATGCCTAATCTATCTAAACAGAAGCTGCAGAAGAGCTGTTGCAATGCCAAGTCCAATGGAAAGCTGAGCTCACTGCCAGCGCTGTTCATCTTCTCTGTTGCATCTAGAAGTTCCTATGGCTCCTGGGCTATGAGTTTTGGTCTTTAAGATGGAGGCAAGAAAAAAGTTAGAATATCTTCCTAGAAGATAGTTAGATAGCAAGAGGGGAGAAGTTTCCTAAAAGGAGGTTTTCAGCCCTACCTTCAGCAGAAGATGTAGTTAAACCTTTTCCTGTCAACTCATATTTGGAGAAAAATGACAACTATTATTGTGAATGAAAGTAAATATACATGTCCCGTTCCAGAATCAAATCTATCAGTCACCATGACTGAAGGTTTATTCTTCCAAGCTTTCAGGCTCATGCTGGAGCCCATCATCAGGAAACCTCTCTCTCCAGAATATGTGCACTGGGTGCTCTATGCGTTGTATTTATATAATTTCTGATTGTGCGTAACTTTTAGTTGTTAATTAGGGTGTTAATAGCTGGCTATTAAAGTCGATAATTGTTTCCTTGTTCCACCTGTGCCCACAGCTCCTAAGTACCTGATAAGCTGGTAGTAAATAAGCACTCCTATTGACTGACAAAGGGCCCATTTCATAGGCTTCAATAATTTCTATCACATCCTTCTGACAACCCACCTCTTACTACGTCTGGAATAGACCATGTGCACGCTTTTGGTAAGTGTGGGACAGAGGCTATGCAAAAATTGGGCTGAGTACCTGAAAAAATTGCTTAGCTTAGTCAGGAGAGCAAATTATATTCAGAAACTTAATAATCAGGCTGTTTTCCCTGTCACTCAGAAAGATTTATATCTTTTATTGGCTTTTTTGGAAAAATTTTATTCCTCCTACCTGGAGGAGGAGCAATTAGACCTCGCCACATGGCAATAGGCTCCTGGCTCCACACACCGCCCAGAGCTTCGCCAGGTGTCTTAGCCCATGGGAGGCTGTAACGCCCATGCTGGCATTACACTATGCAAAAACAGAGCAAGCTAAATTGGCTAATCCTCAGGCTTTAAAAACAAGCCTTGAAAAAAAAATGTTACAATCTGACTCAAAAAATTTGCCCCCACTGGAGGAACAACCCTCGTGGTGTCTTCCTCAACAAGGATCACACACCCCCCGTGAGTATGTGGGTGGAATTCTCCAAGGATCAAAGGGGAGGGCTTGGTGTTATTGTCAGGACTTTAATTATGCAACTAACAAAGATTGCCTTCACGTAAGGAGTTTAAAAGTACTGTTAATGTTTGTTTGGCATAGTCCCTCATACATCTTAAAGGGACCACTAAAAAATTGCTGATTGGATTAAAATTGGCTTATGTGATGAGCTTTATGCTCCCCAAATTCTCCTTATGTGGAAGAATTGTTTTGCATGTCTATTTTAAAAGATCTGTCTATTTTAAAAGATCTGCCTTCTCCTTTTTCTTCTCCTGTAGCTATTGGCTTGCAGGATTCTCTTTCTGTTTCTCCTGCCCTGTTACCTTTTAACTTGCTAAAAAAATCTTAAGTCTGTTTCTCCTTCTGACTCAGAACATGCTTTCCTATGCTAATTCAGTCTTTTCTCTCTTACCTTTTAACTTGCCCTGTACCCTGGAGCTCTGACTTCTACTGAAGACTTAACTGCCTCATGCCTGTCCGGTTGATCTTTTGTGATGCTAATTCAGTCTTTACTGTCTTACCTTTTAACTTGTTAAAAAATCTGAAGTCTGTTGATTCTATTCCTAATAATTGGAAAATGAGAAAATATTTCCTGGTAATCCATTGATTCAAAATGCCTTGTTCGCTTGTTAACTCTTCTTAACTTGTGACAGACTCCCCTGAGCCTGCAGCCATTTCCTCCCCCACAGGGCCATTTTCTCTTCCCCCACCCTCTTCTTTTGAAATTGCAGGTTTATCGGAAGGCTTTGTCGCCTGAAGACCAAATGGGCCAGTTTAAAACCGGAAAAACCAGTCTTTCCCGGTTTCCAAGGAAACGGATGGCTGTAAACGGAGACTCAATTTACATTTGAATGTGTTACCTCATCTTTGAATGTTCCCCCCTCCTCTCTCACACACACACACCCTCCCTGGTTGTTTTGTTTAATAAACCATGCCCCCCCCTCTCTTATTTCTCTGCCAATTTTGCTTTTTCTTACTTCTCTTTGCCTATTTTGAATTTTATATTTTCTAGTTTTGTTAATGATTTAATTTTTGTGACAAATCTTTGCTGTTTTGCATTTTTTGTTTCTCACCATGCTACTGTATTTCAATTGTTAATGATACATGCCAGCACAGAAGCAAACGTGTGTGCCTATGAATGAAATCTCTCTTTTCACTTTGAATCCTTCCTTACTTTGTGTTAGGCATTAATCACACAGCTTCATCAGTTAGTAACAAGACCTTTCTAGGTATTTGGCAATCTTGTAACAACCATCCCTTGCAGCTAGATTATAAAGCTAGATAATGAGACAAGCAATGACAACAAGAAAGCATGTGCTGATTATGTTCCCTTGTTTGATTTTGGTGAAATTTTTGAAACTCTGTACAATGCCTCAAAAGACAATGCTCTCACATCTGACAAAGATTGGATCTTATGTGGAAAAAATGCACATTGGTCAATACCCCAGAATTGGTCTGGTACATATACATTTCTGACAACACACACAACATTTCTGCCACAGTTGCTCACATGGAAAGTATGGTACAAAACAATCCCTTATCACAAGAAACTGATGCCTTGTTTGATTGACAGTTTATTTTCCTGGCTACCTAATGCTGGGTGACTCAAGAAATTGGTTTTCAGTATTATGTTTCTAGTATTCTGTGTAACAATCTGTTGCTGTGTGCAATGTATCCCCCTCCCTGCTGAACCTGTGTAAGCCTCCCTCTTCTAACAATCTTCTGGATAAGAGCCAAGAACCAACTGCTGCCTCTGATGACTGGACAGAGATGTTTCTATGATGGCAGCCTCTGAGGACTGGACAGAGATGACGGCCTATGCCCTAGGATTGTGTACAGAGCTGGACGGCGTGTAGGTGGAACAATGGACAGTTGCAAAAATAAATAAATAAATAAATAAAAAATAAAAACAGTGGATATGTTGTAATGCACTCTAGCCATTAGGCTTGGAGGGACAAAGACTGTGCCATGTGGCTTGGAACAAAGGAACAGGCCATGTGACTTTACCATGCTGTTTTGGAGCAACAGGAAATGGAGGGGCCAAGAGGCTGGATGGACGTTGTACCAAGATTTGAATCCATTGGCCACAGGGTGGCCTTGCCAGTGTAGCCTTGTCATTGGCTGCTGAAATAACATTGTCATTGGCTGTTTGTAACCATGTGATGCATTGTGTAACCGCCCACTGTAACAGGTAATAAAAGGGGAAGGCAGCCTTTTGTCTGTTGCCTCACACCCCAGAGAGAAATCTGACTGGAGTCATGCTTCCTTCTCTAATATTCGGCCCACGTGTGTAGGACCCACCATGAGAATTGAAGCTGCCTACGGAGGGCAAAGCTTCAACTCTCCTTGTCTAACCACTCTCTCATTGAGGTACTATAAAAAAGCCTTTGGGGATCAGATATGGATTCCTATTCTGGATTCTTTCAATGGGGAAAAACTGATATTACCTCCTTCTGGATTCTCTCGATGGGGGGAAAAAACTGATATTGCCATTGCTCAATTGAGTTGTGTGAGAAATAGAAATACCAAAGAAAGGTCCAGTGACATGCATTTGTGCTCTGGCTTTTTCAAAACAGCTATACTGACTTGCAACACATTACTTACCTGAGACCATTATCTGTTATCTGATAACATCCTGACAAACTGAGGAACTGAAGAACTCGGGCTTTCTTTTGGTCCGATTTTGCACTCCTGAGGTGTGTTAAGTCTTTCCCCTCTATCTGCCTATTAGTCCATGGTGCGTGGTTAGGTAGCCCAGGGGATGGCGGAAGTGCCTGGAAAGTTTTTAATGCTGACCCAGCCCAACAAAAAGAGTGGCCACAGTAGGTCAGGGCTGCAGAAGCACAATGCTGCTGTTCCTGCCAACAGAAGCTAGTCCTTAATCCAAAAATGTCTTTATTGCAGCAGGATGCAGAACAAAGGAAAGGGGAGGCTGATTCTATCACACAATCTCCTTCCAGATTTCTGTGCTTCCACTCTGCAGCATCTTCAATATCGGCCAAATCTTTGGCATCTAACATCCAGATATAGGCAGAGTTGAAATTCTCTGATCTGACTGGTACATTCCAATGGTTTTCGTTTCCTTCTTCCTTAATCACATTTTCATTTGTTATATAATGCAGGCCACAATCCTTTTTGCTGGACTCCAAGGCAATCTCTTTGTTTTTCCACACAGTTTTTCCTCTCCTGTTTCGAAAACTTATCTGAGATCGTACTTCGTGGGAAGACAAAATCCCTAGAGCTTTAGAAATCTTTCTTACAGCCGTATCTGTTATTCTTTCACAACCTGAGAGATCAAGATGTTGGAGACTCTTGCAGCAACCAATCCAAGACCAACTGAAACAAATAATTGTGTGGAATTAACACTGTAATATTTATGTATTTATTTGGACAGTTTATATGGTGGATACTGACAGCTAATCGTACATTAACAATCCATCCCCAAAGCAAATATTAAAAAACTATAACAATACAATATGCAATGAAAACGTTTATCCTTTAGAATGAACATTTTCACTCTTAAGTGAAAATGTAGACATGTATACTAGGAAAAAAACATATCAAATAGGAATCCTACCATGACTGTTATTTTCTAAATGAGAATCTTTCTAAATCAGCAATAATTGTTTGACTAACTTGCTGGGAAAACGTGTTACTAAGCAGGACTCTGTTAAGCCTCTGAAAGGGAGCTCTGCAAAAGTATTGGCATCAGCAAGGCTGCCTGAAGTTCTGCAGCCACATCTTCCAGAATGCCCACTGTAGTTACCCTTCAAATTACCTCCAATGATATGCACACACAAACACTTCACTGGAGCTGCCATTAAAGTGAAGGTTCATCTTTGCACATACAACTGGGGAAGGCTTTGGAAGCAGCTATACCAAGCTTTGCGGAGGCCATTTACCCTACTGCCAACATGCTTCCCAAAACTCTCCTTTTGTTAGGGGGGAACCTCATGTTTCTCTTGCCCTGTGTGAACTCCCAATTCCATACTGCTACTTCCTCTCCAGTCAGGCCTTGGAAGCTTCTTTTGGAAGACAAGGCTCCATCATTCTGTCCCGCTCACTGCATGCCTCCATGGGATGCACCCTGGTCCAAGGCCTGTATCCCAGGCCAGCAGCAGGAGGAAGTTGGCAAATGTCAGCTGGGCAAGACAGAGATGGAGGGAGGAGAAAGGCTAATGAGGAGAGTTGAAGCAAACACTGCAATCCTAAATGCAGGCCAATTGCCAAGCACCCAAGTTTTGATCACATGGTTGTGAGGGCGCTGAAACAGTTGTACTGTAACTTCATGGATTGATTGCGACCACCGTTCATTCAGCACCATCTAACTTCAAATATTCTAATGGTCGTTAAGCGAGGACTATCTGTAAGTGCTGGGAATGATAACATGTAACAAAGTAACCATATACAGATCACTATTTAAAATGAAAGCTACCAACCTTTCAAACGCAGAATCAGAAATATCAGTCTGAGTGAGATCAAGATATTCCATGTTAGGACAAAGTTCCAAGATGTGTCTGACCTATATTAAAAACAGTTTAAGAAGGCTGAATTATAAAAGGAATGCAGAAAATAGCAAAATATCTTTTCTACTTGTATTTCCTTTGTATATTATTAGTTCATCTTAAATGCCAACTATAAATAATAGGTGGCACACATTTTTAAAACACATTCAAGATACTTTTACACTCTAGAGAATCACTTATTGTATATACTGTACCATTTTATTAGATATGGCTGAACTGTATGCCAGTACAATAGTTTTCACCGATGAGCCTACACGTGGCAGAATGTTATGGATTATGCCTTGAAGTAAGTTTTTTTCTTTCTGAACAATGCTGATAGCCAAAGATTCTTCTCCATTTTCTTCTATTTAAAATAAAATAAGAAGAAACATTTTAAAGTAAAAGTGAATGGTCTAAACTACTGTATTGAGAAAAAAACTTTGAAGTTTATACTTAATTGCAGTTTATTCTGGATCAATTTGTTGTGTTTTGTTTGAACTAACCAAGTCATAGCTAAATGTTAGTATTAGTCAAAGTTCAGTATTCGTATTGTACTAAGGTAGCATGTTTCAATCAGTGATACATGTACTACTAATTGTATGCAGAGACAATCTCAATGGGACATGACTTTCCTGCCTGAAAAAAACAAATAAACAGAACTTATATACATATATTATACATACTCAAGGTGATGAACCTACCTAATAATTCTGCCTATTTTCCTAACAACAGCCCTGTAAGGTAGGTTGGGATAAGAGAGAGTAACTGGTCCAAAATCATTCAGCTGGCTTTCATGCCTACAGGAGGACTAGAACTCATTATCTCCTGGTTTCTAGGCCAGCACCTTAGGCCAGGTGTCCCCAACCCCTGGGCCACAGCCCACTACTGAGCCATGGCCAATTCAGAACCGGACTGCACAAATGGTGGATGGCGCGCGCAGCTCCACTTGTGCAAATAACAGATGCTCATGCGTGAAGCTCCATTTGTAAAAGTGGAGGGTGCCTGCACTCACGCAAAGCTCCATTTGTGAGCGGTGGGCACATGCATGCACCCCTTGTGCAATGGAGCTGCGCACAGGCACACCTACCACTCTCCTCCCTTCCCCCCGGCCAGGCCACCAAACCGGAAAAGTTGGGGCCCGCTGTCTTAGCCATTGTACCAAACTTGCTTTCTAACACATAGCACAAAGCCAAAATCTAACAATTCACATTATACTAAGCCTTAAAGTGTGAACCTGACCATGGTGTCAAACTGCAGTTAAACAAAAATTTGCAAAACTTTTGTTTTTATTTGCAGAAAGGAGGGGGAAACTTCCTTATGGTCATTATAGATCATTAGCATCATTGTAATCTAACCTTCCCTAATCCTTCCAGATACTGTATATTGAGGCTAAAATTTCCAGAATTTCAAACTGGTGTGAGTATGCAAATTCTGGGAACTGTTAATTTAACACAGGAAAAATTCAGGCTAGGAATAGCTGATCTAAAGTATGGTTTGCCAAGATAAATCTTACTTAATGTCAACCTCAACATACTGTTGCTGGCATCAGCTTTTTGAAATGGACCAGGTAAGGAAATGTGGCAGACCATGTAGCCATTCCAAATCAGACACCATACATAAGATCAATATTCCAGCTGGAATTCTCACCACTGGTCATTTTTGTGGAAGTGAACTATAAGGTTAAAGTGCAATGCTCAATGTTCAAATCTTTGGGACAGACAAAACTGAAGAAGGCAGACAGCTCACCAGATTCATCTATATCAGCATCTTCATCCCATTCGTGAAAAGCCTGAGTTTCATCTTTCCTGTTTTTCACCCATTCTTCATCTGGCTCCGTATCAAGATCACCTGGTGGGCCATGGGACCAATTTCCTGATCAATCAATGAGAAATTTAATTCATTAAAGAAGCCTTGGCATTTTGTCTACAACCAAGAGCAGATCACGGATGTGTAAAAGAGTCATAGAAGAAAGGCTAAAAATCTGCATACTGCTTTCTTATTCTTACAGGTTTTTCAAGTAATACATGCAAAATTGGAGTATCGCAATATCTTTCCAGAGTACAAAAACCTTACTGGCTGAATCATCCACAAATAATTCCCAGACACAGTGCATACTCAACCCTTAAGTTGCTAGAAACAGATAAAGAGCTTCCTGTCTATCAGAAAACGTTAATATTTTTTAGGTTTGTTGTTAGAGATTAAAACAAAAGGGGTGGGGGATAAAAAATCTCAATAAAGTAGCAAATATCTACTTAGTTCAATAAAGATCCATATCATTTTCATATAATTAAAAAGGGAATAGACTAGGTTTTAAAACTCCTAAATTTATAAATGCTGTATTTCAAAAGCAGGGGTTTTGTCTAACTTAAGGTCATTCAACTCATATTGGCTTATAGTGTTCTACATGTATAACTGAAGATAATACAGTGATCTGTATAAGTCCAAGTCTAGAGAGCTTAGCAAATCCAAGTTTGGCAATTACTAATTTTCACACCGTTAAACCCTAAATATTTAGATCAACTCATCATTATCATTTTAGCCATTGTCTATCCATTGCAGGATGAAGGCCTTTTCCTATTGTTTCCAACTAATATCGTCCTGAGCTTTCTTTTGCCAATTGGGCCCACAATACTTGCTGATGTTGTTGATTCATCTTGCTTTAGGTTTCTTTCGTGGATGCTTTTTATCAAGTGGGATCCATTCTATGACTGCCTTTGTCCACCTGCCATCAGTTCTTCTTGCTCTGTGACCAGCCCATTTCCATTTCAATTCTTTTACTCTTTTGATGATATTGTATACTTTCCTTTGTTCTCTATTCCATGCGCAGTCTTTCTATCTTGTCTTGTAATGCCGAGTATGTATCTTTCCATGGCTCTTTGGGCCACTTGTAACTTTTCTATCGATTGTGTGGTTAGTGTCCATGTTTTACCGGCATATCTTAGAGCAGGTAGCACACACTAATCAAAAACCTTTCTCTTCAGGCATAGGGGGAGGTTGTTCTTAAAAAGTATGCTTAGCTTGCCGAAAGTTTGGCAACCACATTTAACACGCCATTCAATTTCCTCTGAAGAAATATTTCACAAAGTAGATTGGGCAAAAGATGGAATAAAAATCAATGGCACCTATTTAAATCACTTAAGATTTGTAGATGATATTGTTCTCTTCTCACAAGACCCAGAAGACCCATAAAGACACATACGAGAGCTGCACATTTGCCTTAAAAATAAATCTGAAAAAGAGCCAGGTTATGTTTAATAAATTCACCAAAGGAAAAAAAATTACATCTGGAGAAGAACTAGACCTAGTAGACCACTACATATACCTCAGCCAATGGATCTCAATGGAAGGTGATACAAGAAAAGAAATTGAATGACATGTTAAATGTGGTTGGCAGACATTCGGCAAACTGAGCATAATTTAGATCAACTAGATAACATTAAACAATGAGATACACAAAGGAAATACAGGTAGTCCTCATTTAACAACTGCAACTGAGACTGGCAACTGCAGCTATGTGACATGGTCATTCAGTGCATCATCATATGACCACATGATGCAGCTGCAGCTATTAAGCAAATTCCTCAGTTACGAAGAGTGATGTGACCATGAGTTGTGACTTCCTGCTGGCTTCTCTGTTAACTTTGCTTGTTAGAAGCCAGCTGTGATGATTGCAAATGTGATCCTGTGACTGTAGGATGCTGCAACTATGCAAAAAAGCACACTGATGGCCAAGCACTCAAATCGCAATCACATGACTGTGTGTACACTGTGACAACTGTAAGGTCAAGGCAAATAAGTATAAATCTACTTTTTCAGCACTTTTGTACGTTAATCAACTAGTTCATTTGTACAACATAATAATGCTTAGTCACAGAAGTTTTTTTAATCAAGTTCAAATAACTACAAATTACTAGGAATAGTAATTAGGGCTGCTGAAAAAAGATTGAGCGTGCAGCCTCTTACCTCTAGCCCAATGCACAGGATAAAGGTGTTTCCAGAGAAATCCTGTTTTCGCTAACTGTGACCATTTGGTGCTGACTTGACTACATCGGCATAATTCTTGAGGGCTAAGGTAGCTAAAAATAGTCAGCATCACCTCAGAAGGCAGATGAACAATGCTGGTGGCTTGTCCTGGTTCTTCAGTTTCTGAAAAACAGAAGTCACTCTACAGACACAAATGCTTGAGAGGTTGGTCAATCTTAGCAGAATTCAGCTCTAAAGAGACACTTCTAGAACTGTGGCAAAGAGAATGCTGTTGACAGGTGGGGGGAGAGATTTTTTTAAAAGGCTATTTTTGGAATTATGCACCCAACTACTTGTTCACAGCTACTTTCAATTTAAGGGCGGTAATGGAATTCAGCCAGTTCACACCAGTTCAGTAGAACCGGTAGCTAAATTTTGTTGAGTTTGGAGAACCGGCTGAATGCACACCACTTCCGGAAGTCTGTTCTAGGCCTCGGAGGCCCAGGCCTGCATCCACGCAGAGAACCAGTTGTTCAGGGATTTGAATCCCACCACTGTTTAAGGGCTTACCATGATCTGCTTTTTCATCCACAGAATATTTAAAAACTTTCTGGAGTTCTTCTGCTTGATTCCACAGACTAATCCCTCTACGTATTTCTGCTGCAGTTTCCTTCTGTGAGCAGTGTTGTGCAATTACTTTCTTTTTTATGTCCTTCAGTTCTTCATAGGTAAAATATTCCATCAACATTGGCTGGAAAACCTAAGGGAAAACTATGATCATTATTTGAACATTAGTTCTAACTTACATTATACACTACATTTTTTCCTTACATTTAGAAAGTTATGGGCTTTTGGTGAATTACAAATATTCTTTACATTTAAAAAAAAACAATGATGAATTCAGGAATCGTGCTTGTTGCACAAAATCCAAATCTAATGATCAAAGCTGATTTCAAAGAAAAAGAAATTGACAGATAATAAACATGTAAAAATGGAAAAACTATACGTATCACCATGAATAGTATCAAAATAGCAAAACAAATATTAAAAACAATAATATATCTCAAGAATTCAGCACATTTTCATGTAACCCAGTTACATCTAAGTCTTTAAAAAAACTGCTAAAGTGCAAGTTTTTAAAAAAATATATACTTTATTTATACTACCATGACAAGCATACCACAAACACACAAACATGGAGAATGTAAGCAGGTATCACAGGGTACACAGTTTTGCAGATTTAGTATTTGGAGAGATATTAAAAATTCATTTAAAGTATGTTCTAATCTTTTTAAAAATATTAAATGTTACTCTTTTAAAAAAATAGTTCAGGTCAACGCATTTCTTTTGAGCAGCATTTCAAAACATTTATTGTATACCACCCAGAGTAACATATGTGAGATGGATGGCTATATAAAATAATGAATAAACAATTTTCTAATGTTATCAGAACTCAACTACAGATAGTCCTCAACTTAAATCATTCATTTAGTGACTGTTCAAAGTCAAAATGACAATGAAAAAAGTGACTTATAACCATTTTTCACATTTACAACCATTGCAGCATCCCCATGATCAAAATTCAAATGCTTGGCAACTGGTTCATATTTATGATGGTTGCAGTATCCTGGGGTCATGTGATCACCTCTTGCGACTTTTTGACAAGCAATGTCAATGGGGAGGCCAGATTCACTTTGCAACTATGTTACTAACTTAATGGCAGTGATTCACTTAACAACTGCGGCAAGAAAACGGGGCAAAAGTCATTTAACAACTGTATTGTTTAGCAAGATAAATTTTGGACTCAATTGTGTTGTAAGTCGAGGACGACCTGTAGTTAAATAAACATTGACCACTTTTAATCTTTTGAAGCCAAGCTTGGAAGCTATAGCAATTTTAAGGGGCAACACACAAATGAATAAATCAAATGTTTATCTACAGTTCTGTCCCAAAGATGTAAGGCAGTCCAATGAAAATGAGAAGTGTTGGCAAACACATATACCTGCCTTATTTAAACTCAATGTAACAGCACAACTACGTCATACTAGCAGTAGTCAGTAGAATACCCAGAGTAAGATGGGGAAAAGAGAAAGAAATAGATGCAAGCTGTTCTTTTGCTTAGCAGGGTCTGCTAGTATAAATTCCAGCTCTGGACCGCAATACTGGAATGATTTAACCTTTATTATTAAAATATTTTTAAATCCTGCCAGGGTACAAGAAACAAACATCTGAGGGCAGCTTGATGTTACAGAACTTCCATTTGTAATATGTGAAATATATTTTGAGTCTAGTTTTTATATGAAGACTGTAAAATTTAATTAGCATTAAAGGCCCAAAAAAAGGAATTATCTTTTAATTTAATTAAAAGAATTTTAAAAATTGGGTGTGCTTCATATTAATATTTCATAAATTGATGGAAGGTTCCTATTTACAAGAACAATATATCTGCTTATGTACACAAGTAGTTTAAGCTATCTCTGCTCTTACTGTGGAGGTTTTCCTTAATTCAAATGACCAATCCAATGACAAAGGAAAATGATTTCAAATGTCACAGAAGAGACTGAGAAGGAAACACAAGGAACCCGAAATATTTCACACTGTGAAATCCTATGAGGCTAAGGACAGGACTTGGGATGAGTTTTCTGAAACCCCAAGATTTTTTCAGCTGAAGTTACCTTCTCAGTTTAGTGAGTGCATTCAAGAAAGGGCAGAAATCATGAAGCAGCATTTTCTTTTAACATATAAATCTTTCTTTTTATAAAAAATAATGATGACTACACACTATTCACTCCAAATGTTAAAAATAAAAGAAACATTTCTCAAAACATTTAATCATTCCCTCAAACCACTCACCTCCTCTTCCTCTTTCATGTGAGGAAGGAAATCTCTGGTAAAAGCTTCCAATCGTTCCTTTAGCTGTTTCGCATAGTTGAGCTGCTCATATTCATTCTGAAAATTAGTTTTCAAATTCATCATAGAACTACGTGCCACTTAAATTATAAATATGTATGATCTACTTATTAAATAATACTTTACATTTAAAGTATTACATCATAAAACTTTTAAGACAAAACTAAATATTGGAGTTGGGTTTCAAATATTTAGTAATGCAATTTACTCTACGGCTTTTTCAATTCTAATTTTAATCTATCAGATATACAAAACTGGGAAGCACTGTGACGTTTGCTTTTTTAAAGTTATGTTTGCTATCAAAGTGAACACAAAAAAGGGTTTTTTTTAACACATTTCTTGTGGCTTAACCAAATGAGCTAGGAGTACATTCACCAAATTTAAAAATCGAAGGAAATTTTCAACATAACATTTTTGGATAAAAGTTACATATTAACTTATATGTTAACTATATTCTTTTCTGAGTATATTACAGCAGCAAACAAACGCTATGTTCCCTTCACAAAACTGTATCTATCAATGAAAATGATAGTCTCCGTTTTTATAATTAAGTATCCACATGCAATATTGATACTGCTTTCTTAGGACTATTCTTCAATCGATTTTACTCACGCCAAAAATCAAACAAACTCACCTTTACATTTTTCAACCCTTTCTCAAAGAGGCTAAGCATCTCTGACAACTTATTGTCTGAATGTACATTATATACAGTTTGGCTACGTTGCTGAAGTAAACCAATGATGTATTCATTTTCAATCTGCTCGTGCATTTTAAACTCTTTAAATGTAGCATATAATGATTGGAGGAGAGCTCGGAAATCATTGTTGTTGGAGAAATTTGTCTTAGAAAGCTGAAAAAAATAGAGGGTTGCACATTAGACATTTATGTTTTATTTGAATTAATTTTTAAGAAATTAATACCTAAGAAGGTATTCGCCAACTATAAATTCCTAACTAAATTTAAACTTCTGCAGTTTTATCCAGCTCTGCATAAATTATTTTAGGTATTATTTTTAAATGTTAAAGGTATATGTTATATACTGAAAAAGGGCGTTGTCTTACCTGAACGCCTCTTCTCAGCATGGGGATGAAGAATCCACAAGGATGGGTTTATTTCCTGTCCTCCTGCCCATGTGACTAGGACTCAAACTTCTAGCTACGCCTCCAACCGGGGCTTCCTGTCCTCTGACCGGACTTCCTGTCTCCCAGTTTTTTCCTCGGGCGAAGCTTTCACGTAGTTTGGTCCTCATGGCTCCTGTTCACAATCCTGTAAATCAACATCTGCCTAGACTGTTAGAGGAGGGTGTGTGGATTCTTCATCCCCATGCTGAGAAGAGGCGTTCAGGTAAGACAACGCCCTTTCTCCAGCATGTGGATTACGAATCCACAAGGATGGGACATACCCAAGCCCTCCCATGTCCCCCCGGGTGGGAGTCTAGGCTGGAGTGTCATTTGAGGCAATGACCTGCTGCAGTTATCGCCTCCCGAAGGAGGCCTCTGCCGCAGCGAAGCGGTCTATCCTGTAGTTTTTTATAAAGGAGGTCGGGGACGCCCACGTCGCCGCCCTACAAATCTCCTCCACCGGCGCCTGCGTGTACCAGGCTGCTGAGGTCGCCGCACTCCTGGTGGAGTGCGCCGTTATTCCCGCCGGGGCCTGTAGTGACTGTGCCCCGTAAGCCTCTGCTATGCATGCCCTGATCCACCTGCCAATGGTCGATGAGGAAACCCTGTGACCCCTGGTTGCTGGTTGGAATGAAACAAATAACGTTTCCGATTTCCGGAAAGCTGAAGTCCTCTTTATGTAAAGGAGTAAGGCCCTGCGCACGTCTAGGGTGTGCCATCGCCGTTCCCGGGGATCTGAGGGATTCGGGCAGAAACTTGGTAATGCTATTTCCTGAGCTCTGTGAAAACAGGAATTGACCTTCGGGATGAAGGATGGGTCTAGGCGTAATGTGACTGTGTCCTCTGAAAAGATCATGAGGTCCGCTCGAACCGAGAGAGCCGCCAACTCCGAGATCCGCCTAGCTGATGTGATGGCCACCAGGAAGGCTACCTTCCATGTCAGATGACGGAGTGAACAGAGTCTCAGGGGTTCGAACGGAGGGGATGTCAAGGCCTGTAGCACCTTGGGGAGATCCCAAGTCGGGTAGCGATGTACCGCCGGAGGTCGCACTGCGGCTGCCCCCTTCATGAAGGCCTTTACTGCCGGGTGCTGTGATAGGGACTCCCTGTTGTCGCAGGAGAGTATCGTTTGTATGGCTGCCACCTGCCTGCGAATAGTGTTAAGGGCCAGGCCCTTCTTAAACCCCTCTACAAGGAAATCTATGACCTTAGGGATGGTCACAGCCAAGGGGTCTATTCCTTGCTTGCCGCACCAGCTGACAAAACTCCTCCACGTAGCCTCATACACTCTGTTAGTGGAAGGGCGACGGGCAGCCTGGATGATCTCTATGGCGTCCTTCGAGAAGGACTGTCTGGCTAGCCCCTCCCTCTCAAGTGCCAAGCGGCTAGTTGTAGCCACTGTGGGTCTGGATGTTGTAGATTCCCCTGGGTGAGCGACACCTGGTGAGGGGGAATTATCCAGACTGGCGAGATTGAAAGGTCTACGAGGTCTGCAAACCATGGCCGTCTTGGCCAATGTGGGGCAATCAAAATCACCTCCGCTCTTTCCAGGATGACCTTGCGAATGGTCGCCTGAATCAACGGAGGGGGAGGGAATGCGTACATCAGCCCCCGAGGCCATCTGCACCTGAGGGCGTCCGTTCCCTCCGCTCCCCAGGTCGGGAACCTGGATATGAAGCGGGGGAGCTGCCTGTTCTTGGGGTAGGCGAAGAGGTCCACCAGTGGACGGCCGAACCTGTTCGAGAGTGCCTCGAACAAGGCCGGGTCCAGCTTCCACTCCGCGTGATTCACTGTGACTCTGCTCAGTGAATCCGCTTGGCTGTTTGCCTCCCCGGATATGTGCTCTGCCTTTATTGACCCTAGGTATGACTCTGCCCAAAGTCCCAGTTCTCTGGCTTCCTGCATGAGAACCACTGATCTCGTTCCCCCCTGCTTGTTCACATGTGCTTTGGCAGTCACGTTGTCCGTTAGGACCAGCACGTGTCTTCCCTTCAGGCTGGGGGAGAATTGGCGGAGAGCTAGGTGAATCGCTCTCAGTTCGAGCCAGTTGATGCTGTGGACCAGGTCCCGGGGTGTCCATCTGCCCTGCGCTATCTGATCCTGGAAGTGAGCTCCCCAGCCGAACTGGCTGGCGTCGGTGGTCACTGTCAGCCTGTCTGGTTCCCTGAACAGTGTTCCCCTGGCCGTGGCTGCAGAAGTCCACCATCGGAGGGATGACAGGACTTGGGGAGGGAGTCTGACCTTTCGGATGGATGCGCCCTGGTTTAGTCTTTGGTAGGGAAGGAGGAACCATTGGAGCCTCCTGGAATGGAGTCTGGCCCATGGGACGATGCCCAGGCATGAGATCATTTTCCCCAGAAGTTGGGACAGTTGCACTATTGTGGCTGAACCCTTTCCCTGGACGAGGCGTGCGAGCTTTCGTACGCTGTCCCGCCTTTCTTGCGAAAGGTGTACTAATCCTGTTTCTGAATCTATGATCGCCCCTAAATGTAGTAGGCGAGTTGAAGGTGTGAGGTGGCTCTTTTTGTAATTTACTGAGAAGCCGTGTGTCTGTAGTGTGTCTAGTGTGACCCGTAGATCTGAGAGGGCCGCTTGTTGTGAACTTGATAGGATCAGGATGTCGTCTAGGTAACAGAGTACGCGCACCGGTAGCATGCGCAGGTGCGCCGCCAACACGGCCAGCACCTTTGTGAATACCCTGGGTGCCGAAGAGAGGCCGAATGGTAGTGCCCTGTATTGGTAGTGTTTGTTTTTGTGGCAGAACCTCAGGAAGCGTCGATGTTCCTGCCTTATGGGTATGTGTAGGTAGGCCTCTGTGAGGTCTACCGATGACAGCTGATCCCCCTTTCGGATGCTGGCCAGTATGGATCTGAGGGATTGCATCTTGAACTTTTTGTATATTACGAAGCGATTGAGCCTTTTGAGATCTAGAATTGCTCTCCAACCCCCGGATGGCTTGGGTACGACGAACAGGATGGAGTAAAACCCCCGTCTTTCCTGTCCTGCCGGGACCGGTTCTATGGCCCTGATTTCTATCAGGTGTTCTATGGCCATTTTTAGAAGTCTTGCTTTTGAGGGGTTTCGGGACTCCGGGCACCTTATGAATTGACTCGGGGTGGAGCGTAGAACTCTAAGGCTAGGCCCTGTGTCCCTTACCCAGGCGTCTGTTGTGGTGTTTTGCCACACTTGGCTGAACAGCGCCAGGCGACCCCCTATGGGGCTGTCCCAGGCGTCACTTGGAGCGCCTGTAGGGACGTCCCGTCCCTCCTCTGGCGTTGCGTTTTGGGAACTGCTGCCGGGCGGTCCTGGAAGCGCTCCTGACCTGAGGGGAAGGTGCGCTGATTTCTGGGCCAATCCCAGGACTGCCCCCCTCGAAAGGGTTGTCTCCATTCTCCGGACCCGCTCTGGCGGGGCCCCTGCCTGCGGAACTCTTGGCCTCGCCTCTCTGTTCCCCTGGAGGGATGTGCGAGGACCTTTCTCTTATTTTTGTCCTCAATCACATACGGTTCCAGGATGGGGCCGAACAGCTTGGTTCCTGAGTATTTGGCGGTGGCTAGCCGCCATTTGGACTTAAGGTCCGTCTTCCATGTTTTGAGCCAAAGGAGCCTTCTGGAGGCTATTGTTGACCCTATGGCCCTGGCTGAATATTTTGAGGCCGACAAGGTGGTGTCCGCCATGTACTCTGCCGCCAGTAACAGTTTGTTTAACGTTTGCTGTGCACGTACCTGTTCTGGTGGTACACTTGCCTGTACCTCCTGAAGCCACAGGATTGACGCCCTGGCCACCAGGGAGGCTGAGACCGCAGCTCTGATCGCCCAGGCTGCTGAGAGGTGCGTCCGGCGGAGGGCGAACTCAAATTTCTTGTCCTCGGCCTTCATGGATTCCGCCATGTCTCCTGGAATGGCGGAAGATGCAAATAGAGATATTAGTGGTTCATCTACCGTTGGTACTTCTATGAGGGAAGCCAAGGCATTGCCCACGTTTAATATCTTTTTATCTGTACTACTTGGGGACGGCGTGGTCGCCAATGAGGCCCATTGTGATTCCAGCGTGGTGCGGAACACTAACGGACACGGCACCTTTACCTCATCCGGGGCAGGTGGATGTAGCACCGGATGGACCTTACCTCCCTCCTCCTCGGGGGAGGAGGATTTTGTTTCCTTATCCCTTGCCGGCAGATTAAGGGTGGCACAGGTTTTGAGCATAAGTACACGGAACTGAGCCGAATCAAATAGCCCTGAGGTTGAGGCCTGTTCTGGAGTCTCGTCCTCCTCTTCCGACAGCTGGCGTCCAGATGTCTCCCAGTCCTCCGGCTCCTCCTCTGCCATCTGTGAAGAAGACTCAGAATCCTCGGAGGCTTGGGTGAGTGCGTGTCCCCTGCGAAGCGGGGGCGCTGGCTGTTTAGTGTGTTCCTGAGGGAAAGAAGAGAGCCTGGAAGACATAAAATTGTCAAATGCTTTTTGCATAAATGTTTGTAATTGTTCCGGCCACCCTCTTGGGAGGCCTGTGGTCTCCTGTTCTGTTTCCTGCGTGTCTGCCGGCTCGGCATGCTCTGGTGTGGACGGAGTGGATTGGGGAAAATCAGCCTGCTCAGTCCCTCTGGCCTGAAGCCTCTGGGCCTTGGCACACTCTCTCTCTAGCACCTGGTGCCTCCTTAAGGCCTGTCGCTCGGCTGCCTTCGATGGCTCTTTGTTTAGGTGCTTTGTTTTTGCCTTCTTCTTGCCCCCCCCCCGGTTCCGAGTCCGCAGCTTTGCGCTTTGGAGAGGGAGGGGGAGAGCTTGAGCCTTGGTACACCTGAAGCGACGCGCTGTCTGCCATCGTGCGTCTGAAATCCCTGCCGGGATCTCCAGACAAGTGGGGGAAGAGGGAGACTTGGCTCCACATGCAGGTGGGGCTAGGCCCGCTTCTGCACAGATGCACTGGCGGAGACAGGCAAGCAGACCTAATCTGGTAGCGTCTGTGAGGCTGATTGTCCCTAGGGGTTGGGGCGCCCCAAGTCCGCACACCTTTAAATCGGGGAACCCACTTCAATACAACTCCCCCTCTCGGCCTGGCTCAGCAGGCTCTGTGGCGATCGGGCTCGTGGTCGCCTACGGCTGCGATGTGCCGTCCCACAGGCTTCCCGTTCTCTGCGATTAACGCAGTAAGTGAAGGGCCCCCCGCCTATTCGGCCCTCCGGCCTAGTTCCGGAGATTCGGCCTGCCGAAAAATGGCCGCCTTTGCCGCCCTTGGAAGGACCGCCCCTTTCAAGATGGCCCCTTCGTGCCAAAACCCGGAGGCCGGCAGGCCAAGATGGTGTCCGCCTCGTTCCACGCGGTCCTTAATGGCCGCCGGAGATGCCTTCCCGGCCTTAATGGCCGCCGGAGACCCTTACTCGCCACCTGCGCGGCCGCTATAGGGCCCCGCACCGCGTGCTGGCTTAGTGACTAAGCGGCGCTTTCCTCCCCCCACCGCAGTCCCACTTGCGATTTCGTTGCGCCGTCCGTCGCCGGGTTCTTCGACCGCTAGCGTCCCACGCCGATCGCTGCCGGTTTTCCGGGGGGGAGGGATTCCTTCCGCAGGGAGGATTCAGGCCGCGGGTCTGAGCTGGGGCGTTACTCCCCTCCTGCTCCCTCGGTGTTCCCGGGAGACCCCGAGAGGTCCCCTGGACCTGTTTGCCTCCGAATCCTCCTCTTCTGCTGTTGGTGAACGCTCTAAAGAAAATTCTAACCTAAGCTTCTAACTTTGCAGCTAAAAATTAAATCCTACTCTGGAGCCTACACCTGGAGATGTTCTCGGGCTGAAGACTAGGAAAAACTGGGAGACAGGAAGTCCGGTCAGAGGACAGGAAGCCCCGGTTGGAGGCGGAGCTAGAAGTTTGAGTCCTAGTCACATGGGCAGGAGGACAGGAAATAAACCCATCCTTGTGGATTCGTAATCCACATGCTGGAGAAAATCAGATTTAACATCAATAACATTTATCTATAATTTTAATTCATACAAAGTACTTTATTTAACTCAAAGGTGCTTTTTCAAAAGACAACTGGATTGTTTTTCCTTGAGGAAGAAGGAGGAAACATTCCACTTCTCATCCAAGAAGCTTCATCAGTTCTGATGGTGGGGGGATGGAAGGACAGGTACTGACAGTTGAGACTGGATGGTGGGGGGGATGAAAGGATAGCTTCTAATAGGATGGGGGGGAAGGATTGTATTTCTTTGCAGTCATCTGGTTGTTAGCACTCTGTCTGAGAGCTGTTGAGGCCATTTGGCACAGATAAACCCCCAAGTGGCCTCAACAGCCCTGAGAAGGAATGCTAACAACCAGACAACTGCTAAGAAAGACAATTCTTCCATTCCATCCCCCATCATATCAGAACCTATCCTTCCATCTCCCCACGATCCAGTCTCAAATATCTGTATTCCATCTCACCATCAGAATTGATTCAGCTTCTTGGATGAGAAGTGAAACGTTTTCTTCTTCCTCAAGGAAAAAACAGTCCAGTTGCTTTTTGAAACAGCACCTTTGAGACAACTATGACCTGGATGACTGAGAATCTCCACAGACATTTACTTTATTTAACATTTTTGCATTCATGATAGGTAAAAAGCAGAACATTCAGGAAACACTAAAAAATGAAAAAAAATGAATATTTCATGGTCATAAACATTCTAAAACATTTTTTTCAGTCTAGATATTATGATTAAGTCTTCTCAACTAGGATTGCAGACTTTTAATTTGAAATACTTAATCTTTCATTTGAAAGTAATTATTCAATCTGTAATTATATGCCAGGGTCTTCAAACCTGGGCCTTTTATGACTTATGGACTTCAAGTCCCAGAATTCCTTGGCCAGCGTGCCTGGCTGAGGAATTCTGGAAGTTGAAGTCCACAAGTCATAAAAGGGCCGAGTTTGAAGACCCCTGTTATATGCTATAAGTATAATTTATATATTCAAAATAAATTTTGAACATGAAAAAGGCATGTTATTCCCATGTATTCTGAGAAGAAGTTTTAGAGGTACCTGTTTATCAAGTTTACAATTATGCAGACATATTCAAAAGTTTACATACATTTTACTATGGTAAACATTACACACTTTTTACAAACACCTATCCATTTGGCCAATTTTTTAGCTTGGTATAATGGCACTCAGCTTGATGTATCATATTAAGTTGATGCTCCCAAAAATCCTAAGAATGCTGAAACAATGCAATTCCAAAGCAATTGTTTTAGACAGCAGAATCTTGTCAACAATTCTACTACCAAAAACAATACAATCTTCCAAATTGAGTGTTTTATTTGGGCCCATATTTAGTCTAATACAGATGCTTGAAGAAAAGCAAAAGTTCAATTTCTTATTTAGCTTGAAGATCAATATTCTCCAACACTTCTTTCACTGGAAGTGTCAGTGAAATAAATTGGGTTTTTTGCTTACTCCCACAAGTAAACAAATAAACTGCTGCCCCAATTTTTCCAGAGGACTTGGCTACTTTAATATTTAAGGGAAGGATGTGTTATCTACCCAACATGCTTTGTGAAATAGTCCTATCAAATCCCAAAGGTGCTTTTTCACGAGGCAACTGGACTTTTTTCCTCTTTGAAGACGTTTTGCTTCTCATCCAAGAAGCTTCTTCAGCTCTGAAGAACAACTGAAGAAGCTTCTTCGATGAGATACGAAACGTCTTCAAAGAGGAAAAAAGAAAGTCCTGTTGCTTTGTGAAAAAGCACCGTTGGGATAACCATAACCTGGATGACTGAGAATCTCCATAGACATTTAATCCTGTCAAATGTTTTACGAAGCCTAACAAATGGAACAAATCACCAAACCCTCATTTTTAGAACATGGACAGATCAAAAAGTTAAATCCATGTGCATACTGTTTTCTATTATTAGCAATTTTCATAGTTACATTGCAGAACAAAAAAAGTAAGTTTTTTACAGGTGATAGAAGTGACCTTAAGGCCTGGCACACACTATGCGTACACTTTCTACATTTGTGTTTTGATAATGGTGAGTTACATGCAACGCCATCAGCAATATTAATTTTATTTGTGCTGAAACTGCTCATTCAAATACTTCCACATGCCATTCTACCTGTACAAACTCTTTCAAACTAGAAATCAATTCAATAAACTTAAACAGGATTTAAGTGCACTGTTCAATAACATTCTTCTCTACAAAAACATAACATTCTGAAAGCTGAGAACTTTTGCAATTATATTAGCTTAATATATATTTCTCCATCTTCATCACGTTTTCCTCATTATAGATTTAATTTTATAACAAAGATGATTTTTGAGGCATACAATGCTGACCCCTGATCCACACATATGATCAAGGTTCCTTGCATACATAGCACAAGACAATCTCAAGCAAACGAAGAGAGGTGTTTTTACCGTGTTTCCCCGATAGTAAGACACCCCCGATTGTAAGACGTATCGGGGTTTTCAAGGGGTCGGCTAATATAAGCCGTACCCCGAAAGTAAGACATATTACTCCTGCCCACTTCCGCCTCCTGCTTAAAATACTTAAATACTTAAAATACTTAAATACTTAAAATACTTAAAATACTTAATATACTTAAAATACTTAAAATAAAACTGACAATTGTTTTCCAATCAATATAAGCCGTACCCCGAAAGTAAGACATAGTGGGGCTTTTGGGGATAAAAAGAAAGTAAGACACTTCTTCCTTTCGGGGAAACACGGTAGTAAGCCAGCTTCTTTTTTTATGGGTGGACAGGTCTAGAAAGACACTGTGCAAGCCTGACCATGTCCCAGGATATGAGTCAGCAGAAAAGCAAAGCAGTTTACTGGATCAGGAAATACAGTGCCTCGAGTGGAAAACCTTATCTCTTTTTCAGGAATGGAGGTGAGGACAAAACTTAAAACATTAATTTCTCTTTGGGCATCCTCAAAGTGATACCCGACAGACAACGCTCCAAAGATCTCAGGTCCCCTTTTGCTTTGACAGAGCAGAAGAACTCTTCCTTGGATCAAAGGCACAAACAAGCAACTCAGATCCCAAATGTGCTTTTTCATGAGGCAATTGAACTTCTTGCAGAGAAAGTACCTTTGAGATAATTATGACCTGGATGACTGAAAATCTCCAAATGCAACTCAGATAATTCTCTTTCCTGAAGCATATTATATAGGGTTTGGTTTCTTTTTTAATCCTGCTTTGTCTACCAAAAGGAGCTAACCAGTCATTCCCTTCTCTCTCTCACCATACCTGAATATTTTTTCCTAAAAATTAAGTGATACTATTTTCAACCGCATTTTTAATTTTAAGCATACTTTGGTACTGTCACAGTAAACTAACTTAAGTTTCAGTGACTCTTTCTGTAAGGATCTACTTCAGCTAGCCACCCAAGAAAGCAGAACTCTTGAAACAGGCATTATCTCAAAAGGAACTTTTATTAGGAGTTAGTGACAGTAGGGAAGTCAAGGTGAGATCTGGAGAAAAGCCTGCTTAAATGGTATAGTTAACCTAGCAATCTTCCTCCTCCCACCAAAGTCATAGTGTCCATTTGAAATCCAGCCAATCCACAGGTGGTACAATGTTTGGGTAACTGACACAGTTGGCCTGCATCTCCAGGTCTTCTCCAGTTTCATTTCTCCATAGTTGTCTCCCTGATAAGAGACACAGTCTTTTCTTAAGTGGATAGAGGCAGGAGAGGAAAAGCAGAAAGCGAAAGTTATCCCAAGCAAAAGCAAACTCCCCCCCCCCCACAGCAGAATGGCAGGCCCCAAACAAGAGCACATACGCAGGGAAAACAATAAGTTTTTGAGGACCTGACAGGGTCTAATATCTGGAATTTATTTTGTGTCTTTCATAATTTTCTTTTAAAATATAAATGTCCTGTGGAATGTCTAGTAATCCTGGTCTTGTACAATAGATTAAAATGTAGACTCATATCTCCTCTAGATAAGTAAATAGACATTTAAAGTCAGATGTAACATCTAACACCTTTCAAATAATGATGTCAAAATACAATGTAACTGAATATTATCTGCTTAACCAAGTTAATCTGTAAGTGCAAAACAAAATAATCTTTTATCACCTTCAAGAAAAACAAACCCTTAGAATATAACTTTTCACAGACTAAGTCTACTTCAAGACACACCAGATTATGGTACAAATATGTCTTTCTCCAGCTGCATTATTTCCATCTGCAGAAAGGTTGAATCACTCAAACCTAAAACTCCTTTATAGATCAAGAACTGGTTCCTTAATTTTTCCAATTTGTATCTCTGTCCAAATGTCTAATTTCTAGCTTTGTAAATTGATTTTAATTGATGATAATAAAGAGATCATGTTTCATGTACTATATATTAATTACAGCCACATATTTCAGAGGATTGCTCTTGTTCTGTTCTTCCAATTTCTGCATTCAGTCAAGGTCTTGACAAATGATAAAAACGTTAAGTTTTTAAGGTCATTACTACTTGCAGCAAAAAATGACAAAAAAAGAGACCAGGAGAGAAAATCCATTAAATGCTTGACTCCAATTCATATTCAGTTGAATTGCCCTGTTTTGTATCTAATATTTGTGCCAAACAAAAGTTCAACTACACACAGATTTTTTTCAACAATCCAATTTTCTGCCACCCTGGATTCTCTTTCAGACTTCTGAAACTTTCATTAGCTCAGAAATTTATGGTTGATAAGAGCAAACATATGATTAAGCTGCTCATCTGTAGGCCAGCAGCATGTGATCTCAAATGTCTAGTTCTCATGCCCATGCCTTTTTAAAACAACTACTTGAAAAAACATAACTAAATAAAAGTAGCAGTTACTACCAAGTTGATTCAACCAAGTAGATTCCTAGTCTATAAAATCGTACATATTATTAGGTTTATGAACGATGGTTGATGCTGTTTTATTGTAATGAATATTGTGTTATCCCAAACCCAAGGTTCACACAAACAGTGCTCAGAGTTGGCTTTGACTGCAGCTGCTAATAAGTCCAGGACTGTATGATAAAATAATGCATTAATATATCTTTATCTTAGGCCTCGGCAACAAGATGATTCTGAAGGCTGGTGAAAAATACGGCAATATGAACGATTTGGAAAAAGAAGTCTCCCACATTCATAAGGCTTATAAGGCAGCAACCGGCAAGTGAAGGGAGCAACCTCTTCAGTTGCCTCTGGATTTAACTCAGTCTACCTCAACAGGCAAGTATAGCTTTGCACCTTCAGCTCCTTAAAGGACTTTCTTAACCTTAGGAAATTTAAGATGGGTGGACTTCAATACCGGTAGTAGGTTGACTCAGGCCTTCCATCCTTCTGAGATCGGTAAAATGGGGACCCAGGTTGTTGGGGGCAATATGCTGACTCTGTAAACTGCTTAGAGATTGTTGTAAAGCACTATGAATCAGTATGTACCGTAAGTCTAAGTACTATTGCTATTGCTAATTCCCAGAATCATCTAGCAGGGAGCTGAAGTTGACCCATCTTCTAACTCAGGGGTCTTCAAACTTGGCCCTTTTATGACTTTGTGCCTGGCTGAGGAATTCTGGGAGTTGAAGCCCACAAGTCATAAAAGGGCCAAGTTTGAAGACCCCTGTTCTAATTGCTGGAGTTGAGAAATACCCCCTTAAAGGAAAAGCCATGACAACTAAGAGTTAAAGAGATGGGCAAGGAGGGGGGAACCCAGACACCTTGGGCCAGTTATTCCCCCCACAGGAGAATAAACCTTTCCTTCCTGGATTAAAAGAAAAAAATCAATATCTCTAAAAGCAGAAAAGCAAGAAGAGGGAGAACTACGTCGCGCTCAAGACAGCAACCCAACTGCGCAAGCGCAGTTATCCCCTTTTGTGCGCAGACGCACTATCTCCATCCCGCCGGCCGAGGCCGAGGCGCGGGGGTGTGTCGCAGCGCCTGAAATAAGGCGGCGGTTACAGCAACTCCCACGACGCCCCTCAGTCCCTTCCCTACCTTGTCGCAGTAGAGCCCGACGAGCTGCTTCATCCGCCAGTGCGGGGCGGTGAAAACATCCACCTCCTCCGGGAAGGGAGCCATCTTCTCTCCCCCATAGACAGCGACGTTCACTCCCTCAGCCGCGCTCCAGCAACGGGCATTGGCGGCCTACTATGCGCACGCGTCCCGGGCGGAGGCGGCGCAAGCGCCGACTCCCCCAGTCCTCCATCACGTGAAGGGAGGAGAGCGCCTTTTACCTAGAGAGGCATTTCCGGACCGAGAAGCGGCCATTTTTAAATGCCTTGTAAAGACCAGGCATTTTGTAGAACTAGGAAGCGTGTAATCTCAGTGTCTTGCATTGCGTGACATCCTAATACGCTTCTTCAGCCAGGTGGCAAGTTTACAGGAGATCTAACATGGCCTTCTGGCAGACATGAACCCTAAATTATGAATGGCCAGTTATGCAATTTGTAGAATGACTGGTTTGGGGGTCTGTCCCATGTCCCGCATAAAGCACAGACTTTTCCAACCTTGGCAACTATTAAGATGTGTAGACTTCAACTTCCAGTGATTTTCCTCCGTTTTTAAAATCTCCATTTTGGGTCTGCATGTTGGGTCTCTAACTGAAATAAAGTAATTGATGGATTGCTATAATAGATTGATATTCCCCCCTTCCCTCCATTTTTGGTTTATGGAATGTATAAGTTTGTGTTTTGACCTCAGTGTTAGTCTCTATGCCAGGGGTAGGCAACCTTGACTCTTTTATGACTCGTGGACTTCAACTCTGAAAATTCTTGAGCCAGCATTGCTGGCTCAGGAATTCTGGGAGTTGAAGTCCACGAGTCATAAAAGAGCCAAGGTTGCCTACCCCTGCTCTATGTCGAGACATCTTCAGACTGTTTTCCACATAGCTTTTATTATGTATTAAGTACTAATCTTAATGCATTATGATACTAACGAACCTCCAACTGTTTTGGAGGGAAGTTGAAAAATTCAGGTTTAGGTGGGAGCGAACTAACATTGTGATTGGCTGACGCCCTAGAGGCAGAAAGTATAAATTGCAAGCATTTTGCCGATTTTAGGCAGTTCTGTTTTGACTCAATAAACACTGTTGTACTAGCTGGTCTGGTTATTGCCTATGAAACCCACTACATAATAGTGGCAATGAGGATGGGATTCTGCAGAGGAGAGAGCTGTTGCTAGCCAAGAGATTGAAGTCACTGGGTGATAGGCTGGGTAAAGAGCCCCGGCAAACCTAGTTCTCACCCCTGCCTACCAGTAAGCCACACTGGAGGCATGCTGAAGTCACTGAGTGTCAGACCAGGCACAGAGACCACGTCTCCACCCTGCCTGCCAGTAAGACACACTGGAGGCACAGAAATCCTGAGGGATCCGTCCCCAGGATCAAAAGGCAACACAGCTCTTTCCGTAGCAGAGAAGGTAGTAACCAGGACCTCACAGAACTCCTGGAATTGCCATACTCGGAAGACTCAACGAGTTTGACATCACCCACCCAGAGCAGTGGAGCTCGTATGTCTCCAGAGTAGACAATTACCTATGGGCAAACCAGGTCAGAGACAATAGCCTGAAGGCGATGACTCCACTCTGTGTATGTGGGCAAGCAATGTTTGACATCGCAGAAAATCTGGTAGCACTGGCCAGCATTGAGTCAGTGACATATGCAGACCTGAAGAGAAGATTGAAAGAACAGTTTGAGCCAAAACTCTCCATAATAGTGTGGCGCCATGCTTTTGAGCAACAAGAGCAGAGGTCTGGAGAATCGGCAGCTGAATTCGTGGCTGCACTTTGTCAAGCTTCACGCCACTGTGAGTTTCCAGATTTGGAAGACCACCTCAGAGACAGACTCGTTTGTGGTCTGCTGAATAGAGAGCTACAACAGTGCCTATTCGCCATGGAAAAACTGACCTTCCAAGACGCTTTGAAGGTCATGGCGGATGAGGCTGCCATAGGAGCAATGAAGGCTCTCTGGCCAACAAAAACACAGACTAGCTCCACGGCGATCCACCACGAGACCACAGATGGACTGGGGGAGACCGATGAAGATGATGAGATCGATCGGGTGCAGAGAGAGCCACCCAGACAGTAATGCTTGACAGAGCAAACAATGGCTCCACAGAACTGTGCTAGCTGTGGGAGACAACATAACAGGGCAGAGTGTAAATTCCGCATAGCTGTTTGCCACGCCTGAGGGAAGCAAGGGCACATTGCCAGAGTCTGTAGAGGTCGCCAACGAGAAATGCGAACTACGGCTCCATAGCAGAAAGGTAAATGAGCCCCAGGGCAAAACAAGGTTGGATATTGCCCAGGGAGGTGAAGTATCCAATGAACGAGAGCCAAATGCCCCCTCAAGGAGAAATTAAAACTCCAGATTAAACTTCAAGGGGTCCCATGCTCCATGGAGCTAGACACTGGGTCAGCCCTATCAATCATCTCATACAAGACTTTTGATTACATTTGCAGACAAGGCAAAGGCGAGTTCCGCTCAAGCCATCAAGCCTCATACTAACGGACTTCCAGAATTGCTGAATTCCAATCCTTCCTAAATGCCAACATGATACGGCACGCAACTTCTGCTTCCTTTCACCCCGCTTCCAACGGTCAGGCCGAGCGGATGATGAGGTCCACCAAGGAATCGGTCAAGCGGATAACAACGGGAGATTGGAATCACCACCTGGCAAATATTTTTCTGTGCCAGCACATGATCCCTAGCACCGCAACAAGTCGCAGCCCTGCAGAACTAAGGTGGGGCTGCCAGCTCACAATGAAGCTCGACCGACTCCACCCTGACAAGACAGCAGCAGAAACAGCTCAACCCAAGCCTCCCAGGAATCTACAGCTGGAAGAACTAGAAACTATTGGCAGGGGGCACCCTGGGTTGCCGCTAGAGTGACTAAGGTATTGGGGCCATTGTCTTACAAGGTGGCTTGACCACATTGATCAGTTATGGTGTTGGCAGGCTGGTCCAATCCCGGAAGAGGAGTCCGAGAGGAATTCGGACACACCGGGTGACTATGTTTGTCTGAAATTGCCCACACCTGCCCGAGCTGCCTCCGCTAAAACAGAGGCACCACAGATCGTGGAACCACCTCTCCCATCAGATGACCTAAACGGCCATCATGCCCAGGGTCAACCAGGGACAGACGATCAAACAGTCAACCACGACTCCCAATTGACATTACGGCGGTCCGCCCCAATCCGCAGGCTCCCAGCCTACCTTGAGGACTATGCACTGTAATCAAATAGGATAACAACTATCCTAGGGGGGAGGGGTGTTATGTATTAAGTACTAAGCTTAATGCATTATGATACTAACGAACCTCCAACTGTTTTGGAGGGAAGTTCAAAAATTCAAGTTTAGGCAGAAGCGAGCTAGTGTTGTGATTGACTGATGTCCTAGAGGCAGAAAGTATAAATTGCAAGCATTTTGCCAGTTTTAGGCAGCTCTGTTTTGGATCAATAAACACTATTGTACTACACCGGTCTGGTTATTGCCTATGAAACCCACTACACAATAGCTTTAATTCCAAAAGAATCAGAATCAGAGCTGAAAGGGATCTTGGAGGACTTGTAGACCCTCAACCAATCTATTCATTCCTTTTTTGGGTACTGCCATTCTGTTGTGAGGGGGAAGGTTTTGCTCTTTGCGAAGGGGGAAAGCTCTGTTAGCTCTTCTGTTCACCTTTGATGCATCTCTCTGGGTGTGAAAGGAAGGAGGAATGTGCCTGGGGCCATCTGTCTTATTTCTACTTAGCTGGGAAGAGACCAGGAAGAAAATGAAATGCCTGTGAAATGTGGTTTATCACTCCGGTTTTCATAACAACTTTGCACCTGTGGATTGGCTGAAATCCGACTGGACAGTTGGGCATTGGGAAGGGGTTTGAAAGGAGAGTTTTAATGTACCATTTTGCACAGGAATTATTCAGATCTTGCCTTGCTATTCTTCTATTACTATCTCTTAATAGAAGTTCCTTTTGAAACAATGCCAGTTTCAGGAGGTCTGCTTTCTTGGGAGTGCTAGCTAAGGCAGGACCTTACAAGGCCTGTGCTCAAGCAGGAGATCCTATACCATTTCAGATAAGTGACTGTTCAGTCTCTTAAAAAACTCCAGTGATGAAGCACACACAACATCTGAAGGCAAGCTGTTCCACTGCTTAATTGTTCTCGCTGTTAGGAAGTTTCTCCTTAATTCCAGGTTAATAGAATAGAATAGAATAGAATAGAATAGAATAGAATAGAATAGAATAGAATAGAATAGAATAGAATAGAATAGAATAGAATAGAATAGAATAGAATAGAATAGAATAGAATAGAACCTTGAAGATCTTCTAGTCCAGCCCCCTGCTCAAGCAGGAGAACCTATACCATCTCAGGTGATTATCCAGTCTCTTCTTGAAAATGTCCACGATTTCTGGGGGTAAGCTGTTCCACTGGTTGATTGTCCTCACTGTCAGGAAGTTTCTTCTTTAATTTTTTTTTTTTTAGTAATTTTCTATTTTTACAATCAAGTGCTTAATAGACAACGTGATGACTGGGTCCATTAGTAATTCTGTGGTACATGTAAGCTTCTTCAAACTAAATCCAATATTACACCATCCAATACATCCTCTCTTCTTCCAGTAATAGACATTTTTTCATACTAAGCCAATACAATTCTTATTGTTGTTAATAAATATACAGTTGAATATCAGCATTTGTTATAGTTTTCTAATAGTATCAATAATATCAGTTTAGAATAGCGGTTCTCAACCTGTGGGTCACGACCCCATTTGGGGTCGAACGACCATTTCACGGGGGTCGCCAAACAATGCAGTCCGCCATTTTTTCCCCCTTTTCCTTAGCTGTGCTACTCCCTCTTATTCTATTGGCTTTTGAAAGCCAATAGAATAGACTCTATTCAAGAGACTCTATTCTATTGGCATTCGAAAGCCAATATAAACTAAGGAAGTTTTGGTTTTGGAGCACGTGGCAGAAAGCAAGACAGAGAACAAGCGGCAGAAAGCAAGAGAGAGAACAAGCAAAAGCAGTAAGTTTCGTCTCTGGCCTGCCGCTGAGCTTCCTCTGCTTGGCCACCAGACACCCCAGCGGCCCCAGAACACCCTGCCTGCATTTCCTGCAATTTCGCAGCCGGCCCAGTGACTAAAAAACACCCCGCGGCTGCTGGCACTTCTCGTAATTTTGCAGCCGGCTTCCCCTCGTGCAGCCCACCCCATGCCCTCTCCACCTGCCTAATACTGCCAAATCTTCAGAGATCGCTCTCAAACCATCCTGACCTGCCAGGAACAATACTAGGGGGAGGGAGAGAGCAACCTGATGAGCAGAAAACATGCACACGTGTTCCCGGGTGCACGTATTTTCCGTGGCCAAGTTATTCCATTCCTATCCCTACCAAGGCACAACCTGCTCCAGGCACCTGTCGCCCTTAGAGCGCAGGCTCCTCCCCAGCCGACTGGCTCAGCCTCCTCCAGTCCGTCCTTTCTCACCTGTCCCGTGGGTTGACCCAGCTGGTGGTTTTGGTGGTGTGGTCGATGTCATAGTCATGAGCTTCCTCCCAGCCTTTGGGCAAAGGCAGCTCCTGCCGGGGCATTTTTCCCGACAGCAGGCACAGCAGTAGAGAGACGGACCGAGGCCAGAGGCAACGGTGACCACCCCATGCAAAGGGTTCAGCAACCCCCCGCCCAGCCCAGCACAGGCACGGCGGGCTGGGGCGAGGGGTCGCGGCGAACAAGGAAACGGGAGCCAAGCAGCTGACCAGGCGGGAGTCTCGCATCCTCAGCCGCGTAGCAAGTAAGGACAAGTGGCGTGTGTGGGGGAAGAAGAGCTTTCTGAATGTTGCAGGCAACACCTGACAGCCCAGGCAAGCTGAGCTGGCTGCCTGTCATCCATCCGTCCTCTTCCGATAAGCGAGCCGGTCGCCTCTCCACCGCTTCTCTCTCTCTCTTCAGCAAGAGACCCCTGAAGCCAGAGATGGGGGTGGAGCTACATTGCCATGGAGCCTGGTGCCTAGAGAGGTCGAGCCCACTTATTTTACCGTGCTTTTGCTTCCAGTGAAGTAGAGCCGTCAGCTTAGCCAAGGCTCTGGTGCCAAGCGCTGCCCACCTCCTCCTGGTTGAGGCGGGGAAGGGGAAAGGAGGAGGAAGAGGAGGAGCCGCTGCAGCTTTTGACCGCGGGTTAGGCAGGTTAAGAGAAGCCAACCTGATAGCGGAGGGTGGGTGGACTCCCATGTACTATTAACTTTGTTAGCAAATGGGAGGGTCGGGGGGGTTGATCAAAGTTGCTTCATTTATTCATTCATTTATTGCACAATAAATTATTTGAAACCAACATATTGTGCTACTCTAATGCACAACTGCACAAATATGCATGTAATCTCTGAGGAGGCTATCACATCTGGGCTACAAAAATTTGGTTAAAGCATTCGTGTTTGCTGATATTTATTTCCTTTAAACTGCTTTGCTTCTTCCATTTATTGTTTAAAGTGGTTTAATACTTCCATTTATTTCCTTTTATTCCCTTAAAACTAGTTTGAATCTTCCATTTGTTGCCATTTATTCTCTTAAAACTGATTTAATTGTTTTGTTTATTTCTGATCCACGAAACCTATAACCTCCATGCCATTTCTCACTCTTCTTATTCCTTTCTGCTTTGCTTTTTATTCCCTCTCTTTCATATACTTTCTTTTATCTTCACTGAAAGAAAATCCCTCCAGGTCCCCACTATAATCTATGGTTCAAATGAAAGCAGCCTGTTCTTATTTATTATTTACTAACTTTCTGTAAATTTTGGTCCCACATTTAAAGGCAGGGTAAACATGCATTAAAATACATGCAGTGGCGGCACAGCATGAATGGTGGCTGGGGCTGTTTTTCTTGCCATGCCCATTTGGTGGCCATGCCCACTTGGTGGCCACGCCCACTTGGTGGCCACACCCACTTGGCAGCCACACCCACTTGGCCATGCCCCCGGCACCCGGTGATGTAGAAATGAAAATAATGTTATGGTTGGGGGTCATCACAACATGAGGAACTGTATTATGGGGTCGCGGCATTAGAAAGGTTGAGAACCACTGGTTTAGAATATTTTTTCTAACCAAAACATATCTTAATTGCATTTGTACTCAATATCCATTTATTCAGTCTGTAGCCTATTTTTGGTTTTTTCAATTTTAATTTCCCATCCATATTCAAAATATCCCAATCATTTATAATTTCAAAACAAGTTATATTTGGGTAACCAAAAGCTTCCCTTGTTCAAACCTCTTAGCATTTTCTTATTTTCCTTTTCATACCAAGATATAATATTCTGATTATAAATCTTATCTGTCTAGTTATAATAATACTTCTGTTTCTAGCAATTTTACGGGACCGTCTTCTGCCACATACTTCCCCAGAACCGGTGGGAGCGCACAGGGTCGGCCTCCTCCGGGTCCCGTCAGCGAAACAATGTCATCTGGCGGGCCCTAGGGGGAGGGCTTTCTCTGTTGTGGCGCCCGCCCTCTGGAACCAACTGCCTCCTGAAGTCCGCGTTTCTCCCACTCTCCCGGCCTTCCGAAAGAATCTTAAAACCTATCTTTGCCGGCAGGCCTGGGGATGATTGTGGATTGTTGTATGACTGATGAATATGTGTGGGGTTTTATTTTTACATTTTTTTTGCTTGGACTTAGATTGTAATTGTTGTTTTATATATATGTTGTAAGCAGCTCCGAGTCTTTGGAGAGGAGCGGCATATAAGTCCAAAATAAATAAATAAATAAATAAAATAAAATCTATTCTTAACCATATTCAAACATCTAATTAATGATATAACATCCCCTCTAATAGGTCAAAGCTTCTATTTTCTTCAGTCTTACTCTAACTTTCTTGAGTAACTAACTTTGCCAACTAACTTTCTAAGTCAGTGCATTTAGATCATCAAATAATTCTTCCTCTATTTTTGTGTATTTTATTTGGAACAAGAGAAACAATTTTGTTAAAGTATTTCTGGAAGAATTAGCCCATTGATATCCATTAAACAGCCTCCCTCCTTCTCCAATTCCCCACAGTTTTGTTAACGGCTGTATCTTCCATTCCATTGGCTCTCCTTCCTTATCCTCCAGTATGCTCTGAAATCTTGGTTGGTAGAATGCCTTTTCCATTTCCAATATTATCTTTATATCTTCTAAGTCTTCATTTGACTGAGTCTGGTCGTTAGTTCCTTCCTTTAGATCCTCCATATTTGTGTCAGCATTTTCTAGTTTTCCTTCTATTTTCTGGGTTGCTAGTTCCTTCTCTATAGTTATATTCTGAGTTTGTAGATTTAAATTAGAAAATTGTTCTTTCATCTCCTTTGTGTTATTTTTAATTTCATCATGAGCTAAGGCAATTGTTTCTTGTATTAATTTCAATACAATTTCTTTCTGTGATTCATCAGTATTTTCTTGATGGTATGTCAAACTGAGACTTCTAGAGACAGATATTAAGGATGGTTTTTTACCATTTAGAGCTAAATATGGAACATCCATTTTATTTTTTATAAGTGGCCTTTATAGAAATCTGTTTAAGAGTTTAGAAAGTTTCAATCAATTGTCATTGGAGCTCCAGATTATCCAACCAACTTATCAATCCGTTCTTAAACCTCCCCTAACCAAATATAAGTAAAATTCAAATTTTTCTGTCCAATTAAATATATATCCTTTCTGTCCAGGGAGAAGAAAGGTTATTTATTAATCAAGATTTATAATCCAAAATGTTCCAAAATATCAGTGTATGTTTCTTCTACAGGAAAATAGTTCCACAATACAGTTTGAAAATCAGTATTTGTATTCATAGTTCAGACAGGCCAATTTTAGAGTAGTTTATTGTTTCTGCTACATAGATAAGCAGCCCCCAGATCTGTTCCATTTTCTCAGCTGCAATCTTCAAAAAGTGAAAGCTTATCTAATTCTGGGCTTCAAGCCAGGTTTCTTTTAGGCATAATAGGTTGTAGTGCCATAATTCACTACTAGATGTCGTTAATGCTGTTTTTCAATTTTTAAATCCAAAACTTATATAAAAAAGAAAAAAGGTCTTAAAAGCACTTTTAAGTCCCCAAATTTCCAAGCCCCCCCATATATATATGATTAATAATATCTGTAAAAATATGACTCCTGGGTATATTCATATTATAAAATAAATGACTCACGATCACCAGGAGAATTCAAGTAGGAAAATATTTAATAAAACCGTGCTTCCATCAGAAACTTCCGACATCGTCAGGGTTAAAAGCTAGTTGACAGAAATGCCTTAAATAAGGTTAACTAATGCTTGCGCCCGACTCCTGGACCGCGTCATCGGTCCCAGCCGGTTAAATTGTATTCTAATTGTTTCTTTGACGTCTGCACCCAGCCCTTCTCTGTCACTCCTTTGAACATTCTTACTTGCTCTCTCAATACTGGCTCCTAGGTCTGTTGAAATCCTTTCATCTTCCTCCCCTTTAATGACACTTACTTTCGTAATGTCCAGGAGCCAGGCGCAAGCGTTAGTTAACCTTATGAAAGGTGTTTCTGTCAACTAGCTTTTAACCCTGACGATATCAGAAGTTTCCGATGAAAGCTCGGTTTTATTAAACATTTTTCCTACTTGGATTCTCCTGGTGATCGTGAGTCATTTATTTTGATATATATATAAACTCGAAATTAGTCTTGTAGATTTCTTCACTTTCCCCAAGTAATTAATTCACCACTTTTCTTTTCCTGAGGGAATGGGGCAGAAATTCCCCTTCCCTCTCTCATCGAGGAGGGTGCTTTGGGCAATTTTTCAGGAAGAGGTCTTAAAATCACAGAGAAAGGATCACATCTCACCCAGTTTCATCCACATTGCTGTGATGTTGCTTGTTGGTGCTTATTATCTTCCGTTGTCAGCAGCTTAGGACTGGCTACGTGAATATAGCCAGTCTTTCCCCCACCGGTTTAGAGGGCTTCCTCAGATCAAATTGTAGGGCTGCCTCCCGCCCCCCACAGTCAACAATGGATCCCTCCTTGCTTGTCACCTCTATGGGGTGACTTTCGACCCTTTCCAGGGTCCCCCAGTGGGGCAAAATCGAATGCGAAAGACAGAGCCCTGTCTTCCTGTGTCTGCATTACTGCAACATCAAAACTGGAAGCCAGGAAGTTTCTTCTTAATTCCAGATTGCTTCTCTCTTTGATCAGTTCCCAATCATTGTTTCTCGTCCTTCCCTTTGGTGCTCTGGTGAACAACCTGACCCCCTCTTCCTTGTGGCAGCCCCTCAGATACTGGAATACTGTTATCATGTCTCCCCTATTTCTTCTTTTCTTTAGACTAGCCAAACCCAAGTTCCACAGCCGTTCTTCATATATTTTAGTCTCCAGGCCTTTGATCATATTAGTTGCTCTTCTGTGAATTTTTTTCAAACTCTCAACATCTTTTTTGTGATATGGTGACCAAAATTGACTGCAGTATTCCAGGTGTGGTCTTACTAGGGCTTTATAAAGTGGTACTAATACTTTGCGTGATCTTGATTCTATGCCTCTGTTTATACAACCCAGGATTGTATTAGCTTTTTTGGTTGCTACTACACACTGATGGCTCATAGTTAAGTGATCATCCACTAGGACTCCAAGGTCCCTCTCACAGTTACTGTTTTTAAGTCAGGTCTTGACCAATCTGTATTTGTTCCTTTGGTTTTTCCTGCCTAAGTGTAAGACTTTGCTTTTCTCCACATTGAAACTCATTTTGTTGGATAGGGCCCATTATTCAAGTTTTTCAAGATCTTTTTGGATCCTGAGTTTGTCTTCTGGGATGTTGGCTACTCCTGTCAGTTTGGTGTCATCTGCGAATTTGATGAGTTCCCCTTCAATTCCTTCGTCTAAGTCATTTATGAACTTGTGGTAACCATTGCTACTTCTCTCCATGTGGATGTAGTGCCATTGAGAACTACTCGTTCAGTACGGTTTGTCAGCCAGATACAAATCCATCTGGTAGTAATGCTGTCTATCCACATTTTTCTAGCTTACCAAGTAGGTGGTTGTGGTCTACTTTGTCAAATGCCTTGCTGAAGTCTAAATATTCTATGTCCACAGTATTTTGCTAGTCTACTAATTTGGTCACATTGTCAAAGAATGAATGGTTTGACATGATCTGTTTTTAAGGAACCATGCTGACTTTTAGTTATAACTTTGTTTCTAGATGTTCGCATATCTGTTTTTTGATTATCTTTTCCAGTATCTTCCCTGGTATTAATGTTAGACTGATTGGTCTGAGTTTCCTAGATCTGGTTTTTTCCCCCTTTTTTGAAGATGGAAAGCACATCAGCTCTTTTCCAATCCTCTGGTAGTTCCCCAGTGCGCCAAGATTTTTTAAATATATAATACAATGGTTCTGAGGTAACACCTGCCAGCTCCTTCAGAACTCTGCGATGTAATCCATTAGGTCCCAGTGATTTATATTCATCAAGGTCAGATAGGTGTTCTCTTACCATTTTCTTGGTTTTTTATTTCTAGTCTGTCTTTACAATTATGTTTTTGGTAGGTTGGGCTATAGTTTCTTTTTATATGAAAACTGATGCAAAGAATGAGTTAAGCAGCTCTGCTTTCTCTCTACTGCCTGTAACTTCCTTGCCATCTTCTCTCTTAAGTGGAGCAACTGTTTTCTTGACCTTTTTTGTTTTTTATATGTTGAAAGAAACCTTTTTTAATTATCTTTGATTTTTGTTGCAAGTCTTTGTTCATTCTGAGCCTTGGCTTTCCTGACTTCATCTTTGCAGATTCGGGCTATCTGCTGATATTCTGCCTTAATTATGTGTCCCTCTTTCTATTTTCTCTTTCAGTTTATCAGATCTTTGTGCAACCATGCTGGTTTCTTCTTGGATTTCTTGTTTTCTTTTTCAGTGGTATTGTGTTGGACGGGGTTTTATGATCATATTTTTCAGTGTTTCTTGAGTTGTTTTCCCCTTTAGGATTTTTGTTCATGAAATTTTGCTTAGTCTCTCTCTGAGTTTGTTAAAATCAGCTCTTTTAAAGTTTAAGGCAATTTTAGTTTAAAGCCCTTTTGATAAGATGAGCCAGTCATTTGCTGAATATATTGTTTCCAGTTCTTGTGAGGTACAAGAAAGGACAGAAATGGAAGGGGGTGTAATACAAAGCAGAGCCTCAGCCTCTGTTTACAGTGAAAAATGACAGTTCTTCCTTAGTTATTAAGAGATGAGAAATATATTTTGTCAATCAGCAGGGATGAGCTGCAGTCAGTGCTTAATTAAGTGAGTGCAACTCTCTGTAGAGAAAGCACCTGTAAACATCCAGATGGAACTGGTAGAACTCTAGTGTAACAGCACACTTAAGGCAAAGTATGATTCTATAGAGCCCACATAGTTCACCAGGTTCATCCCTGAAATGATGCCCCAGCTCTGCCTACAAGCTCCTCGAATGCTCTGCATGCTTGGTAGTACATACCTGTGTGAGCAACTTTTCTCTATGATGAGGGTGAACAAAAGTGTACACAGAAGTCTTCTCATTGATGCACACCTCCACTCTATTCTGAGAGTTTCCACAGCTCAAAATCTAACCCCAAACAAGAAAAGCCAAGAAAATATGCCAAACATCCAGGTCGGACAAAATGACATGAGAGAACTAAAAAGCTTTCTTTGTTTTAAATTTGTTTTTGCAGATTTATTTGAAATAAATAATTTATTTGTTCCTATTTGAAATGTTGATCCTTTTTGCCTCACTTCTTAGACATAATACACTTCTGAACTAATATGATACAATAGTCTTACATGCAACTGGCCCTTTTTTAATATTTAATTAATTTTATAATTATAAATATAAGCAAAAAATCAAATTAAATACAACTCAACTTAATACAATCGTTTACAACTTTTTCCGACACAAAAGAAAGCATAAAAACTTACATGAAATAGTTGAAATAACTATGGGTATTACTCGGCAGCACCCCCTCCACCACATCCCCTTCTTCCTTCCTCCCTCTTTCTACTTCTATCCCCCCTCTCTCCCTCCCTCTCTCTTCACCCTCCTCTTACAACCTCCCTACTTCCCTCCAATCCTTCACTCCTCAATCTCCACCCACTCCAGATGTGGTACCGAGGTACTGCCCGAGCAACCCCTCTTTTATCAAAAAGTATATCATTCTTATATAATACTAATATTGCAGTTGAGTACATTGTAACACCCCCCAAAACCCACCCCCCACCCCACTCCCGACTTCCCAAAGTGAATACAGGATAAAACACAAGAAAACCCACTAAACTAAACAAGACTGTTATATAAATCCTAATAAAAATTTAACTATATTTTTCAGTCCAACATATAAAAATTTAACTATATGCTAAGTACAATTTCTTAGATTGATATTTCCCTTGTATATACTCTATCCATTTTTTCCAGTCCAACATATATTTTTCATTTGAATGATCCTTCAAATATGCAGATATTTTAGCCATTTGTGCCAAATTTATAACTTTCAAAATCCATTCCTCGATAGATGGTAATTCTGGCTTCTTCCAATATTGTCCCACCAACAGTCTTGCTGCTGTAATCAAGTTCAATATTAAGTTCATCTCTATGGTGGTGCAGTCTTTTATAATGCCTAACAAAAACAGCTGTGGTGAAAATTCAATACGTTTTTTCAAACTATTTTGAAGTATCCACCATATTTTTATCCAAAAGGCCTTAATTTTTCTACAAGTCCACCATACATGAAAATAAGTAGCATCCATACATTCACATCTCCAGCACTTAGATTGTAAATTAGGGTACATATAAGATAATTTTTTCGGATCCAAATGCCATCTATAAAACATTTTATAAAAATTTTCTCTTAAATGTTGCGCTTGTGTAAATCTTACATTTTTCACCCAGATCCTCTCCCAAGTTTTCATCATGATTGGTTGTCCAAAATTTTGTCCCCACTTTATCATACAGTCCTTAACTAATTCAGTTTCAGAATCAATTTCTATCAATACATTATACAGTCTTTTAATATGCATAGACCTTTGGTCTCTAACTTGTTTAATTAAATTTTCATCTGTTTGAGATAAACCCATCTTCAAATCTTTTTGCCATCTAGTCTACAATTGTAAATATGGAAACCAAGTATGGACTATTCCTTCCTCACTTAACATATTAAATGACTTTAATAATAATGAATTCCCTTCTTTAATTAGGAGTTTCTCATAGGGCACCACATCTTGAGCTTGTGCTCTTTTTATATTCTCTATTGCGTGTCTAGGAACCATCCAAACAGAAATCTTTCCGTTTAATATATACTGATACTTTTTCCAAACACGCAACAGAGCACTTCTCAATAGGTGCTCTTTGAAACTCCTATCCACCTTTTTATCATAAACTAAATATGCATGCCAACCATATAATAAACCATACCCTTCAATATTCAATATTCTATCATTAGTTAAATTTACCCAGTCACTTATCGCTACTAAAACAGCAGCGTGGTAATATAACTTAAAATTGAGCATTTTCAAACCACCTCTTTCCCTTGAATCCTGAATAATTTTTAATTTGACCCTCGGTTTCTTGCCATTCCAAATAAATCTATTAATACCCTTCTGCCACTCCTCCAAATTTGCATCCTTTTTAAGTATAGGTAACATTTGAAAAAGAAATAAAAATTTTGGCAATACATTTATTTTAACTGCCGCTATCTACCCAACAGAGATAATTGTAATTTTTTCCATTTATCCAATTCTATTTGTGTCTTATTCCACAAAACTTCATAATTATTTTTATATAGCTTCCCATTAGAAGCTTCAATATCAATTCCTAAATATTTAACTTTCTTAACTATCTCACAACCCGTTATTCTTTCCAAATCTTGTTTTGAATTAGTATCTAAATTTTTAACTAACATCTTTGTCTTGGATATATTTAATTTAAAGCCTGATACCCTACCATAATTTTTAATTATCTCCATCAAACTCTGAGCTGACTGTATTGGTTGAGTCAGTGTCACAAGCAAATCATCAGCAAAGGCACATAATCTGTAGTCATGTTGTCTAATCTGTATACCTTTTAAGTCATCTGCAACTCTTATCCTATTCAATAAAACCTCTAAAGTTAGAACAAACAATAAATAAAGGACATCCCTGTCTAGTGCCTTTCTCTATGTTAAATGAATCTGTTAAATCCCCATTCACAATGATCTGACCTGTTTGTTTCTGATAAACTGCCAATATAGAATTAATAAACTGATCCCCCATTCCCATCCTAACAATTAATTTTTTCAAAAACAACCAATTCAGTCTATCAAAAGCCTTTTCCGCGTCCAAAAACATAAGAACTGCGGGCACCTGGATATGCTTGTCCAAGTATTGTATTATATTAGTGAGTTGTCTAACATTAGTTTTCATCTGTCTCCCTTGTAAAAAAAACAGTTTGGTCTGAATGAATTATTTGTTGTAGAACTGTCATTAATCTATTAGCCATAATTTTTGCAAAAATCTTGTAATCCGTATTCAACAATGAGATAGGTCTAAAATTTTCTGGTTGAACATTGTCTCTTCCCTCTTTGGGAATTAAAGAAACATAGGCAGTTTTCCATGAAGGTGGAACCTGACCACCCTCTTGTATATTAACAAATAGCTCTCTAAGAGGTTCCACCATTTCCATTTGGAGATGCTTATAATAAATTGCCGTTAGCCCATCAGTCCCAGGAGATTTTCTCATTTTCAGTTGTTTAATCACTGAAATTATTTCTTCTGATTTAATCAGTGCATTTAACCTATCTCTTTGTTCATTGGTGATTGTCAATACATTTTCATTTTGCAAAAAAGTTTCTATCTCGTTCTCTTGTATCTTCTCTTCAGCGTACAGCTTGGAGTAAAATTCTAAAAAAAAATTCTTAATAATTTCTTGTTGAAACACCTCCTTCCCTTTATATTCTATTTTATCGGGATGCGGGATTTATGCGGGATTTTTTGTTTTTTCCTTAATGTATAGGCCAACCGTCTGCCAGGTTTATTAGAATTAAAAATGTATTATGTTTAGCATATTGTATATTCCTAGCAACTTGGTCAGCCATCAACAAATCAAATTGTTTCCGTAAAATCTTAATCCCCTCTTTAATGTTTTTATCATCTGGTCTCTTTATTAATAATTGCTCTTTCTTTCTTATTTCCTCCTCTAACTCCTTCCTTTTTTCCTCTTGTTTACGTCTATACCTTTTATTCATATCAATTAAAATCCCACGCATATACACTTTACTTGCATCCCATACCATTTCTATTGTTGTATCCTTATGCAGATTTAGTAAAAAAATTCCTTCATAACATTTTTACATTCATTCACATTTGTATCATATTTAAACAAATTTTCATTAAGTCTCCAAGATCTTTTGAGAGTCTGTCCTACCATTAATTCCATCCACACCGGATTATGGTCTGTTAAAAGTTTGGGTAGGATTTTCACCTTCTTTAATTTAAAAATAAAGTCACTTGAAGTTAATATAAAGTCAATTCTAGAAAATGACTGATGTCTATCAGAAGAAAGTAACTTCTTGCTCTTTACCATGTCTTTCTCTCCATATATCTATCAAATCAAAATCGTCCTTTATATCAAAAAAAGATTTAGGCAACATAGAACGTGTTTGAGGAATAGATATATCTTCTTCTTGTCTAAACCAATATCTATAACACCATTCCAATCTCCCATTAAAATACAGGACCTGTAATCAAATTGTATTAACTTTTTATGTATTAACTTGTAAAATTTTCCTTGTTGTTGGTTTGGTGCATATATACCCATCAAAAGAACTTTCTTCCCATCTATTAAGATTTCAATTGCTAAAAATCTACCTTGAATATCTGATTCTATTAATTTAGCTCTTATATGATTTTTAACATAGATAACAATTCCATTCTTCTTCTCAGCGGCTGCTGCCACAAAATGTGAATCTAATTTATTATTTATCAAATATTTCTGGTCAGTAATTCTAATATGTGTTTCTTGTAAACAGATTACATCATTTTTACACTGAGTCAAATAATGAAATCTTCTTCCTTTTCTGTGGAGAATTTAAACCATTGACATTCCATGTCAAATATTTATTTGACATGACCAACTTGAGAAAGCTTTTGCAAGGCCAAATCAACTTTTTCATCCATTTTCTTCTTTGGTCTTGCTCCCATGGCTTCCAGACGTGTAGATACAGCTTGAATTGTTACTTGTTGTTCCTTTTCTTGTTGTTCCATGCGTTTAGTAGTTGCTCTTGTTTGCCTTTGATCTTTAGGCTTCTCTACTTCCAAAGGCTGAAAAATATCAATGCTCTGCGGGGGCAGCTCCATCAAAACTCCTTTATCAACTCCTGATGCTGCAAGGGGTTGTGACTCTGAAGACTGTATTTGTTGTTTTAACTCCATATCTCTCTCTTTTGGTAAATCTGCACTTTTTGGTGTTGGAGATGGGGGTTTACCAGCTTTCAAGACATTCTCAAAAAAATCTTTCGCTTTCCCAACAGAATTCAAGCGGTACTATTACCCTGGTAAAATAATGACAGTCCAGCTGGAGCCTCCCACCTGAATAGTAAACCACGTTTTTTAAATTCAGCCACCAAAAATGCATAATCTTTTCTTGCTCTTAATATCTTTGGAGGAATCTCCTTCAAAACCGCAACCTCCTGACCAGCAACACTTAATTTCTTATTGTAAGATATTGTAAGAACGTGATTTCTGAATCTCCTTGTAACAAAATAAATCACAATGTCTCTAGGTAAATTTCTTTGTCTTGCAATGCATGAATTAACTCTGTAGATCCTATCAATCTGCCAAGAGACATTTTGTACTCCATCTTCTAAAAATTGTGCCAAAGCTTCTTCAAAAAGTCTTCTCAAGTCTTCCTGATTCTCATTTGCAACCTCCTTCAGCCCTCTAATTCTAATAGCCAACATAATTTGATTATATTGTACCATGACTGCTTGATCTTGTATATCACTTTTAATTTCATCAAGTTTTCCCTCAATTTGTTGCTCAACCCCTTCCACCTTCTCTTCAACTCTCAAAGTATAATCCCAAACCCCCTTAATAGCATCCACAATATCTTCTCTTATCACAATATTATGAGTCTCAATTGTTTCTTTAATTGTCTCCAGTTCATCAGTTACGCCTTTAACTTGTTCCTCAATCTTTCTCTCCAATTTGTCAGTCATTGTTGATAATGCAGCCTGCAAATCTTTCATGGTAAACATTTCTGGAGGAGATTGAGTAGACAAGGGGGCTTGCGACTCTGTAGATGTTAAAGAAGCTGGGGGAGCAGAAAAAGTACTTGCTTGTAATTTAGAGGGCTGAGCCGGAGAAGATACTGCCACCTTTGCAGAAGCTATTTTTGTTTGTCTGGTAGCCATTCTATATTCAATCACTTTTAAAAAATTATTTAAACAAACAAAAAAAATCTTTAAATGTATATTGCCAAAATTTTTCCTCTTCTTTTCTTCTTTCAAATCTAAATTTAATTGTAATTTGTAGGATTTTAAAGTTCAAATCTAAGTGGTCGCTCTGATCACTTTCACTTTCCAGTCACTTTCCCTTTACAGTGAGAGCAATCGCCATCTTGGATACATTATGTTGATTGTAAAAGCATCTGTGGTCAGAAGTAAAATATAAAATATGAAAAAAAATACTTGCAATATAAAACTCCTGTATTCACTCCGCCTGCATGTAGGTCTCTCTTAAAAATTTATCTTGAGCAGGAATGGTCGCGGCATCTTTTTCTGTCTGCAGACAGAAGTGTCCCTGGGCAGGAGTGTCTTCGAGCGCCTGGGGAGCTCTCAATCTTTCCCCCTGAAAACTTTTTCAGGGGTTTTTTAAAGGAGCTCAACCCACGCCTGATGCTCATCACCCCTTCTTCGCCCGAAGGGGGGATTTTTCACCGCAAAAAACAGCTGATGTTCGCTGTTTTGCGGCTTTACAAAACCCGGGAGAACGGAGCCTCCGAAGGAGGCTGCAGCGACGTCAGCGGAGCCACCAGAAGTCATGCAACTGGCCCTTTGAGAGAAAATTATTTAATCACATTGAATCTTTACCAAAAAGACTACATAATATTAATTTGAAGAGATCTCTTATTATTACAGTACTTTTAATGTATTTTTGTACACAATTCCCTGGTTTCTATGCTAAAATTTCAGAAACTCTCTCCTTTTTTTCCTGGATACTTATATCAACATTGTTCTGTCTGGCAGCTGCTCTACTTTTGGAATTTTTCCTCTGACCTTGAAAAGAAGAACCAGTGGTGAACAAGACAGCAGTGGTGGCTGCCCTCCCCCCCGCAGCAGCCCTACAGCAAGCTGCCCCAGCCCGCAGAAGTGAAGCCGATACATTGGGGGTGAAACTTGATGGAAATCATAAAAGATTGGGGTTCTTCCCTACCCAGATCTTTACCTACATGCAAATATATGGCAGAAAGTTGCCAATGGATGAGAAGATCAGGGTGGTTACCTTGGCACTGGAGGATACTGCAGCTGATTGGATGGTGACCTTGTACAACTGCAATGCTCCAGAATTGAGGAATTTCAATTGATTTATGGCAGCCCTATGGCATCACTTTGAAGACTGCCTTGCAGACCAGAAAGCTTGCAATCACATAAAAAAAAGTGAAGCAGGGGCAGCGACCGGTAGCTGAATACATGGAGAATTCCAAGAGCTGGCCAGTCATCTAAATTGGCCAGAGGACATCCTGATGAGTTGCTTCCAGGATTGACTGAACGAAGACCTGCACAATGCCTCTGTAGCCCATGGAGCTCCAGGACAATTGTATGATTTTTTATTTTTTTTACACAAATTTTATTAGTTTTTTTAATTTTTACAACAAAATGCTCAAAGCACACCATGGTAAACAACTATCCAAAAGCAATTCATTTATGCATACTTCAATCAATACCTCTAGTATCCCTCTCTTTCCCCTTAACTAACATAGTTTATTTAAAATAGTTCAATCTGGTTTAAATTTAGTCAGCCTATACCTGTTCCTAACACTTTAAAAAAAGTTTATACAACCATAATCAAATTAGCTTTAAATACAAACTCTATCAGTTCGGGTATTCCTTCCAAATATATTCTGCTACCTTAGTTTTCATTGCAAATCCCATTTAACTCTTCTTCCACCAATATCCCCCAATTAAACTAAAACATTAATCTATCCTATACATATCCAATCTATCAACTAATCAATCTCTTATAGCTAACAAGTAAAATCAAATCTTAAATTTTTTCAATCCATTAAACATAATTCAGTTCATGTCCAATTAAATTATCATAACCCATGACATCAATCTTATCAAGCAAAAATCATCTTATTAGGTTAGTTCAAGATTACATAATAATTTTCTTACAAATAATCCTATTATCCTAAACAAAAAAAAGAAAGAAAAAGAAAAAAGAAGAAATACATTCTTAAGGGATTTAATATGTATTTCATTAGTCACTCCTCAGCTATATAAACCATCAATCAACTTTAAACTAACAAAATAACATCAAACTTTAAAATATTTCAATTCATTAATCATCAAACAAGTAAATCACTTATAATCTTGTTCCTTAAGTCAGTCCATAGTTCTAGATTGCCTTTAGTCCATTACTCAAAACTTTAACTTTCTTTTTTTTTTAAATCTTATTCTAGGTTTTTTCAAATGCCAAGTAGATTTCCATAGCAAAGCTTCCTTTCCAACTAATAGGTCTCTCTTTGTTGCTTGAAATATCTTTTGAATCAATAAGAAGCATCTTGACCTCTGAATTGGCCTTCTGATTTTTTTTTGCATAAAGTCTCGCTTTAAAGTTCCAAGTCCCAGTCTTTGCTTTTCCTGATTCTGGACGCTGAGTTGCATATAGGACAGAGTCAATTTCTCTTTGTTCTCAGTTAGGTCTTCTTTTTGTAGAGTCTGTTTAATGGAAGAATCAGGTGCAATCTGAAAGTTACCGTAGTTTTAAAGATTGAGGAAGAGATTCTAATTCTTAGTTCTGTAGTAAGCTCTTTCATAGTAGCACATATTTCCTCTTTAGTCTCATAAATTTTCTCCAGAATAAGTTTGCAATTTAAATGTGAGTACAGCTCCATTTTAGAACAGTTGCAATATTACTTTTTAACCAGTAGATGCCCTCAGCAAGCTAAAAAAAGATAAATAAATCCATTTCCCCCCAAAGTCATTCTTCTTTCTTTACTCAAAAAAGAACAACAGCATAGGCAAATAATAAAGTTCATAAAAAATATAAAAAAATAAAAAGTTTTTCTGATACCCCAAAGTACTTATAAAAAAAACGTAATTTCTAAAACTTTACTTTGTTCCTTTGTTCGCCTTTCTTCCCCAAAGAGTGAAAGCTGCCTTTCCAAGCTAGGGAAATCTTTCCCACACAGCTCTTACAGGCAAAACACAAACAAGAAAAAACAAAGAGAGAGAAGAAAAAAAAGGAAAGGTCTCACCCAGATTCACCACGGTGGGTCTGCAGCTTAGATGTTCTTTGGACTTGCGGTTTCTGCGGCAAAGCGATTTGCCATTTTATTGGCCGAGCTTCTTCTCCGTCGGCCCTCGGAGTTCCGTCCAGACAGCTGGAGGAGCCGCCGCTCCTCCGCTGCTGGAACGCTGCCTCCTCGTAGGAAAGTCGCATCCTCCAGGGTGACTTTGGACCCGCATAAGGGTCTGCCGATGGAGGGAAAACTAGTCGGCGGGGAAAGCAATCTCCCCGCTCAACTAGAGAGGCCGCGACTGGAACCAGAACCTCTTCTGCCAAGAGGCATCAATCATACAGACAATTGTATGATTGATACCTCTTGGCAGAAGAGGTGGAAATAGATCAACACAAACACCAGCACCGCCCGGTGAGAATGAGCAGTAAGCTGCAGCCAGAGAGGAGAGGAGAGGAGAGGAGAAACTGCCAGGATCCCAGAGGCACAACCCCGCTCCACTGCTTACTTCAAATGCAGGAAAAAGGGCTACCGAGCAGTTGACTGTCGCAGCAAAGTGCAAGCAAAGAGGGGAGACCATCAGCCGAGTGGGAGATCCATGAAAGCCACACCGCACCCAAGGGAATTGGTACTGAGAACCACGGAGATCCTAGAGCTTCCCTGGACCCATGGGGCAGAGGGTCAAGCTCCGACTCCACCAGACAAAGACTTGGAAGCGGCAGAGAGTGACTACAAGGATGACCCCTTGGTAAGTGGGCCAATCGACCCAATAATCGTTCCTCTAGAACTGTCCGTACAGGGCACTGGGAAAGTAAAGCTAGCAGCCTTGTTGGACTTGGGGTGCACCAGCTGCCTAATCAGCCCAAAGCTGGTAGGGCAATTGGGAGCACCCTTTAGGAGACTCAAAACTCCAATCATCTTTTGTCATCTTGATGGGTCCATCGCAGAGGGATCCCGGACGGTTTTGCCACCAAGTCCCTGCATTTAAACAACGAGAGGCCATTGTCATTGCTCCTGGCATGGAGTGGCCACTAGTGCTGGGACTGACATGGTTAAAAAAGTGGAACCGCATAGTCGATTAGAAGGAGGGATGCCTGAAATTCCTGAAGAAGAGGGCCCCTCCCCCATCCAAGGATGAGAGTGGGAGGCTGACTTACACCGCAAACTAGCCTCCACTCTCAGTGAGCAGAAACTACAGACCCTCCCTCCAGAATACCGGGACCAAGCCGAAATGTTCAGTGAGCAGAGATCAGATGAGCTCTGCGCCATCAACCCACAGACAGTGCCATTGAGATTGTCCCAGGGGCAAAACTCCCAAAGCCAAAGATGTATTCCATAACCCCTAGGGAGTTGGACGAACTTCACAAGTTCATTAACAGAAATTTGGCATGGGGTTTCATTCAACCTGCAGGACCATGGGTCAGTTTAGGGTGCCACCCTTTGGACTACAGGGAGCCCCTGCTGTTTTCATGCAATTGATTCTCCATGAGCACCTGTACAAGGGGTTTTGGTGTATCTTGATGATATCTTAATCTATAGTGAGACCAAAGCAGAGCATGTCAAACTGGTCAGAGCAGTATTGAATAAACTGCGCTTTGTCAAGCTATATGCCAAATTCTCAAAGTGCGAGTTCCATAAAGATCACATTGATTACTTGAGCTATTGCATCTCAAACAAGGGGCTGGAGATCGACCTGGAGAAAGTATGAGTTGTACTAAAGTGGGCCTCCCCTTGCATCAGGAAGCAACTACAGAGCTTCCTGGGTTTTGCAATTTTTTACTGGCATTTTATCCCTTCTTTATCCAGATTGTGCTCCCCATTACAAATCTTTTAAAGACCAAAGGTGGGGATAAGCCAAAACCCAGCCAACCATTGCTTTTGAAATGCTAAAGAAACTTTTTTCCATGGAGCCAATATTGAAGCACCCAGATCCAGAGGAAGCTATTGTTATTCAGGCTGATGCCAGCAACATGGCAGTAGGGGTAGTACTCCTCCAAAGAAATAAGGAGGGCCAGCTACAACCCTGTACATACACCTCTAAAAATTATCTGAAACAGAATAAAGGTGGGCAGCCTGGAAGGAGGCCTATGGTGTATGATGGGCTCTCCTAACTTGGAGACATTTCTTAGAAGGGAGTAAAACACCCTTCAAGGTGTGGACTGATCATAAGAACCTTAAAGTACTAAAAACACCTAGGAAACTGTCCCCTAAGCAAGAGTGATGGGCTCAGCATTTCCACTGATTTAATTTTATGATTCATTACCTTCCTGGGGGGAAGAATTTTCTGGCAGACACCCTGTCTAGAATGCTGCAATATAACAGTGTAAAATCTGTTCAGTTCCGGATCGCAGCACTGGCAGTCGGGCGGAGAGAGTCATATCTTCGCCGTCCGGTTTCCCTTTGACGGTAGACTCTGAATAGGGATGAAAGTCACCCTGGAGGGGCAACTACTGTTAAGAAGGACCCTCATCTGACCGCGGAAGGGCGGCAGTTCCTTCTGCAGTCTGAGGCAGCTCCTTAGGACCGAAAAGATTGGCCATTAACATGGCTGATCACTTAGCCGCACCAGCCGAAAGTCACAAGAACATCTAAGCGTAAAGAACTACCATGGATGATTTGGGTGAGTGTTGTAATGCACCCCAATCATAATGAACCTTAGCATTTTGCCATTGTGTATTCACATCGTAAAGCTCCTAACACAGGGACCTTTTGGCTAGAAACCTTCAGGCTATAAAGGAAACATTTGTTATCAGAACAAAGGTTAGAATGTTCCCTAATTGCTGGCTAACACATAGGCAAACAAACCTTCAGGCTATGCTTGAGATAACTGCTGATAGATAACAGGACGATCAGAAACAGACACTAAAACAGACACTAAATAGCCCGAGATAACATCGCAAGAAATTACAGACCTCTTGACAAGCGAAAGCGAAAGAAGACAGTTGAAAGCAGAAAGGGTGTTAGTTTATAGTTACATGTAGGAAACATATTATCCTGTAATTATGAGAATCTCCTGACCTCTTGACTGCGGAGGAAAAGCAAAAGTAAGCAAGTTGAGGAAATGACTATTGATGAAAGAAATATATTATGCTATGTATCATTATGTGATTGTTAAAGTGCCGGACTAAACTTCCTTGTATGTGACTTGATTTATTTACGCTGTTTGATGTAACCAAAATAAAAGAAGGTGTAGGACTGCATACGATGTCAGACACCTCAGAGAGAAACCTGACTTGCCTCATGCTTCGTCTCTAACATTCGGCTCCCGTGACTGACCCAGCCGAGATTGAGGAAGCCTGCGGAGGGCTGACTTCAACTGGTGACCCCGACGTGATGCGAAGTCGCGTCCTTCTGACAGTCCACTTCCTGCTTCGTCTGGAATAGACCACGTGCACGCTTTAAGTAGGTATGGGACAGAGGCTATCAAAAAATCGGGCTGAGCACCTGAGAGAATTGCATGGCTTAGTCAGGAGAGTAAATTATATTCAGAAACTTAATAATCAGACTGTTTTCCCTGTCACTCAGAAAGATTTATATCTTTTATTGGCTTTTTTGAAAAAATTTTATCCCTCTTATCCGGAAGAGGGCCAATTAGACCTCGCCACATGGAGACGCATAGGTTCCTGGCTCCATACACCGCCTAGAGCTCCGCCAAGTGTCCTAGCCACATGGAAGGCTGTAATGTCCATGCTGGCATTACACTGTGCAAAACCAAAACAAGCTGATTTGATAGATCCTCAGACTTTAAAAATAAGCTCTGAGACATCAAATAAAATATTACAATCTGACTCTAAATTTGCCCCATCAGAGGAACCACCCCCAAGGTATGAACCATTGAGTGCCAAGGCTGGGAATTGCACTCAATGGACTAATTCTGATCTGTATCCCATGGCATCTGCACCTGCTTCCTCTTCTTCTATTTGCCTTGAACCTGCCCCTATTTCTTCCTTGCAAAGGGGAATTGCTAAAGCCAAGGCTGAGGGGGCCATAGAACTGGATGACTTGGCAGACATTGCCGCTTTTCCAGTAGTTATGGTGCCCGATCCTGCTAATCCTGGCCGGCAAAGAGCCAGATACGAAACCTTGGATTATAGAATCATCAAAAACTTGAAGGAGGCGGTGCACCAATATGGGATCTCCGGACCTTATGTCCAAGGCTTATTACGCGCGTTTGCGCTCAGCCAGCATGTTCTCCCAATAGATTGGAAGAATATTGCCCAAATGATACTTAGTAACACGCAGTATTTACTATTTGAGGCTGCCTGGAAAAAGCAAGCTGATCGAATTCTTCTACAGGGCTTACTCCCTGCTAACACTGGCCAACACCATATAATGGGCACTGGTACTCAGTCCACGGTGGCCGCTCAGCTGCAATTTCCTCGCGCCGTGTTTGCATTAATTAACGAAGCAGTATTATATGCTTTCTCGGTCTTGGAGGACTCCACCGAGGTTACTTCCTCTTTTGCAAAAATATTACAAGGATCCCAGGAACCATATGCTGATTTTGTCAATAAACTGATTACAGCTGTCAAAAGGCAGATTGAAAATGCTGCCGCACAGGATGAATTAATTAAAAAATTGGCTTATGAAAATTCTAATGCAGATTGCAAAAGCATATTGAAAGGGATCATTGTAAATCAGAGAGCTACCATCTCAGATTATCTTGATGCCTGTAGACATACTGGGACCACCACTTATCAAATGTCTGCATTGGCTCTTGCCTTGCAGGGACATTCTGGACGAAGTTCTCAGAGTCGGTCATCTCAAACCTGCTTTAATTGTGGGAAGCCCGGACACTTCAAAGCTGAATGCCGGGCTCCCGGGGGAGGGGCTGCCTCGGGGAAAGACGGATGTTCCTCTAAACTACGAACTGTTTGTCCAAAGTGCAAAAGGGACTTTCATTGGGCAAAAGATTGTCAGTCAGCAACCAACGACAATCAGGGAAACTAGGAGTGGGGCGACCGGCTAGCCCCTTCCCCAAGGTCGGAGATTTAAACCCTCCCCCTGATCAGTATTCCCAAACTTTTGAAATGGCCGCAAAGGAAACATTGTTGCTAAATTTGCCTGCTCACAATTATTTTTTACCTTTAGAACCAAAATTAAAGCTCCAATTGCCCCCCACTCTGCCCGTGTTGGTATTTCCGACACATGAAATAACATGTCAAGGCATCATGGCTGCCCCTGTGATGATAGATTCTCAGTGTTTGTCTTCTTTGTCACTCTGTGTATCTGCTAATCAGCCTGTGACCATTCAGCAAGGCTCAGTTGTGGCTACTATGATATTGTTGATGGATTTTATTCCACCGGAATTATGTGCGGTAGAACATCCTTTAACCCGACCACGTCCCGTGGCCACGTTCCTTTTGAACGGCCGCCAGTTTTCTGGCATCTTGGACACTGGGGCGGATGTCTCAGTCATAAGATCTCAAGAATGGCCTGCTCAATGGGCCACGGAAGAGGCCCCTTCTGTGAGAGGTGTAGGAGGACTACAGGTGGCGCGTAAAAGTCTTGCTTGGATAGCTGTGACATCGCCTGATTCAGCTCACACTGCCTATATTCAGCCTGTGGTCATTCCCCTTCACATTAATCTATGGGGCCGACACCTAATGAGTCAACTACAAGCTAAATTAACCTTTTCCTAATGGCTGTACCTCTGAAATTAACTCTCAAGACACCTACGCCTGTGTGGGTGAATCAATGGCCCCTATCACAGGAAAAACAAACTGCGCTTTCAAAATTAATTCAAGAGCAGCTTGCTCTTGGACATTTGGAACAATCCTTTAGCCCTTATAACACCCCTGTTTTTGTCACTAGGAAAAAGAGTGGAAAGTTTCGTTTCTTGCACGATCTCCGTGCCATTAATTCCATAATTCAGCCTATGGGACCTTTGCAATGCGGTCTTCCGAATCCTAATTTAATTCCTGCTGACTTTCAGCTTTTGGTGGTGGATCTCTCGGATGCCTTTTTTTCTATTCCCTTGCATAAGGAAGATAGGCAATTATTTGCCTTCACAGTCCCAGAGCAGAATTCTCACAGACCCACTGCTCGATATCAATGGAAGGTGTTGCCACAAGGAATGCTTAATAGCCCAACCATTTGTCAATTTGTCGTAGATCAGGTTCTGAATAAATTTAGATTGCAAAATCCACACCTAATGATTTATCATTATATGGATGACATCCTTGTTGCCGGACCAGGCCCCCCTGGGGTACTGCTCCCCTATTTGCCACAGCTTCAAACTATTTTGAAGCAAGGAGGCTTTCATGTTTCCCCTGAAAAAATTCAGACAAAATCACCGTTTTCCTACTTGGGTACATCCCGATCTGTACCCCAGCCACCCCAATTGGCTTTTACAGAACCTCTCACATTATTGCAACTCCAGCAATACTTGGGAGCCATTAATTGGATCCGTCCTTATTTAGGTCTCACCACTTTGCAGCTTTCACCTTTATTTTCTGCCCTTACTAGGGGGGTGAAGCCCTCTGATCAAGTTCTCTTGCCCGGCGAGGCAAGGGAAGTTTTGCAAAACGTTTCTTTCGTTCTAGCTAAGGTTTGGGTGGACCGCATTGTTCCCAATATTGCTTTAGATTTCATTCTGCTTAATACAAAGGGCCTTCCTACTGGTATACTGGCACAAGTTCAAAATAATAAGTCCTTAAAAATTGTTGAATGGATACATTTGCCGCACACCCCACGTAATTCAATTAACCCCAGTCATTTGATGTTTGCTACTCTAATTCGGAGAGGCCGCCTTAGAGCAAAAGCCTTGACGGGGACAGACCTTGATTCATTATTTGTTCCCTGCCCACTAGCTCAATGGGAGGATTTGGTATATAACTCGGACTCCTTGCAATTTGCCTTGGCCAATTGGCCAGGGGTTGTGTCCTGCCATCCTCCAACGGACCCCCATATTGCTTTGTTTAAGGTGGTTCCGGTTTCTTTCAAATCTGTGATCAGGTCTGCTCCCATTTCAGATGCCATGACTGTCTTTGCAGACGGTAGTAAAACGTATGGGGCCTGTGTATACCAGAAGGAGGGGACCTGGATGTCTTTAATTACCCCCCCCCTCAAACTTCTGCTCAGCGCTCAGAACTATATGCTTCCCTTTTAGCCTTTAACAATTTCCCTGAAACTTCTTTCAACCTGATTGTAGATAGTCTTTATGTGTATCAAGTTATTAACTCTATTTTGGATGCTTACCTGTCTCCTTCAACTGATTGTAATTTGCTTGTGCTGTTTACCTCTTTGCAAAATTTAATCCAAAAGCGCACCCTTCCCTTCTTCGTGGCTCACATCAGGAGCCACCATCCGTTTCCTGGCATGTTACAAGAAGGGAACAATGTTGCAGATTCAGTTGCTTCCTCTGCTTCTTCTCTGTTGCCTGTAAATTCTTCTTCTCTGTTGCCTGTAAATTCTTCTTCTCTGTTGCCTGTAAGTGCTGTCTCCCCCACTCCATGGGAGAGCCATGCCTACTTTCATCAGGAGATCCGTGCTCTGGTGCGACAGTTCTCTCTCTCTTACAAAGAGGCAGCTGCCATTGTGCAACAATGTCCGGCGTGTAGCTTGCAGGGCCGTGCTGTGCTGTTAGGAGTAAACCCCCGCGGTCTTGAACCTGCTCAATTATGGCAAATGGATGTGACACAATGTTCTGCATTTGCCCCGTGGAAATATCTTCACGTTTCCATTGACACCTATTCAGGCTTTATCATGGCCTCCCCCCAACGAGGGGAGATGGTGAAGCATGTCATCAACCATTGCTTAAAAACCTTCTCAGTGTTGGGTAAACCTCAGACTGTAAAAACAGACAATGGCCCTGCCTATGCCAGTTGGGCGTTTGCGCAATTCTGTCAAAAATGGGAGATAGAGCACAAAACAGGGATTCCCTATAACAGTCAGGGACAGGCTATAATTGAGCGTGCTAACCAGACTTGAAAAACATGATTGCAAAATTAGACTTCCCTCCTCCCCCTCGAAATTTGCCAGTATTACAAAATTTGCTCAACCTGGCTCTCTATACTTTTTAAATTTTCTGAATGAGTCAGGCAAGCCTAGTCTCTCTGCTGCTCAGCGTCACTTCTCTTCATCAAAAATGGAGCAACGCCCGCTTGTCTATTACCAGCAGTTGCCTGACCCCGCCTGGAAAGGACCAGTCCCGCTCATAACATGGGGTTGGGGCTATGCAGCCATTCAACTACCAGACTCTGCTCTATGGGTTCCTGGCCGCTGCATTCGTCCATGTCATCTTCCACCGCCCGTGCCCGCTCCGGAGGAGGAGGACGCTTCGCTCAACCTTTCGATGCTTTTTGGATGAATTGACTTGTCGCTTCTTCTTTCGTTTCAGGAAAACATCATGTTTTGGTCCGTTTATTTGCTTCTATGTGTCGCAGGAGGTGCTGCCAGTGAGACCTTTTGGATCAACCCTATTCATCTCTTTGAACTGCCTGGAACATTTGCTCAAATACATTGCTATTCTGACATCCGTGCAGAACTTTGCCCCCTGACTTTTTTCTTTGAACCCTATCAGTGGCAGTTGGAACCAAAACCTTCTCCTGACCAGCTTCAAGTGACCACAATGACTGAGCCTTGATGGCGGCTTCCCCACCATTCTCAAATAGCCGGTTACTGCCATCTAACCCTGCATTTGAAAATTTCTCTCACAACTATAGGTCGATATGCCTGTGGAGGATTAGTCAATGGCAGTTGGAGGGAAGTAAGCAGTCTGATTGCTAGTCATGACAGTTTTGCTTTTCCACCAATTCCTTCCTGGCTTTTGACTGCCTCTACCATCAGAAAACGCAATTCCTTCCGAAGACGCAGTTTCTTCCGTCTAGATCACCCGGCAACCCAGACTCTGCATCGAATGGATGTTTCCCCCCTTCGCTCCAAACGCAGTTTTTCTGACCTTCCCTTTTGCATTTGGTCCACCAAGGTATCTGATGGTCAGCCCTTTCAGTTATGCACCATGGTTAATAGTAGTTGCAAATTGGTTTTGGGGGTCTTCCCTCCTATTTCTTCACACCAGAAGAAGTGGACTTGCTCCGATAGATCTTTGGATTTTGTTCAACACGCACAGGATTTATGTGGGGATAAAGTCCCTCTCCGTACTTGTTCTTGGGCTGCTTATATTTTGTGGACAGGCAATTGTGGGACTTATAATTTTTTTAATAGTCCTTTGATGTTTCAATGTAATGATTCTTATGTTTCTTCTTTACCGTGGTATTGGGAAGGTCTCTGTACAGTTTATATGCAATCTCCTGATAAAACCTCTAAGATAGGGAACAAGGGCATTGTCCCCACCTCCCCTTCCGTGGTGATGACCACCCCCTTTCAAGTTTTGACTAGCAAAAAACCCATTATCACCCCAGTGCTGCCTATCGTGCCCCCTCCTCGGAAGCCACGAGCCACTAGGAAACCTTCTGATGATTGTAGTCAATGGTTAAGGTTCGTGAAGGCAATCAGGTAAAGGAGACCCTGGTTTACTTTTCCCACCACAAATGTTCTGGTGAGATGGTCCCATGCAAAAAAGGGAATGTCACATATAGTTATTGTAAGACCACAAAAATATGTTATGATCCCAAACACGATCCGGAACAGATGTGGCTCCAGCTAAAGTCTCAAGGCAAAACACTGCATCAACAAAGAATATGGTCTCTGAATACACCTGTCTCTATTATAATTGATGTATGTGAAATAGTAAATTGTGGCCATTTAACAGGACAAAGGGAATATGCTGACAATGACAAGTATATTTGTCCAATCAAGGGGCCACCGGAATGTGGGTATGGTAATTTGTGCCCTTATTGGAATTGTGTTTATTGGGCAACCAGTCTGTGGGAAAGCACAGCACTTTATGTGTGGGATGCAACATTAAGTAAGGTAGTAACTACTGCAGACTGTAAATTGAGACAATGTAACAAAATTAATTTTACCATCAATGGGTTCAACACCATGACTGGTCGATATGGCCATCAATTTGGAATTGGGATAGATGGACAGGGCAGAGATCCAACTGGAAAATTCACGATAGAAGTGCAAAAATTTATGGAAACTGGGGACCAAATCACCCATAATTTTTATACTGAATTCTGGAAAGAAATGAAAACACCAATAGAAATCCCGGAGGTTGCTAGAAACCTGTTCATCGAACTAGCTGGCACTGTAGCCCAGGCTTTAAATGTAACAAATTGCTATGTGTGCGGAGGCACAAATGTAGGAGATCAGTGGCCGTGGGAGGCAGCAGAATGGAATATTTCCCAAAAATATAATGCTACCGGACAACCCCCTCACTTAAACAATAGTGTGTGGGAATTACGGCAGGCATTAGTCTGCCGCTGGTGTGTCAATAGATTTGAGCACAGCACTCCGTTGATTGGTGACAGCCTATGCGAAGCAATGATAAAAATAAACATCTCTGATTCATCAGTCTCTTTTTGGCCAAATGCCTCAATTAACAACATTCCATTCATGTGGCCATTGCCTAATGAGACGGCCATGTACAATTGGCCCGCAGAATCTGGAGAAATGCTCAATGCGTCCTACAAGGGCACATGGAGAGCTCCTCCAGGATTATATTGGATCTGTGGAAAACGAGCCTATTCCCAGTTACCTGATAAGTGGACTGGCTCTTGTACTATAGGGGAGATACGCCCAGCTTTCTTCCTAATACCATTATGGGAAGGAGTATGATAATTATCAAAGAAGGAAACGTTCCCTGAATGTGGAAGTTCCCATATACGAGGACCAGGAATGGAATGGCAAAATATGGGACACTGAGGCAATTATAAAAGCATATGGTCCTGCCACTTGGGCTCAAGATGGCAGCTATGGGTATAGAACACCCATTTATATGATTAATCGCATAATTCGCTTGCAGGCTGTGTTGGAACTAATCACTCGTGAAAATGCTGTAGCCTTAAGTCTGATAGCAAAACAACATAGCCAATTAAGAAACGGCGTATTTCAGAATCGCCTAGCCCTTGACTATCTGCTAGCTGCAGAAGGAGGAGTCTGTGGAAAATTTAATCTGTCAAACTGTTGCCTGCAAATTGATGACAATGGTAAGGTCATAGAAGAAATCACTGACAGAATCATTCGCTTGGCCCATGTCCCACCTCAGCAATGGACGGGGATATTGGATCAGGGAGGTTTCTTGGGTGGTATTTTTAATAACTGGAAGCAAGCTCTGTTTATGATAGGAGTTGGGTTTTTGGGCTTGATGCTTTTGCCCTGCTTAATTCCTCTGTTACGCTCCGTGGTTAGTAGTGTTGTTGAAAGTGCTGTTCAGAAGCAAGCACTGCACATTTGGGATTTAGGGGAGAATTTGGGGGATTCATGTATTATCATCCCTGAAAAGAAATCTTTATTGTCAGCTGCTTCTGATTCCGATGATGAGGAAAGCTTCTAAAAAAATTAAAAAAAAACACAGCAAATGTTGTAACGCACCCCAATCATAATGAACCTTAGCATTTTGCCATTGTGTATTCACATCGTAAAGCTCCTAACACAGGGACCTTTTGGCTAGAAACCTTCAGGCTATAAAGGAAACATTTGTTATCAGAACAAAGGTTAGAATGTTCCCTAATTGCTGGCTAACACATAGGCAAACAAACCTTCAGGCTATGCTTGAGATAACTGCTGATAGATAACAGGACGATCAGAAACAGACACTAAAACAGACACTAAATAGCCCGAGATAACATCGCAAGAAATTACAGACCTCTTGACAAGCGAAAGCGAAAGAAGACAGTTGAAAGCAGAAAGGGTGTTAGTTTATAGTTACATGTAGGAAACATATTATCCTGTAATTATGAGAATCTCCTGACCTCTTGACTGCGGAGGAAAAGCAAAAGTAAGCAAGTTGAGGAAATGACTATTGATGAAAGAAATATATTATGCTATGTATCATTATGTGATTGTTAAAGTGCCGGACTAAACTTCCTTGTATGTGACTTGATTTATTTACGCTGTTTGATGTAACCAAAATAAAAGAAGGTGTAGGACTGCATACGATGTCAGACACCTCAGAGAGAAACCTGACTTGCCTCATGCTTCGTCTCTAACATTCGGCTCCCGTGACTGACCCACCCGAGATTGAGGAAGCCTGCGGAGGGACCCTTTCCTCCTCTTCTCTACCCTATCTACTCCTGTGAAAAGCTCCTTTGGAATTATTTTCCCGCTTTGATAGAGCAGTGTTTACTTACTTGGGAAGATAAGCTTTGGAACAAAAGGAAAGAATAATTAACTTTAATGACTATTTTTACTTTTGGATACTCTGGGGTTCCGAAAAACCCTGTTGTAGAATTTTATTATTCTATTTACTTGAAGAATATTGTTTCTTCTATCCATCTAACTGGAAAAAACCTTTATTGGTATCTGGAAAAAGATTCTATAACCTACTGGGGACATCTTGTGGTGAAGTCTGATGCTGCAATTGCTTTTTTTCAAAGATAAAGAAGCTGAACCAGCTGGGTGGTGAAACTAACTGTTAGAAATTGTGGAGGTGGATACTGGTTGACTGTTATTAAATATAGCCTCCACTAAAAGATTAAAGGACTATTTTTAATCACCGCTGAAATAGAGGAACCTTACCCACAACTTAACTATAAACTCATATTGGAAAAAATTATTGAAGCCACTGAGCAAATGGACTCCAGAATGAAAGAGGTTATTCTAGAACTACAAATCAAATTTCAAACTTTAACTGATCAACTTACAGGCCAAGGAATAGTAGAGGAGGAACAGATCAACATTCAAGAGGCCTCTATGCATCACTATGTACAACCCAATGAGATGGAGGAACCTTATTCACATCTTAATTGTAAACTCATATTGGAAAAAAAATTCAAGTTACTGAGCAAATGAATTCCAGAATGGAAGCCAAAGATGTTGCTCCAAAACTGCAAACTGATTTCCAGATTCCAATTGATTATTTTATAGGCCAAAAAACAACAGAAGAGGAACAAACCAACACCAAAGAGGACTTTACACTATCCTACATACAATCCACTGAGGTTTTTGATGATCAAAGAGTGACTTCAGTTAAACCATATGCAACTTCAAAAGCAACAGGAATTGATCTTCAAATGTGATTTATTGAGAACTGTGACAACTTTGACAACCAATTACCAATTACAACATTGGACATAATTGATTGTGCTACTCAGCTTAACCAAACATTAAGATTTGAATTTTTAGGGCAACAATGGAATAACTACAAAGGAGCCAGTTTCTTAAAATTGATAATGGGATGCTCTCTCTGGATTCAAATGATATCTCGAGGAATGAAGGGAGACTTAGCTGTTGATAAGGCTCTGTTATGGAAACCTGCTTGGCACAAAAAGAAAGCTAGAGTAAGATTTAAAAATGAGATCTAAAATTGTACTTAATGGGTTAAAAAGGCTTTTTAGAGATATGGACTGATTCAATGTTTAAGACTTAGACCTACAACTGAGATGAAAAAATGGATGGTGACAATAGAAGACATGGTATTAGTAAATGAGGAATTATTAGAATAAGAAAGAGAATATATTTGAGAAATGTAAGAATGTAACTGTTGGAATAATATGCTTATTTTAGAAATTATAATTATTATGTTATGAAACGAGGAAAATTAGGGATACCCAAAGTGTTAACAATATGCTTATTTAAGGCTAAATTGGAATATGGTAATTGAAACTTAGTAAAGCTTAAAACAGGATTTGGACTTGTATAAGTCAAATGTTATTGATAATTCTATTGATTGACCAAATTTTATTTAGAAATGTATTAATTTGAATATGTTATATCAATTGAGGGAAATAGAGAGGGAACCTTTAAGGAGTTATCCTGAGCTATACATGTATGACTTTGTTTTTGGATAATTGATTTCCCCATCCCCATGTTGTTTCCTAAGCACTTTGATGTAAAAATTGAAAAATTAATAGAACTTGTTACAAGTAAAATCTGAAATAATTAAACCAATGCTGTCCCCAAAACAGTTAGCAGCATCTGCCACTACCGGGGCACAAACCAGAGCCATGATGCCACTAGACAAGAGGATGGCCCAAGAGTTTAAGAAAGCATTGGAAACAGATGAATGGTTTCGGAATCATAAAACTTATGTTTAATAAAAGACGACCTGGCTTGGGTCAGAGAGAAATTGTGTGTTCCAGCAGCACTAAGAGTAAAAGTGATGCGAACTGGGCATGACTTGAAAATAGCTGGGCACTTTGGTTTTGTCAAAACCCTACACCTTCTTAAGAGACAATTTTGGTGGCCTTCTTTGAAAAAGGACATTGAGAACTATGTAACCAGCTGCCCCACATGTGCCGCAGCAAAACAGTGGCAAGTGAAAGCACCAGGGCTGCTCCAGCTGGTGATGAGCCCTTCATAATCCTGGAGAGAGATCTCTATGAATTCTATTGTGGAGCTTCCTGAAACTGCGGGAAATACAGTTATTTGGCTGGTTATGGACCTGTTCTCAAGGCAGGCCCATTTCATCCCGTGCCCAAAGATCCCAACCACTAAAGCCCTGGCTAAACTCTTTGTGCAAAACATTTATTGATTTCATGGGGCCCCACAACGTATTATCTCAGATAGGGGGGTCCAATTTATGTCTAAGTTCTGGAAAGCCTTTCTGGACCTGCTGGGTTCTAGTCAAGGGCTATCATCTAGTCATCACCCACAAATGAATGGTGGGACAGAGAGACTGAACGCTATTCTAGAAAAGTACCTTAGATGATTCATCAACTATCAGCAAGACAATTGGACTGATTTGTTGCCTTTTGTTGAGGTTGCTTATAACAATGCTGTGCCCTTGGGTACGGGCTTCACCCACTTCCAGGTTGCAAATGGTCAAAAATTTGTCTCTATGCCTGAACTACCCACTAAGGAACCTGACATTCCTTCTTTGCAGGAATGGATTAAACAGTTGCAAAATACCTGGCCTGTGGTTCAAAAAGCTCTGGATGAGGCCAGGACTGCCTATAAGGCTCAAGCTGACAAAAAGAGGGTGGAGTACAAACCTTTTAATGTAGAGATAAAGTTTACCTCTCTACTAAATATTTACAATCTCTACAGCCTTCCAAAAAAATTGGGTCCTAAGTTTGTTGGACCTTTTCCTGTTAAACACATGATCAACACAGTGACTGTCAAATTAGAGCTCCCTAAGAGCTCATGACAAATTCATCCTGTTTTCCATTGTAGCTTGGTCAAACCGGAGATTACGTCTAATCTTACGCCACCTGCACCTCCAGTGCCTATATACTCATATTAGTTGAGGGTGAACAACATTTTGAAGTGCAGGACATTTTGGACTCCCATAGACATCATGGTTCAACACAGTACTTAGTAGCTTGGAAAAACCTTCCATTCTCCCAGAATGAATGGGTATGTAAGAAACATATTAAGGCTCCTAGGTTACTCAAACGATTTCACTCTAGGTATCCTGATAAGCCTGATTAATATGCCTTTCTCTGTTTGTTTCTGCCCTCTCCTCTCTGTGTTTTGCAGGTAGATCTGTTGTTTTTCTAGGGGGGCTGTATATCAGATCCCCAAATAAATAGTATTACTTTTCTTTCTATCCTATACATGCTTCTATAACCATTTTGGGAGGGTTGGCATTCTGTTGGGAGGGGGGATGCTTTGGGGAATGCTTTGCATTGCCTTACCACTTTGCCCTTCCCCCAGGGGAAGGAATGCAGCCGAATAACATCACCCTTATCTGAAAGATGGTTTGTGCTTGGAGCCAGAGGGAAGCGAAACTGAGAGAGACCAAGGGAGCCAGTTACTAAAACAATATACCATCTGTGGATTGCCTGAGATTCAAATGGACAGTGGGACCCTGGGGGGAGGAGTAACAAATATTGCTTTTGATATACTGCTTGTGCAGAATTTTCCCTCAGACCTCACTTTGATTCCTTGCTATCACTAGCTCCTAATAAAAGTTCCTTTTGAGACAATGCCTGTTTCAAGAGTTCTGCTTTCTTGGGAGACCTAGTTGAGGCAGGCCCTTACACCATGTTTATCTCATATCTTTCTCTCCAAATTTTACCACTGTTATCAATGAAGACCTTTGATGACCATCTTAGTGCACGACCAGCCTTGTAAAGTGAAGGATATTCAGTTTCGATTCCTGTTTCTCTGTCTTTAACTATCACTTTCATCAGGTTTTTGCAGATCGATTTAAGGTGCTCGTACTTTGACTTCATGATCTTTTGTGGTGTTGTGGGAGCCTCAGCAGGAACAAGCCCTCTTTCAACGTGAAGTTTAAAGATCTCTGGTTTGTTCATAGTCCTTACACCTTTGATCTTATTGTCTTTCATTATCTGCTTCAGGACAGGAAGTGAATATTTCCTTTTAAGGTGCTCATACTTTGAGTTCGTGATCTTTTGTGACTTTGTGAGAGCCTCGGCAGGAACAAGCACTCTTTCAACAAGAAGTTTTAAGAGCTCTGGTTTGTTCATAAGTGTTACAACTTGTTCATTTTTCATAATGTCAGGACCCACTTCAAAACCTCATCCCAAGAAAGCAGGACTCTTGGAACAGTTTCATTCCATTCACATTCTCTCTACTGGGGTAGACTTGTATATAAAACCCCAATTACATCCATATCCATTGTTTGCTGATAATCAAAGCAGATATGTAATTGTGCAAACTGAATTACAGGAAATAAAATCTATTGTGAGATTATACATCCCACATCAAGAAAAAGCTATTTTTTTCAACATTTGTCTGAAGATTTACTTGCCTATTATTTCCAGTATTGGTGTGTAATTGGAAATTACAATGCGGTAGTAACTCCACATCTGGACAGATCAGATGACAAAGGAATTAAAGAAACATAAGGGAAATTGTCCCCAAACCTTTTAGAATAGACTGATACTTTAGGTTTGATTGATGTATGGAGATGGAAAAATGGACTGACAAAAGATTTCTTTTCAGAGAAACACAAATCTTTTTCTAGAATTCATATGATTTGGATTTCAAAAAATTTGCTTCATAAAACAAAGCTATCATTCTTCCAAAATCTTTTTCTGACCATAATCCAATGTCCTTACATCTGAAATTTGGTTCTCAGTGTTTTAAATGGAAATTAAATGAGTCTGTTCTGCAGAGGCCACAGATTGTTAAAGAATGTAAATAAGTATTCCAAGACTATTTTAATAATAACTCAAGTAAGGGAACCAATTTGACAACAGTCTGGGATGCTTTTAAAGCTGTGATATGAGGATATTTTATACAGTACAATACCGCAATTAAGAAGATGTTGAATGGAAAAATCCAATAAGTGTTACAAGAAACTAAATTGAAAGAAAGAGAGCTCCAGAAATCACCAGAAGACCCTAACATATTTAATCAACCAAAACTCTTGCAACAATTTCTTTGTTGACTGTTTCAGATATTGAAAAGAAAAATATACAAAACAACATTTTTTGAACATGCAAATAAACCAGGGAGATGACTGGCATATAAATTAAGAAAAAAGATGAAAAGAAGATTATAATTAAACTTCAAGAGGGAAACAAGTTTATATGGATAATAAAAATATTCAAATACTTTTTTGGAACAACTATACTAATTTATATAATAAACAGGAAATCTCCTTAGAAAGTATGAAAGATTATATATCAACACAAAAACTTCCTAAATTTATTGAAAAATTATAAGCAAATTTTGAATAGTGCAATAATTATTTTTGAAATAACTGAAGCAATTAAAAGAGGTAACACAGGTAAATCTCCAGGACCTGATGGCCTACTGAGTGGATTTTATAAAATTTTTGAAGATCAATTACTTCTTGCGATGAAGGATTTAATGAACTCTATCTTACAGGGAAATCGTATGCCAGACTCATAGAAAGCCTTTATTTCTTTAATACACAAAGAAGGATTGGACTTAACTTCTGTGAAGAACTACAGGCAAATTTCTCTTCTTAATAATGACTACAAACTTTTTACATCTATCTTCGCTGAAAGACTTAAAAAACTTTTACAGGATTATATACATGAAGACCGATGTGGCTTCTTACCTAAAAGACAACTAAAAAACAAGAGTAATCTTGGCTATAATTGAACATTTACAATACCATAATGACAAACAGGTTGCACTAATCTTTCTAGATGCAAAAAAAAGCATTTCATAACTTGAACTGGACCTTTATGTTTAAAGTAGTGGAAAAGATGGATTTTGGATTGGGTTTTATACAGGGTCTGGAGTCCATTTATACACTCCAGAAAGTTTGGATTATGGTGAATGGAAATTTGGCATTTCTATACCACACTGTACTGATACTTTTAAATAGTGGCACAAAGATATATCTAAATTTATTTGGCAAAATAAAAAAACCCAAGAATTAAATACAAGTTGTTACAGGATTTTAAAAAGAGATGAGGTCTAGGTTTGCCAGATCTTAGATTATATTATTGTGAGGTACATAATAAATTTATATGTTAAAATTTTTCATAATATAGATTAGTTTATATTTTATTAAAACTATTTTAAGGTATAATCATATAGCCAAAGTACAGCCATATTTAACCTTGCTAAAGTGAAGACATACAAAACTTTTGGTTTGAAGCAGGCATTAGTTACATTGTAGAGATAGGCAAGGGAATAAGGTTGAAACATTTGTATCATTCAGCTTAGACAAACAGGCTCCTATTGTAAGCTGAGTTTGTTAAATGTCACCAACATGAAAAGGGAAAGATAAAGGTAAAACAAAGGAAAATTATTAATTGTACAGCTGCAGCGTCTAATAATTTTACTAAGCAGTCCGAAAGCATGTGACCAGACTGGATCTATCAACTGGGTCTGGAAAAGAAGGATGTGGGGTATTCTACGGGACAGGGTATAAAGGTTTATGCTGAACTAATCTGGGTGTGGCCCTTTACTTGTAGGTAGCCTTTGCAAATGCTTCAGTAAAACTTGTTTTGTTTTCCAACAGACTTGGAGTTGAATTTTATTCCTCACATTATGATGCTTGTTGTTTGGTATGGTTAAAAGATTGGATAACTTTAAAAAATTCAAGGTTTTTAGACCTGGAAGGTTCTGGTTTGAGATTTGAGTGGCCTGCTTATTTGTGGTATGACAAAGTAAAACTTAACCCTGATTTTAAGAATCATATTATTAGACAATCAAAACAAGAGTGGCTGATAAAATGCCACTTTGGTTATCACCTCATGAAGAACAGAGATGGTATTGGAATGCAAATGGATGACATATCAAGACTTACTGATATTTTAAAAAGAGGGATTCAAGCTGAAGACAAGAGAACAAATAGTAAGAGAAGGATTTATATGTGATTAGTTTAATCATTATAAATTTTTTTGAAAGATTTAAATGATAAAAAAAGTTTTGTTTTCTCAGGAGTCAAATCTGAATTGGATGTCAGCTTATGTTCTGGAGATGACCTCTTGATTGCTATCGTTCCATGGTGGTGAACCTATGGCATGCGTGCCAGAGGCGGCATGCAGAGCCCTCTCTGTGGGCATGCGTGCTATCACTCCAGAGGGACACAAGGCCGGGCTGCTCCCCCCCTCTCCACATGTGCCAGTGCTCTCGCTCTCTTGCTCTCTTTCTCTCTCTGCACCAGGAGTCAGGGAGCAGCTGCAAGAGCCAGGTGGGGAGAGGGGAGAAGCCATAAGTGGTGCAGAGAAAGAGGTGTCGAGATGAGCTCAAGCGCCAGGGAGGGAATGGAGAAAAAGATCGCTCTTGCCATGATCTCCCTTCTGCTGGCCATGGGAAGCCTGGTGGCACAGCTTGGTGCAGCTACAATGGGAAACTCCAGTGCCCTAGACTTGCAAGTGAGTTTTGGCACTACCCAGGTTTTAGTGAGGCAGTGGGACGAAACTCGCCAAAGCGCTGAGTTCTCTTTGCGTAGGTTTCTGGTGCCTTCACAAGAATGGCTGCTCCCCTCTGCCTTCCCATCTCCCCTTAGCTACAGGGCGCTTTGGCATGAGCAGCTGGGGGAAGGGGAGGCCTGGCTTCACTCAGGGGGCCGAATTAAGCGCATATTGAAAGAGGAACCTCTGAGTCGGGGGCAGCCAAAGTTAGCCCTCCAGCTTGGGAGATGAGCTCCTTCCTTTCTGCATGGAGCGATTCCTGCCTCCTGCAGCAAAACTCTGCAGGGGCAAGAATCGCGGAGTTTAGGTGGTGAGTGGAGGTTTAACCAGTGTAAAGGAATAATCTATATGTTGAGGAATTTGTCTTTGGAAATAGTATTGAAATACACACCCTTGGATAGCAGAAAGCATTTCTGTCTCTCTCCCCCCCCCTCAAACTGGGATAAGAATACTTGATAAAAGCAAATTTTGGTGTTATTTTACTCTAGTGGCCAATCAGATGCAAAGGGAAACTAAAACTGGACAAGAAACTGACAATAACTCTCCATTCTGCATATAGAAGGTGTAGTTTTGTATAAGGAGAAGAAAGATAAAATAAATAACACATGCTGGATAAACCAGTACTGTAAATTCAAAGTGTACTTGCAGTGTGACAGCAGTTAAATCAATGGTGCCACATTTCAAAGTTACAGTTAAAGTACTCCGATTGCAGCTGCTTTCTTACAGATATGTGGAATGGCGTGGGACCCACAGGTTTTGCAAAGTGAAGAGAGGAAGTTGGTTACAGCTTATTAAGAAAGATAAAATAGACAACCAAGAATGCTTTATTGACTATTCTTCATCCAGGTTTTATATCAGTTGCATCTGCTAATAGAGGCATTCTGAGACACTCTTCTGTTTTAACCTTTTTCCTTGTCACTTTTTGGAGTTTTCATCCTGCTTTTCTGAGAGGGCAGCATTTGGGAGGGGGTGTAGCTGCCCCTTCCTTCCCAAGCCATCAGCCTAGAAAGACGCCCGCCTGCCTGCCCTCTTCCCCTTGTCCGAGGCTTTTGCTATCGTGAGCATTTCTGTTGAGGATTGGCGGGGGGGGGTGCTGTTTGGTTTTTATTCCCCCCTACATCTGCTGGGTGGTTGCAGCAGGTTTTGGTGTCTTCTGTTGTGCTGCAAGGTTACCCACGAAGCACATTTGTTTTGGGGGGGATCCCCACTCTGGTTGTTAAGCTTGCTTAAACCCTCTTCCTCCACCTCATCCTTCTCACTGGACCCCCCCCCTTTGTCTGCAATAGTGGGCCAGGAAGACCCCTGCTGGACTGGGATGATGGGGATCTGCCCTCTGCGGAGAAAGGAAATCAGGTTTGATTTCCTTTCTTTGCCCCCCTCCCTCCCTGCCTCCCCTGCTTGTAGCTGCCTCTGAGCCCCTCATTCTTGGGAATTAGCATTGCCTGTACCTCGTTCTCCTGATCCCCTCGTGCTGAGTTACTGTTGCCACCCAAGAGCTGTTTTAAAGTTAGGGAATCTTTGGGGGATAACCAACTAGCACCCCAACATGCCCCCCCGTGCCTCCACTTTAGCGGAAGAAGCCACCCTTCCCAAAGTCCCTGCAATCACTTATTAGCAATCGCACGCTGCTCCCACAGCACCATGGCTGCTGCCTTCCCTCCATCCAATTGGCTGGTAGCAAACTGTGGCCAAAAGCCTGGGACAAAGGTGGCTTTGGCAAATGGATCGAGCCCAAGCGCGCAAGGTGGAGGGCACGGGGCCCATTGGCCAGGGAGAATGGGTGGGGGTGGGCCAGTGGAGGAGGAATGCTGGAAGCAAATGGGCGGAAGTGGGAAGCTCGAGAAGGAGGCATGGCCAAGGGTAGGAGCCTTATGGTCCTAGACCCACGAGCAAGTGGCATTTGGAAGCGTTTGGAAGCGACGGAGCAGTAAGTGAGCAAGCAAGCAGCATTGGCCCCTTGGGGATGCCCAGAGATAGCAAGGGACTGGCCCCTGCTTCCCTGGCCCTGCCCAGCCCGGCGGCCCCCAAGCCACATGCATAAGAGGCAGTGAGCGCATGGGAGCCGACGGCATCCGGCAGCATGGGCTGCATAGCCCACTATGAATACTGGGCTGGCTCTCCAGCAGCAGCACTGTGGTGGCACTGGCAGCACATGGAGTCGGGGGAGCACTTGATGTGGACCACCGGACATGCCTACTCTGTCCCATCTCTTTTTATGTGGAGAGCAGGTCGCCACTGGTCATCTCAGCCCTGAGGGTCTTGCCCTTGGCTGGGGGTGAAGCGCATTCCCCTCCCCTACTGCAGCTGCCAACCACTCGTGCAGGTCCATTAGGCCGCTGCCCAGAGCTGCAGGCCCACCCAGCACAAAGGAGGTGAAGCAGTTGGCTAGCAAGCCTGAATAGAGGTGGTAGAGCATGCCTAGGGCCAGCAAGCAAAAGGCCACCCCGAGCAGGGAAAGCTGGATCCCCATTGGCGTCATGGCCATCCAGGCCCAGCAGAGATGGGGGGAGGCACACAATCCTAGCTGGGACTTGGGAGCCATGACGCCGATGGGGATCTGGCTTTCCCACTTGGGGTGGCCTTTGGCTTGCTGGCCCTAGGCATGCTCTACCACCTCTATTCAGGCTTGCTAGCCAACTACTTCACCTCCTTTGTGCTGGGCGGGCCAGGTGTTCTGGGTGGCGGCGGCAGCCTAATGGACCTGCACGAGCTCCTGGCGGTGACCCGAGGCAGGGCTAAGATGTGTTGGGTGTGTGAGAGGAACAGGCTCCATGTGCGGGCCAAGGGCAATATCTGTGAGGGGGGCAAGGAGTTGACCAGCAGTAACCTGCTCTCCAATTGCAAGCAAAAACACATGGGATGGAGTAGGTGCATCTGGCGGTCTGCATCACGTGCCTCCCACCTCCCCTACTCTGCCTGCTACTGGAAGGCTGGCACAGTATTTGCAGCGGGCTGCAGAGCCCCAGAGTGTGCTGGTCATGGGTCCGGCAGGCTATGGCTGCTGACGGACACTGTCGGCCCCCAGGAGCTTGCTGGCCTCTGTGTGTAGGGGCCAATGGTGTCAGACAGGAGCCACCCTGGCCCCTGCCTCACCATGCCTCAACCCATAGGATGATCCTTTTGCCAACCGCCCCACCTGCCAGAGACCCCCTGGATCTCTTCCAACCCTGCCTGGCCCCCACAGGAGTCCCTTCCCATGAGCAACATCGAGGTGGCTATGCCGACCCCAGCCAAGCCCACCCAGTCTGCCGTGACCACCGCAACCATGCCCAGCCAGTGCACCACACCCACCCAGTGCGTCACGACCAGCCGGCACACAGTGATAAATAAGTGGGTTCTGGGTTGCAGTTCAGGCACTCAGTCTCTAAAAGTTTCACCATCATTGCTATAGTGTATAAAATGCTACTCAAGATGAATTTGGAAGACAATTATGTCAAAGATTGCATGGTAAAATGGGCAAAAAGTTTTTGGATACAACATAATGCTAGATAAATGGGAGAATGTATGGACTAATGGATTAAAATTCACATTGAATTATAGCTTGAAAGAATTTTTTTAACAAAAGAATGTATCATTGGCATTTGACTCCAGACAGACAACATGTATAGAGGGGCTTCTAATAAGTATTGGAAATGCAACCAGAATCCAGGTACATTTTATCATATGTGGAGCATGTGAAAATATATTTGATAAACATAATAATGATAATGGAAAAATACTTAAGATACAAATATTAATGAAACCTGAAGTTTTTCTTTTAGATATTACCAACAAACCAATCAAAAAACAACAATTTGGGGTGCTATTCCTTCACATCAAGACTGCTGCGAGGATTGAACTTGCCAAGCACTGAAAAAGAAAAGAGATGTCAATGTTGAAGAATGGATTTTAAAATTGACTGAATTAGTAGAGATGGTGAAACTAACTGCTTTGATTAGAGAGAATGGGTTAGACAGCTTTATAAGGGACTGGAAGCCATTTGTCGACTTTCTACATAAGATGCTTCCAGACATTTTTTTCAAAATGGTTGTGAATTTCATGAAAGCAGCACAGCATTTTATAAATTTGTCTCTCTTCTTCATGAAAAATGCTACTGGCTTTTTGGTGTGCTCTTTATGTTTTGCTGTTAAATGTCTCTGGAGCAAAGAAGGCTTCATAGAATACTTTGATAGTACTTCATTGCAGATAACACAAACAAGAAGCTGCTGATCATTTTCCTCCACAAAATAAAATCCAAACTTCAAATAATCTTCACTGTATTTTCAATTTGGTGCCAGTTTTAATTTTTTGGGTGGTGGTTCCTTTGCTGAATCACTTTCCCTTTGCAATGATAAACGTATGACAAATTTATCCATATTTATTAATATGTACCACTAACTTGGTGGTCAAGTCAGCCCTTCTTCCTTTCTCCCTCTCCTCTCTCTCTTTCACTGCCTGCTGGGCTCTCCTTCCACAGCCTCTGCTCCTTTGTTGATCCCTCACAGAAGCTTCTCCTCTTCTTCCTCTCTTTCTCCGCCCCCTTCTCTTTCCATAACATCTTTTTTTTCCTCTCCCTCTCCCGTCAAAACTTCCTCCTTTTATATCCTCTCCCCCCCTCTTCCTTTTCTCTTCCGGGTGCATCACCCTCTGGGGTTCAGGGATAGTTCCAATGTTGGTTGGTACCCTAATCTCACTCCCCCAGGTGGTCACTCACTCCCCAGCTGGCCATTGCACACTGCACTGATCAACTGTATGCTCTGATCCCTGGGCCTCTGCTGAGCTCCGGCAGCCCTGTAGCTTTAGCTGACTCTCTCACCACAAGGCCTGTCTGCTTTTCCCAGTGATAGCAGAGGCTACCAGAAGCCGCCGCCATTCCAGAATCGCTGGAGCACCCTTCTTTCTTCATCGCCTCTCTGAGGCGACTTAGATCCATTTAGGGTCCCCTGACAGGGCAAGATTACCTGCAGGGGTGCAGAGAATCTGCAAGCCCATGACTGATTATAACTGCACAAAATTGGAAGTCCATAACAGTGGCCATTTTTATCTGCAGGTGTGGCAACCTAAGAATAGGGACTGCTAATTATTCCAGACCGCTGATATTTACTGGAAGGGTAACTGATTTGCTCAAAAACCTGGAGAGCTCTTTGTATGACAAGAATTATATAAGACACGGTCTTATAATTTTTTTGCACCAAAAGATGCATTAGGGCTTATTTTTGGGAAAACACGGATGATTAGCTCAGTTGGGCGCCCCATCATCATAATTCATACTTCCCTGTCTCTCTTTCTCTTGCTTCCCGATTCCATTCTCTTCTCTCCTTGGGTTCTGCCATACTCCTAGAGGGGAGGGGGGATGGAGCACGGGTTTATTGCCTTAGCTTCCTTTTTTGCTGTAATGTAGCACTTTGCTTCCCTGCCTTCTTTCCCTCACGCTATTTTGTTGGAAACGTGATTAAAATACCAACAAAATTGGATTGGTAAGAAAAAGAGTTTGTTCTGCAGAAAATAGAAAAGCGGTTTGCAAAGCGCGGTGGATGCTGGTGAGAGACTTCAACAGGAAGTTCTAAACCCAGAGACCACACCAAAATATTCAAACATGTAACATTATATACATTCTATCCCGATGCCTTGGCCCCTCCTCTGAGGTTACAATCTTATCAGGATCGCCTAAACAAAATACATTATCCCTCCCCCTCAGTTACAGTGTTTAGAACTTCCCTCTGTCATCCTTTTGTTTTGTTGAGTGTGTCTTCTAGCCAAGCCTCCTGGAATCTAGTGCCTACGTGCAGGGCTTGGCTATTGTCTAATCTTTCTATTGTTAATCAATTGTGACCATTTTATTTTTAAACTTCTCCGTTTCTCACAAATCCACCCTCTCTATTTTTTATACTAATTTAAAAATAAAATTTTTCTTTAAATGCTTTTAAACTTTCCCGGATCTCCTCAGCATTCTCAAAGTCAAGTATTGTAGCATGTCCAGTCACCTTGTTTAACATCAGCATTTGTTCCTCACTCTTATTGGTTGCATTTACCATTCCCTCCACTGTGTTTTGTACAATACTTATTATAGGGATCAAGCAGGGTAAGCACATTAACCCAAAGAATACAACTGCTAACATGAATAAAGCCTGTTTCCAGTTTCTAAAAATTCCTCCCAAGAACCCCTCATCATCAAGTATTCCAGTCCAGGTTTGGACCAGTACATGGGCTATTGTTTTTGTTTTTGTTTTTTTTTCTCAATGGCTTTCTCTTCATCATCTATTTACAGACAACACTTGGTTAAATTAAATTTTCCACAGACCCCTCCTTCTTCTGCCAATAAATAATCCAAGGCTAACCTATTTTGATAAATTGCAGTCCTCATTTAGGTATTTTGTTTAGCCAACTTATTTAACACTAGCGCTGTCTCACTAGTGATAATCTCCAGAACCACTTGTAACCTAATAATGCGATTCAGCATATAAATTGGAGTCCTATATCCCCATGATCCATCTTCAGCCCAAGTGGCAAGTCCATACACCTATATTATATGTTCAGGTGGTCATTCATTATCCTTCTCAGTCCACACCCTAGGTGGGCCCCTACCATCGGAGTACCAATATGTAAGGTAACTCCGCTTCCAACTCAGGCCCCAGAGGTGGTCCAGGGACTAAACTTCATGGCACAGCAGGCATCAAAGCAGATTCTACTCTTGTGATTAGCAGAGGTACTGGTGTTCTGTCCTAATAATAATGAAGTAAATATCTGAATGATTTTGTTGATATTTCATACTAGAGGGGTTAACGCATGTAACCCTTCCTGTTTCATTACACAGGGAAAATTGAGTGGTATTATGAACACGTGTTCCCCCCACCTTCTTGCAGTCCATCTGAGTATGATACGTCACAGTTTTGGTTATCTTATTACCCATTTTGGTGGTTCTAATGCAATCATTAGTTATCAGAGGTATTTATACTTTGACCTTTGCATATGTTCCCGGATCCTACTACTCCCACTATAATCCATATCTTAATTACTCCTGTAACCAAGGTCATACTGAGGTCTAACATTGTCCCAAGTCTGTCCACCCCTGGAAAAGTACTACTTCCCTTTCACTTTTGACACCACCGCCTGTAACAGGCTGAGATTGGTACTCGGGACACCAGTCTTCGATGACACCAGTCAAACTCTTCTCCGCAGTCTCTGTGTATCGGTGTGCAGTCTGGGCAATGGGTACAACAACAATTACACCATCATTTACAGTCACAAAACCAACACATTTAACACCCCCCCTTCCCCCCAAATGTCTCTATATTTTGCTTTTTCTTATTATCAACTTCAAAGGGTCAGGTTGAGGCACACTTTCCCACTTGGTTGGAGCGTCCACTGGTCCTTTCACACAGGTGTAGTGGGTCCAGCCTTTCCCTGCTGTTCATACTGCTGTTTCAGATTTCAGCAGCACCTGGAAAGGGCCTTCCCACTTCAGAACCAGCTTCTCCTCCTTCCAACTCCGGATCAGCACCCAATCTCCGATCTGGAATCTGTAGACTGGAAACTCCAAGGGAGGTGTTTGTGCCAGCAATCCTTGTTTCCTGAGAAAACCAAAATATCTGGACAGTTTATGCACATATTACTTCCAATAGTATTTTAGAAACCATATTAGTTGTTGCATTACTACATGGGTACTATATGGGTAGTAAAACCTGAATGCACTGAAATGGCCTAAAGGCTGGAGGCTTCCCTCCCCCTTCTGGTTTCCTGATTGCTTGCCTATTTATCTTTTTACATATCAAGCATTTATTCACCATTTGTCTTGCTGGTGTATAAATTCCGATACAACCATAATGCTTCAGGAGCTCATCCACCAATGCCTGAACTCCCCCATTGGTTTCCTTCATGTAACTTCTCCAATAATCCTCACGCTATGGGTTTATTGATTACCTGACTCCCATCCGGGAGAAACTGTTTACCCTTCTCTCCTTGTTGCCCACCTATCTACATTATTTCTTTTCTTCTGTTTCTGAACACAGGGATCTCTTCTAGTGTTTCTACAATGGGTATTAAGACATTTGTGCTTTCTTCATTTGCTGCCCTCTTGGCTTCCTCATCCACAATCCTATTTCCCACACTTTCAAAAGAATTGCTCCTCTAATGTGCATTCACATAGGTTATGGCAATTCTTTTGGTCAATTCCTTTCCTTTGCTGTTAATCATTCCACTTTCCACCCAAATTTTCCAAAGGTATGGCCCATTCACCCCAAAAGCATACTTTGAATCCATATAATCAGTTCCAGCCTTGTTTCAACAATTTTAGGGCCTGATTTAATGCATACTTTGCAAGTTTGGGCTGACCAGTTCTTTGGCAGGCTACCGGATTCTACCAACTCTTTGGTGTGTCCATTTATGATTGCATACCCATTTTTCTTTAACCCATTCTCTACCCGGGAGGAGCCATCTATAAATAATGCCTCCCTACCTTCTACTTCCCATTTCATTCATTCATCTCTCTTTCCCCCCACTTCTGGGTAAACCTCCCTTCTCTTAGCAATTGCTTTGTCTGTATTTGTAAACAAATTGGTTAATAAAGAACAAACAAAGGAGTGCTTTACCAAAAACTTTGCTTGAGTTTGTTTGCACACTAATCTTTATTCAAAACAACGTAATCCCAAAAAATTTCTCAACTCCTTTGTTTTTTACAAGTGTTGAATTCCAATTCCTTCTTAGATATTTTTTTTATCAGTGTGTCCTGCACACAGACATAAAAACATAAAAAACAAAAAACCAACTCCACACACACAAAAAATCTGAGTTACTGAAATAGTTTTGTATCAAACTCTAGTATCAACTCTTTGCTTTTAATATAAATTTAGTCAAATTCTAATTTAATCAGATTCCATTCAGATGGAAACAAATTTCCATTAAGTAGGTTAAAACATTCCCATCCACCCCTCCTTCCTCAAACCAGAATTCTAAACAAAAAAAAAAACAGTTAAAAAGATCAACTTTTCTTTCTGTCTCTCTTTCTCTTGCTCTTAAAGCAACACAGCCAGAAAAAGCAGGGGGTTTTGTGCCTGCAGACATAAGTTAAAAAGGCATCCTGCCTGAGCAGGGGGTTGTATTATATGACCTCCAAGGTTCCTTCCAACTTTATTATTCCTGCTAACTTTGGGCTGTTCTTAAGAGTATATATATAGAAAGAAGAAAAACAAACAAACAAACACATCTTTCTTCACTCTTTTTCTTGGCCAGACAAACAGAGTGAAAATATTTCCTTTTAGTAGCTTGTCACATTTACCTCACAAACAAAAACTTTGACACACATATACATACCAAGACAAGGAAAAGAGAACAGAAAAGAAAACAGAACTTTTAGTTCTACACATCCTGGTCATTCCCACCACAAATCTCAGCTAACTCGAATGAGAGAAGGCAAGAATTTTAAACATACTATGTGATTGTACAGAAAGATAGAGAGAAAAAGAGAATCACTACTTCTTATTTTTCTTTTAGGTACCTTTATTTAGCCAATTCCATTTTCCTAACTTTTCTTTGCTTATAGGAGGACCTAACCAGCTGGTTACTCAAATCCAATTCTTTCATTCACCCATTCCATTCCATTTGCACACAGCCTTTCCCTTTTCCCTAACAAAAGGTCCTGTGCTCTGGCGAAACCCCCATGCTTTCCAGGTTCTGATACTCCAACAGATCCTTTCTGCGGCTAGGAAAGACCAGAAGGAGCAAAATCCAACTGTGATTGGGGAAAAAAAGGTCTTCTCACTCACACAGAGACATATACACATTTCTCTCATTCCCCTTCTTTCCAAAGCAGTCCTTGAATTTAAATCCAAAACTCCCTTTTCTACCCTGGCTACAGACACAAAGGGTCTGTGCCAGCAAGATGGGTTTATGTTTCCTTTTCCTGTTTGGGGCTACTCAATTTTCCCACCCACCCCCACCATATGAAGCAGTACAAATTTACCATATCTTCTTTTGTTAAATTTAACTTAGTAATCAGCTTGTTTTATGTTGGTTTCCCCCAGTTTTCTAACAATTTTCCTAATGGGCTGTGGGGATCTATTTTTAGTTTTGGATTTTTCCTAACTTTTTTCACAAATTCCTTCTCCTGGGACCCTCCTGAATTATCCATGATTGGTTTACTACACAATTTTGTTGTCCTTACCAATCTAATGAGACCACGGTTTGCTTCACCAAGCCTCTTTCTCCTTTTACTCAAGAGTTCCCTCACTCCGCCTTGCCAGTCCAAACCCTCGGGACATCCACAGCTTGTGTATGTCTTGCCAGTCCTGTGGACCCTCGGGGCGTCTTACACACACCTCTCATAGATCTCAGACTCAAACTGTGCTACCCAACCACCCCCGACTGCCTAGGTTTTATTCCTTGGTTTACCCCAAGTTTTACTCACCTAGGTTCGTGCATGAAGTTACCCAGTCCTTGTCCTGGTAATTCTCTGGTCCCCTCTCCTCAGTTCTTACCAATCACTATTTGGTCCGTGGGCCTGGCTCCGTTCTGCTTCCTCGACCTGCGACTGCAACTTTGGACCATTGAAATCAATGGGGCATGACTTCCTCAGTTGACCTCGCATCCCGAAGATGCAGGAACAGATGCCCAAGGCCCCACGTTGGGCAGCCAATTTGTTGGAAACATGATTAAAATACCAACAAAATTGGATTGGTAAGAAAAAGAGTTTATTCTGCAGAAAATAGAAAAGCGGTTTGCAAAGCGCGGTGGATCCTGGTGAGAGACTTCAACAGGAAGTTCTAAACCCAGAGACCACACCAAAATATTCAAACACATAACATTATATACACCCCTATCGCGATGCCCCCATCCCCTCCCCTTTTTTCCCATTTGAGAGGACTTCCGGGGGTACAATCTGTCCGATTCGCCTAGCAAGAATACATCATCCCTTCCCCTCAGTTACAGTGTTTAGAACTTCCCTCTGCCATCCTTTTGTCTTGTTAAGTGTGTCTTCTACCCAAGCCTCCTGGAATCTAGTGCCTACATGCAGGGCTTGGCTATTGTTTAATCTTTCTATTGTTAATCAATTGTGACCATTTTATTTTTAAACTTCTTCCTTTCTCACAACTGAGAGTTTTTTAAAAAGCAATCTAAGAAAGAATTTGTTCCAGATTATTAGGATGTTTGTCAAAGATATTGTCAAAGCACAGGATTTAGAGTAACTACTGTGTCAATAATTCAACTTTCTGGGTGGTCATAAGACATTACTGGTTTTTCTTGTTTAACATTTTCTTTCCCCATTTTAACTCAGCCCTCATTAAGGGTGACCCTTTCACCTTAGTAACAATGTTGATCTACTTGTAGGATAAAGCAAGTGGATTTTGATCAGTACTACTTCTAATAGAGCTCCTCTTGAATATGATTTTAAGTGCTGAAAACCTTCTGTAGTTGGAGATCCTAAGGGGCTAAGGAAGATCTTAGCCATTACTTTCCCTGATATAAATAGAAGTTGGAAAACATGGTTAGAGAAGACCAATTGAAGAATGTTCTTCTCCTGGGAAGTATTAAAGCAAGATAGCTTATTGGTTTTAAAATGATTTTTTTTTTTAAAATAAATTTTTTATTGGTTTTTTAATTTTTACAGAAAAAGAAAAATACTCAAGTCACATCATAATGTTGATATAAACAATCATCCATAAACAAAACATAAATACATAATTCAATCAATACATCTAGTAATAATAACTCAACTGAAAATAATCATAAACCACATTTACCAAGCACATAACATAGCTGCTCGGTACCCCCACCACCACATCCCCTTAACCCTAACCTTCCCCCCTCACTTACCAACTATCTACCTACTTTCCTCCCTCCTTCTCTACTTCTCTGTCCACCCACCTATCCCTACTCATCCCCCCTCTTACCAACTTTCTTTCTACTTACTTATGCCTTCACTCCTCCTTCCTCTTTCCATCAGATGTGGTGCCCAGAGGCCACCCGAGCAAACCCTTAATAACTATAATTATATATTCTTACACCGACCCCAATTACAGTTGAGAAAAACATAATATATAAAATTATAAACCCCCCTACCACCCACCCCCCGACTTCCCAGAATGAATACAGGGTAAAACAAAAGAAAACCCAATACATCAAACAAAATTATTATATAATCCTAACAAGAATTTTAAACTATATGCTAAATACAATCTCTACCTTACTTTTATTCAACCTTATCAATTCAAATAAATAACTAATCCATCAATCAATCCATCTAATATCAAACCTTAAATCATTTCAATCCATTAAACATTAAACAAACAAATCATCTTGTTAAGAATAGTAATTTTCATTTACATATCTAATCCATCAATCTAAATCAAACCTTAAATCACTTCAATTCATTGAGAGGTTATATAGAATCACCCAAACCGGCCCAATTTAATATATATCTTCCAGTAATCACCCTCTTTTAACGTTCTAAACAATCATTTCAAACCATTAAACATCAAGTAAATAATTCATCTTTTTTTTAAAAAAAATAAAAAAATAAACAATTAATATCAATATACCCCTCAATTCAAAAAATACGTTCTTAATCAATTTAATATATATCTTCCATTAAACATCCTCTCTTACATCTTACTCATAAACTTGGACATATAATTTTAAATTTTCACTTCTTCAATCAACTTCTGGGCTTTCTCATCTGTCAAATAAACCTCCATAACAAATACAATCTATTTAATCCATTTCTAACTTACATTCCTTCAACCTTATCAAATCACATAATGCTTACCCATCTATCAATCAATCTAATGTCAAACTTTAAATCATTTCAGTCCAAATACATTCTTAGTCAATTTAATTATTTCTTCCGTTACTCATCTTCTCTTGCGTCTTGTTCATAATCTTAGTCCTAAAATCAGTCCATAATTTTAAATTACCCTTAATTCTTTTAAATTTCACTTCTTCAGTCGAATTCTGGGTTTTTTCTTCTGCCAGATAAACCTCCATAACAAAACCTCTCTTCCAAATAATAAGTCTCTCTTTTTTACTTGCAATATCATTTGAATCCATATAAACCATCTTAGCCTTTGCCTTAATCCTCTATGTCTCTTAGCCATAGAATTTCGTTGCAGTAACAATTCAAATCTCTGTCTTTGCTTTTCCTGGTCCTCAGCACCATAAGCAAATTGCTTCTTAAACTGGGTCAATTTCTCTTTCTCAATTAAGTCCTCTTTTTACTGCTTATTTGAGAGGAATAGGCATCCCCTCTTATCTTGAAACAAATCCTCTTCCTCCACTCCATAAATAAACTGTTTATCAAGCAAGATCCATTTCTCTTTATCCTCTTTGTTATCAATACTGTCCTCTTCTTGTATGGGTTGTTTTATAAAATGCTCAGCAGTCAGTTGCAGCTCAATTTTATTTGGAAGAGAGAATCTGGTTAATATTTCTGTAGTAAACTCTTTCACTATTGCGTGCAATTCTTCTTTAAATTCTTCTTTAAGTTCATCAATACGATCAAAATAGGTTTAACATTTAATTGTAAGTTGGTCCTTAAATCAGTCCATAATTTTAAATTACCCTTAATTCTTTTAAATTTCACTTCTTCAGTTGAATTCTGGGTTTTTTCTTCTGCCAGGTAAACCTCCATAACAAAGCCTCTCTTCCAAATAATAAGTCTCTCTTTTTTACTTGCAATATCATTTGGATCCATATAAACCATCTTAGCCTTTGCATTAGTCCTCTGTTTCTCTTAGCCTTAAAATTTCGTTGCGGTAACATTTCAAATGTCTGTCTTTGCTTTTCCTGATCCTCAGCACCATAAAAAAATTGCTTCTTAAACTGGGTCAATTTCTCTTTTTTCTCAGTTAAATCCTCTTCTTGCGGCTTATTTGAGAGGAATAGGCATCCCCTCTTATCTTGAAACAAATCCTCTTCCTCCACTCCATAAATAAACTGTTTATCAAGCAAGATCCATTTCTCTTTATCCTCTTTGTTATCAATACTGTCCTCTTCTTGTATGGGTTGTTTTATAAAATGCTCAGCAGTCGGTTGCAGATCAATTTTATTTGGAAGAGAGAATCTGGTTAATATTTCTGTAAACTCTTTCACTATTGCATGCAATTCTTCTTTAAATTCTTCTTTAAATTCATCAATACGATCAAAAATAGGTTTAACATTTAAATGTAAGTTCCACTCCATTTTAAATTTTAAAACAAACACTCTGGCTTTATTCAAATTCCTACAGCCGTTTCTCTAGCTTCGCTTACGAGAGAAAGGGAAAAAAATGGAGAATCCACTTTCACTTTCAAGCACTTTCCTTTAGCAGTGAAAGCAGTGAAAGCTATACGCCATTTTGAATGCATTATGTTGATTGTAAAAGTTAGAAATATATAGCCAGAAATACAATAAAAAATACTTGTAATCCAATAAGAACTCCTGTATTCATTCCGTCTGCAAACAGTCTCTCTTATGTTCTATTTTTAAAAGCAGAAGCGGTCGCGGCGTCTTTCTCTGTCTAATGACAGAAGCGTCTCTGGGCAGGAGCGTCTTCAAGAGCGTGGGGAGCTCTCACTCTTAATCCCTGAAAACTTTTTCCAGGGATTTTAGAGGAGCTCAACTCTGCTCTTGATGCTCTTCACCTCTTCTTCGCCCGAAGAGGGGATTTTTCACCGCCAAAAACAGCTGGTGTTCACTGTTTTTTACGGTTTTACAAACCCAGGGAATGGAGCCTCACAGAGGAGACTCTAGCGACGCCGGCAGTGCCACCGGAAGCCGGTTTTAAAATGATTTAGAAATGCATTTGTCCTGCTACCACCAAAACTGTTCTTTCCCCACCCCATTGCTATTAATATGTTCCAAATATATCACTCTTAGCCAAGCCTAAAAGTATGTGACAATGTTTAAAGGAAGCTTAGTTGTTAATGATTAATTTGATTACTAATTTTATTAATAGAGTGTATAGCCATCAGCGGTTCCATTTTCCTATATTATTGGGAAACTAAAAATCTGTTAAATATTTTGTCAAATATGTCCCTCAAAAGACAGGATTCCATTTATATCTCAATTTTCAGATAATGGTGTGCAATATAGATCATTCAAATAAGGAACAGCTCACAAGTTCAGATGTTTTAACACCAGAAGAGATTCTTGGGCATCACAGTTTCTTAAAACCCAATTGGTTTATCCCCAAACCTGTCCTATGTATTGCCAGGGCAGTTACAGTGCCACACAGGCTGAAAATCTCATGATAGAAAGATTACAACTAAATTATTAAATATGGTACATTGATTTCTTGCTCAAGCCTTAACCTTTGAAATCATTTGTTTGATTCATGGAAGTCACACTGATTTATCATCTTAGGAGCTATAGAAGCACAGCATTTGAGAAACCCTGACTGAGGGGACATTTAGGATTGAGGTTGGGGAGATGTGAAGAGAAGGTCCATGCTGAAAGGTGGCAATCACAGATAAGCCTCAGAAAAGGGAAGCAGCAGGCCTTTGATATGTGAAACTGGGGGAAAGAAACCATGGATTAAACCTTAACAACATTATGTCTGAATACTGGCTCAACTTTTCCATTTGATTAGAAGCAGTTCTTCATTTTGTTTTGGTTGCTATGACTATGATAAGAGAAGGTTTTCTATTCAAGCAGTGTCCTGCATTTCTTGTAAGTGTGCCAAATTCTGGAAACAATTAGTGTAGGAATCTGAGCAGCCTAGACAATATGTGATATGTGAACTCAGTCATTTTGATTTATAAAGTATGGTTCAAGTTTAAATGATTGGGCCAAATTATTTAATTTATTTTTAATAATTTTAATTTTTGTATGTTGTCGTTTTTAATTGGGCTGTACACCGCCCCGAGTCCTTTGGGAGGGGGGCGGTATAAAAATCGTAAAATAAATAAATAAATAAATAAAAGTTTAGCATCAGCCTTCTGGCCACTACAGCTTGCTTATACAAAGGATAAATAAAATATAGCTACTGCAAAGGGTATACTGAACTAGCAGTGATTCAAAGTGATAAATATGGACAACAGGGTTATGTATTCCTGTTTTGGCTGTGTTTGCACAAAAGCTCCTTTGAGCACTTTTGAACCAGCCTTAGTCAAAGAAACAGCTATCTCTCTCTCAATTTACATAAGTAAATTGAGCTTCTTAAGGGCCCTTTTTGGCTTAGTAGGAATACATTAGAGAAAGATGAAAATAGAAAGATTTTTAAAAGCAATAGTCCTAGAAATAGTCCTTTACTTTCCCCCATGTTATGACCCTTCTGCATTTTAAAATGTTTGTAACTTTTTGATAATGGATATTGGTATCCTCCCCCAGATAAAACAAATTACAAGACACAAGGAGAATTAAAATGGGAGTGACAACTCTCCCCCAGTGACTATTCAGTGAGACAATCTGAGTCAAGCTGGTGCTGTCCAATTTCAGGTGAAGCTTTTCCCTTGAGCCAATAGAAGTGTTTTCTCAGGCTTCTCTGCAAGTGTTTCTTTACAAGTGTGAGCCAGTGAGCCAGGAAGAGGAGGAGGAGGAGGAGCAGGGACCACATAAAAGCTACACTGCTGCCAGGAGTGAAGGAGGCAGAAAGTGCAGCTGCTGCTGCTCTTCAAAAACTTCTACTAAGATGCCCTTTCAAAACAGTTCTTCCTGGACAAAGAAACAGAAACTGATTTTGACAGGGGTGATAGTGGTGCTTTTGGGCACCTTGACTGTTTTTGTGGTTTTTGGACTGCTCAGGCTTGAAAGGAAAAAGATCCCCATTGCAGAAGAACAGGAGTGGAAAGGCAGAGGAACCACTGAACACCTGCTGGAAATTGTCCTGGGAAGATGTTACAACTTCATTAATACAATAAATCCTGAACTTAGGTGAGTAGTAGGGTATTCTTGCAAAGACTGAAAGTAGGATTGATCCAGAGGGTATGCAAGAAGGAAATAAATAGGAAAGGAAAAGGTCTGGAGCTTCTTTTCCAGAAAAAAAGTATTTTCTAGCTGTTGAAAACAATTTTATTCTGAAAGGTTTCATACTTGCAAGAATATGACAGTATATAGCAAATAGGTTTGCCATTTTCTTCTGAGGAGAGCTCTATTTTATTAAAGAAACATATTTAATAAAATTATATAAAAATGTATGTTCCGCTTTCTAATGCATTTGTATCCTTCAGGGCTGATCATATTAAAATTTCACTTATCCCAGCAAACTATTTCAACCAATGGGAAATCAATAAACAGAGACACTTCTACACTTCTTCTACAGCAAGTAGTATAGATAGGTCTGTTGTCTCTAATATTAGAAATAATATCTAAGTTAGAGTGACAATTGATTGCCTTCTCTGCCATGAATTTGCTTAATCCTCTCTGAAAATCCATTTTTTTCTGAAAATTCCAGCTACTTGTCTGAAATGGTATAGGATCTCCTCTAAGAACCCGTACAACTCTGTTATTCTGTTTAAAATTACCCATCACTAGAGCAAAATCTGAAGGGGAAAGGAGAGTTTAGAAGTATGAGTGATATCTTTATCATATTTCCACTTAACCTTCCCTTCTCCAGAACTACAAAGCCAAAGTGTTGCAACTTTGCTCCAGCAACTTGACCTTTTGGTTGTTTTTTTCACAGTCCTCTGAATGTGGCATATTCTAAAGAGCACAACTTTTCTCTGCTAAGAGTGATTCACTGGGGCTCATGGTTCTGATGTTATAAATGATGTGGCATTTCAGACTGGAAACAAGACATTTCAGTGACCTTTTGGGGAGTGGAAGATATAACATGTAAAATGGCTAATGAAGGGGTGTAATACATGAGAAATATGAGGACAAATGGATCTGAGAGGTGTTTTTCAACAATAAAATGGCATTATTTGTCCAAAGTACAGGTAATCCTTGACTTACAAGCATAATTGAGCCAAAAATTTCTGTTACTAAGTGAGACAGTTGTTAAGTGAATTTTGCCCCATTTTACCTTTCTTGCCACAGTTATTAAGTGAATCATTGCAGTTTTAAATGACTAACACAGCTGTTAAGTGAATTCAGCTTCCCCATTGATTTTGTTTGTCATAAAGTCACAAAACATGATCACATGATCTCAGGACACTGCAACCATCATAAATATAAATCAGTTGCCAAGCATTTAAATTTTGATCATGTGATTATGGGGATGCTTCAACAATTGTATGAAAAATGACCATAAGTCACTTTTTTCAGTATTGTAACTTTGAAAAGTCACTAAATGTACTGTTGTAAGTGGAGGACTATCTGTAGATTATCTCTGTATTTCAGCATGAATTTGAGGAGAGAAAAATTCTGGGTCTTCATAATTTTGCTTTGTCTTGAATCATGGCCTTGCATTTCAGGGCTCTCTCTATAAAGTTTACTCAGAAATAAATCTAAATATATTCAGCTGGGTCTCCTGCCCACTAATGCAAACAAAATTATAGTTCTAGTAGGAATATCACTTCACGAGTAAACCTCATGTGCCTCATTGTTAAGTAAGTATCCCAGGGTTACAAAAAAGTCCTGTTAATTTACGTTCCCAAGGAAATCAGGATTTTAAATCAGGAAATGGAGAAATGTGATTAAATTCCCAAATGCATGGCTGATTGAATTAAACACTGTTTTCTTTAAACTTGTTTGTAATTATTTATGCAATGGGGGGTGGTAATCTGCAAAAACTCAATAGTAAAGGAATGTATTGTTATCTTTGTGTTAGCAAGATGCTTCTGGAATTTTATCAGGGTACTGCAATTTTAGTACATCAGTGTGAACCTGAAAGAGAAATGTTATTGCTTTAAAAGGAGACAATTCTTTGAAATAAATATAACTCTTAAGATACTGGCACTGTTTCTTTCCAGGCTACTTAAATACTTAAATAGTGTTGCCTGAAAACAACTTCTAAATGCATACCATTTTAAAATTACATTTAATTTTTCTTGAAATTGCTGAATTCTTTAGAGAATCATACTCTTAGAGGATTTGAGGAGATATATTAATATTAATCTACATCCTTTCCTTTATGGGTTGCTAATGATTTTAAATGATAACTGTTCTTTTCCATAAAGACAAACACATCAAAGTTTGATCACACTACTTTAAACAGAGATGCCATACACATGTTTACTCTCATTCCAAAGTATTTCTTCAACATTTTTTGTGAAGTGTACTCATCCTGTATTTATGGGATTGTTCTGTTTTCTGCTTGGTTCAGCATTGAAGAGGCAGCAATAGAAACAAGTACTTCTTTATTGAAGGTCAAAAAAGAAACTAACAAGCATGGCTCCACCCCTATTTATACATTCAGCTTTGGGGCGGTGTAGCCAATGAATGCACCATATTTTCCCGCTCAAATGCATACTAATCAACCTTACAGACAGGAAGTCTGGCTAGCAGGCCACGTGGTCTGCTAATGGTCCTTGCACAGATCTCTGCAACTGTTCCATAAGTTTAACACAATACATTACACCCATCCCCCCTAGTTCTTTGACACTTACAAGCTTTGTTAGTTGTTCAAAGATCACATACATGCAAAAAAGCATAATGGCACTCAGTGGTACAAAAGTCCTTACAATACATTGTCAGTATTAAGAATACTTAACATTGCAGGTTGTAAGAAGGCACATACATTTAAGTACATAGGCATTCAAGTTCAAAGAACATACATAAGCATTTCAGTTTGCAATACAAATATATAAGCATTTTAAGTTTGCAATGACAAAAACCTCAGGTAGTCCTTTAAAAACTTTGGTGGGCCTTTCGCCCATTCCGAGCATCTCGGAACTGCTGCTAGCTCCCAATCTGCAAGCTTGCCTGCCAGGCTCGGCAGACCGAGGCTGTGTGACCCGTCTGATATGTGTAAAGCTGGTTCGTGAAGGCTAGCCTGTTCTGGTAGACTCAAGCCTTTGTCCATTTCCCTATGGCTGGCCTGTTCCGGTAGGCCCAAGCCAGAGTTCTACGTTGGAGAAGAATCCACTGGATCGGTGTGAAAAGCCGATTGAGAGCAATGTCCTGTTGCCGCCTATTGAGAGCAATGTCCTGTTGGCGCAATGTCTGAGGTAGGAGCAGCATAAAAAGCCGATTGAGAGCAATGTCCCATGGACGCAGTGCCTGAGTTAGGAGCAGCCTTGTTGGCAAAACCCCCGTTCGGTGATCGCAAGGTCCTGCTTTCGCTGAGAGCCTCAGATTCACGTTCACGATTGTGTTCCTCCTCCCCCACTAGAACAGAGTCAGGAGCGGAACCTCCAGCTCCGTTGGTAACCTCCAACACAGCTGGTCAATTTGCCTGTGGAGCACATGACCGTCTTCAGGGCCACTTCGTATGAGAGAGGCCCTGACATCTTGCAAACCACAGCTACCACCCACAGTGCCCCTGGTCCATAATTGTGCACCCAAACCGGATCACCCACTTGCAAGTGCCTTGGTGCCTTAGGCTGCAGCACTTGTGAAGCAACCCTGTCTGGATGTAAGCGATCCAGCTTCATGATCAATCGGCGCCCCCATTTTAGCTCAGCTGGGCTCTTGCCCATAGAAGTGCAGGGCATTGTGCACTGGCAGAGTAGGAAGTTTGCCAGCCTGTGATGCCAATTGTCATGGGTGATCCTCTTCAAGGATTCCTTTGTTGTGCAAACCATGCATTCTGCTTGACCGTTAGAGGCCGGGTGAAAAGGAGCCAAAGTGGCATGCCTAATCATATTTGCCCTCAAAAAGGACTGAAACTCTGAGGACGTAAATTGAGCCCCATTGTCTGAGACTGTGACATGTGGGAGCCCATGCATTGCAAAGATGCCCCTCAGCACCTGTATAGTCCTAGCAGTAGTCATAGTGGACACTGGAACGACCTCTAGCCACTTGGAGTGACTGTCCACAACAATGAGGAAGAGTTGCCCCTGAAAGAGGCCAGCAAAGTCGATATGAATCCTCGACCAAGGGGCTTGTGTGATCTCCCATCTATGTACAGGAGCATGTGGCATTTCTGGCCTTGACTACTGCAAATGTGACACCTGTGGACCTGGGCCTCAATGTCTTTATCTAGTCGGGGTCACCAGAGGTAAGCTACGCGTGAGTGCCTTCATCCGGACTATGCCCGGATGTCCCTCATGCAGAGAATCAAGGACTCTAGTCCTCAGAGAGGTCAGGATTACTACCCTGCTACCCCATAGCACACAACCCTTAAAGGTGGATAATTCATGCTTTTTTTTCCAGAAACTCTGGAAGTTAGAGCCAGGACACGTTTCAGGCCATCCTGTGAGCACCCAATTCAACACGCGGCTCAACGTGTTATCAGTAGCTGTTTCTGCAGCAACATCCCCTGCATTGAGGGGAGACTCCGTCAAATCCTGGATAGCCAGGATGTGGTTGGCTGGAGCAGGATCTAACAGCTGTAGAGGCAACCTACTAAGACCATCCGCATGGCCCATTTCTCTACCCGGTTTGTGAATCAGGCAATAGTCATAAGCAGATAGAAATATTGACCACCTCAACATTCTAGGAGAGATAATCTGGGGTGTCTGCTTGTTTGTAGTTAACAACCCCAACAGCGGTTTGTGGTCAGTGAAGACCGTGAAATGGCGGACATATAAAAAGTCATGAAATTTTTTGATGCCAGCCACAATGGCTAATGCCTCCCTATCTATTTGTGTGTAATTGTGTTCTGCAGCAGAAAGAGTCCTGGAGTAATAGGCTATAGAGACTTGTGTCCCATCAGCACTGAGATGACTCAGCACAGCTCCGATCCCATACGGGGATGCGTCGCATGCGATGCTGACTGGCAACTGCTCATTAAAATGAACCAACACCGCATTTGAAGACAACAATGCTTTAACTGCAGCAAAACTCCTCTCGTGGACACTTGTCCACTTCCATGGGGCACTTCCATGTTTGTCCAAGAGCGGGTGTAATGGCTCTGTCACTGCGGCCTTGTGGGAGAGGAAAGCATGGTAGAAATTAAGGACTCCCAGAAAGGCCTGAAGTCCTCCCTTTGTCTTGGGACTGGATGTCTGCTGAATTGCTTTGAGTTTGGATTCAGCAGGATGAATGCCTTCAGCATCTAGACGAAACCCCAGGAATTCTGTGGAAGTGACTCCAATTTTGCATTTCTCCTGTTTGAGCTTCAGCCCCACTTCACGGAAACGCCACAAGACAGCCCGGAGCCTGTCAGCGAGGTTTTCGACTGATTCCCCAGCCCTGAGGACATCATCGAAATATGGGCATACACCTGGAATGTTGCGGAGTGTGCGCTCCATCACGCTCTGAAAAATACCAGAGGTGACATTAGCCCCAAACTGTAACCATCGCACCTTGAAAGCCCCCCCGGTGGGTTACAATGGTTTGGGCCTTTGCTGTGGCGTCCACCAGCAGCTGCTGGTAGGCCTGTGCCAAATCTACTTTGGCAAAAATGCGACCTCCCTGTAGTGAAGCCAAGATGTGGCTGACTACAGGCACCGGATAGGAGTGCTGCTGGAGAGCTTTGATGCAAATGCAGACTTTTCAGTTGGCCTTAAGTGGCATGACAATAGGAGTTTCCCATGGACTACTGTCCACTGGCTCCAAAATGCCTTGCTGCAACAGTTTGTCCAGCTCTGCATTGATTCTCTGCTTCAGAGAACAAAAGGCACCCAACGAGGCTTAATTCTTATCGGTGCTATCTGAGGGTCAAGCCGAAGGGAAATTGGGAGCCCTTTATATGCCCCTAACTCTGGGCTGAAAACATCAGCAAACTCTTTACTCACCACCGAGAGACTCGACGTTTGCAAACTGCTTAACCCAGTCACTCGAATTCCCAAAGCATCAAACCAATTGAGCCCAATTAGGCTACTGCAGTTGTCTTCAACAACTATGATGTCCAAGGGACCCTTGAAGTTCCTGAACTGCACCCCAAGTGTGGCCTCCCCCTTTACATTTACCCAGGAATTTCAGAAGTCAGTTAAGATGAGTTTCGATGGCCTGAACCACTTCTACTGCAAATCTGCTGGAGTGTCCTTCGGGAGATTATTGATAGAGCTGAACCTGTGTCCAACTCCATGTCAGAAGGAACCCTGTGCAACTTGACTTTGAGGTGTAACTTCTCCTTGAGTGGGAGATGGGCGCCTGTCCTACACACGCTCCTTCTACTCATGCAAAAACCCACCCTGTTTTGACTGGGGACCCCAGTACCTTTCCGAGGCAACTCTTCTGATGAATATTCTTTTCTGTGACCCAAACAAATGGTGGCGATGTGGCCTTGCTTGCCACACACCCAACAAGTTTGTGCGGAACCAGCAGTCGGCCCGTTTGTGATGGCCTCCACACCCGATGCAACGAGAGAAGGGAACTGCCTTGTCAGGTTGCCATTGAGGCCTTCTCTCTGGAGGTTGCTGCAACTGATCGACTTCAAAGTCTTCAACTCTCTCAGTGACCTCTTGGTGGACAGTTTCCGAGCAAGGAGGGTTCTTAGAGAGCTGCAAGGCCTTAACAACTCTGCCTGCTGCTTCTTCTGCCGTTATCTCTCTAAACGCATCTTGAAAAGAGATGGTCTCTTTAGCAAAGATCTTCTATTGAAGTTCTCGGCTCCTAAGACCACAAACTAAATGGTCCCACAGTCTTTCTTCAAGGTCCTTGAATTCGCATGGCCTTGCAGCTTGGTGAAGAGTAGCTATGAAATCGGTGGCAGACTCGCCGGGACGCTGGTCTTGCTGTTCAAAGGCGTGTCACCAAGCGATGACCAAAAGTGTGGGCTCGAAGTGCTCCTTGAGCATTTTTTTCAGTTCTGCGTATGCAAAGGACTCAAGTGGCACTGGTGCAACCAAGTTCTCTGTGATGTCGAATGTTGCTTGACTGCAAACACACAGCAGCGTCGCGTCTTTAATCCATCTTCCCGAACTTGGTTAACTTGCAGGTAGTTTTCAACCCTCGTAACGTAGGAGCTCCACCTCTCTGGATGAGCAATGTCGAGTTCTGAGAGTCTACCTATCTTCGCCATGATGAGTCTTTGGCGGCCTTTTCAATGCCTCGTGCTGCGCTGTCTTCCGTGGGACTTCCAGGGCGGATCCTTGGAAGCACTCTCCTCCAGCATTTTCATACTGGCAGGATAGAGTGAGTGGGATTTGGAACACCGTTCTGACCAAGCGCTTGCTAGGCCCTTTCTCCATAGTGACTCAGCTTGTCGAATTGCGGCAGCACGATCCCACCTTCATTGCCAATATTCTATTTTCTTCTTGGTTCAGCATTGAAGAGGCAGCTATAGAAACAAGTACTTCTTTATTGAAGGTCAAAACAGAAACTAACAAGCATGGCTCCGCCCCTATTTATACATTCAGCTTTGGGGCGGTGTCAGCCAATGAATGCACTGTATTTTCCTGCTCAAATGCATACTAATCAACCTTGCAGACAGCCAGTCTGGCTAGCAGGCCATGTGGTCTGCTAACGGTCCTTGCACAGATCTCTGCAACTGTTCCATAAGTTTAACACAATACATTACAGGGATGAAGTTTCTTTTTAAATCTACATTATGCAAATCACCATTTTCTATGTTAGGCAGGCAGGTAGGCTAGGCTGGGAACTATATATTATTCAGCCTCATTTCTTCATCTCTTAGGCATAATTTCTGTTTCTGTAATATTTAAATTTTGTAAGTCATTAAATGGTGGAGTGGTTGGTAGTCTCACATCCAGACTTCCAAAAGTTATAGGTTGATTATATCAGTTATTATATTTGTTAATGTTATATGCCTATTTTTATTGTGTTTATAAATAGATGGCTTAATCCCATTTGCATATAGTAAAATTATAAGATGGATGACAAATGCTACATATATCTGGTTATAAAATACAGATAATCCTCAAAATATGACCGTTCTGGAACCTGCCCATTACAGTGGCATGTCACAGTGGTCGTTAGTGAAACATCTCACCTAATATCCTCCCACCCCTGTTCTTCCTAATGAATCATTAAATACCTACGTTGTTAAGTAGAGCAAAGGATGCTACATGTGGGTCACCGTTGTGTGGCCTAGTGATCCAAATGTTTTGCTGCCTTAATAGGATCTATACAATGATTCTGAATACTGCAGAAAGCATCTGCAGCACTGTAGTTTGCCCTCTTTTCCCAACATAAGGTCCAGAGAACTTCAAAAGGAAAGTGTGATGGGTGATGGGCATATGAACAACAGGCCCAACCATTTGACATTAAAAAGATTACTACTAAAAAGTTACCAGGAATATATGTTCTGATTCTGAGTGACTGAAATTTCTCTTTGCTTCTGAAAATAGGTTTAAGCCTAGATTATATTCAGATTTCTACCTCAGACTGGAGGGAAATTATTCTACTGATTTTGGCAGTTGTGTTGCCCACTCATCCAAAAAATTAGATTTTTCAGTCCACTGACTTGGAATGTTATAGTTTTAACTTGGGAAATGTAGCTCTATTATTGATCAAAGTGACTAAATGTGATCACCATTTGTAACCTTTCTAGCTTACATCTGACCAGTAAAGTCAACAGGGGAAACCAGATTCATTTAATGACTACATGATTCATTTAAAACTGTAGTGATTTGCTAACAACTGTGGCAAAAAGGTCATAAGATGGGACAAAATTCACTTAGCAACTTTTGTGCTCAGAAATTTTGTGCTCAGTTGTCATAAATTGAGGACTACCTGAATTCTCATGAGAAAAAAAATGGGAGTATTTTTAGATTTTGATCTTTTTCAGTTAAACCATATATCAGAATTAAAATTAGCACTGATACATTAATATACTCAAGGCTTTTTTTCTCATAGAACGCCCAGAACGGAGTTCCGGCACCTCTTTTGGATGGAACCTTGTAGGATAGGCAAGGCAGGTTGTATGATGTGTGTATGTTCTGGCAACTGTTTTTTTTTTTTTTTTTTTACAAAAAAAGCACTGACTGTACTTATAACATTGCACTAAGCAGGTTTATTTTTAAATGGAGAAAAAAAATCTGGAAACTAAATCTCTCACTGCATATGATACCCACTAACTTAAGGAAGTCTTAAAAATGAAGTTCATTTAATATTATTTGGTTCAAATTCACTGGTTTATTCAAAACCCATATTTACAAAACTGAATAGAAGAGTTCCCTAGGCATATAAAATAATTAATTTTTTTCTTTTGCATTTCACTGAAACCTGTGCTACAGACTTCTTGTCATCTTGGAATAAGGACTGAATAAACATGCATTAGTAAAACCTGTTGTCTGGTGATAGTAGATATAAAGATCCAAACAAAATTTACAGAGGGATTTAAAGCACTATGAAGCAGGATTGTCAGGGCCCACTTCAATACCTCATCCCAAGAAAGCAGAACTCATGGAAGCAGTTTCTTCCAAAAGGAACTTTTATTAGGAGAAGCTGATAGCAGGCATACTAGACAGGATCTGAGGGTTTCCCGCTCAGATCGATAGATAAAAGTGTCCCAAGCAAAACCCCACCCACAGTTCATCCAGTCAGTTCAAACTGTCCAATCCCCAGGTGTTAGGTTCCCTGTGGGAACAGGGAGATAACATCAGTCCGTCTTTGGTTTTAGCTGAGATGTTTAGGTGGCTTTTCGCACCTTCTCTGGAAGTACAGAGATAATGCATTCCATTCTTCCCCTCCCTTTGCTAGCTGATAGTAAGGGATGGAAAGTTCAGAAGAAATATTTCAGGAAAGCAAAGTGTTACTTTGTAGCGATAAAGGAAGTCAAAGCAATAACCTTCAAGCACTCCCCTCCCCCCTAGGGGTATGGCAGAACCCAGGATGAGAGGAGAGTGAGATTCGGGTCAGGATGAAAGAGGAAGAAATAGTAAATGCGGGAGGGGGGAATAAAAGGATTTGGGGATCTATCGATATGGGTTCTGACATCCTGCCTCCCTTAAAAAAAATGAGATAAAGATACAGTAGGTTAGTTGGCTTTGTTCGGGTATTCTGTGTGAAATTTCTTTAGCAACTTTGGAGCATTAATGTGACGTTTGTGGACCCATTTTGGGACGATGGGAGATGTTTCCAGGCTACTAGGTATTGGGTTGAACCATGATATTTTCTGGAATCTAGAATGTTTATTATTTCAAAATGTTGTTCTCCCTCTACCATGATGGGAGGGGGAGGGGGAGCAACAGCTGGTCTTAAAGGTGATTGTTGCTCTCACTTTAGGAGGCTGCAATGGAAAATGGGGTCGATTTGTCTGAGTGATTTTGGGAGCTTCAATTCCACCGTTACTGGATTTATAATTCTAATGATGGGGAATGGCCCTACATATTTTGGCCCTAGTTTCTTTGATGGTTGTAAGGATTTTAGCTATTTGGTTGATAAATAGGCCATTTCCCCTATTTTAAATGGCTCTAGCTCGATTCTTTTTTTTGTCTGCTTGCACTTTGTAAGCCTGCCTAGCGTCATCAAGCATTTTCCTAACTATGGGCCAGGTATTTCTTAATTGAGCAATCCACTCCTTCAGGGATGGGATGGCTGGTTCATTGGGTGTTAGTTCTGGCATGGGGTTGAAACTTTGGCCGGTAGCTACTTGGAAAGGGATGTAGCCGGTGCTGGAGTGGACGGAATTGTTGTAGGCAACTTTGGCAAACAGAAGTAGGTCAGTCCAGTTTGTCTGTTGGTGATTAATAAAGCATCTTAAATATTGTTCAAGCAATGAATTTGAACGTTCCGTCCCACCATTTGTTTGTGGGTGATGACTTGATGACAGTCCCCGGGTGGTCCCCAAAAGGGATAGGAACTCCTTCCAAAATTCTGATGTGAATTGCACCCCCCTGTCTGATTTGACGCACTGAGGTGCCCTGTGTAGTCTGTAGATATGTTGGACGAACAGCTTTGCTAAGGTTTTTGCGGTTGGGATTTTCGAGCAAGGTATGAAATGTACTTGTTTGGAGAACAGGTTGGTCACCACCCAAATAACTGTATTCCCACTGCTTTCTAGTAACTCCACTATAAAATCCATGAAAATTTCCTTCCATGGCACTGAGGGGCTTGCTACTGGCTGCAGCAGCCCTGGGGACTTTCCTTGTAGTCTTTTTGCTGCTGCACATGTTGGACAGCTGGCTACATAGCCTTCAATGTCCTTTTTGAGAGATGGCCACCAAAATTGTCTTTTGACTAGATGTAATGTTTTCACGAACTCAAAATGGCCCACTGATTTTGTGTCATGGCATAGCTGCATAAATGTGAGTCTTTGACTTTTTGGTATGTATAATGTTTTCCCCACCCAGGGTAATCCATCGATGATGGTGCATAGCTTTTTTTTGACTTAGGAATCACTCATCGATTTCTAAGGCTTTTCTGAATTCAATCCTTGCTTGGCTGGCTAATAGTTTTTTTCAATTTCGCTTGTGCCCGGGTAGTCACTTGTGCTGCTAGTTGCTTTTCAGGCATGAGAGGTTTTGTAATGCTAGGTTTGGTGCTGTTATACTGGGGCATGTGGGAAGGTGCATCGACTAGAAAATTCTTTCCCCCCCGGCAGATGTTTGATTGTGAAATTAAACCGGTGGAAGTGTTGAGACTTAGGGGCGAGTTTGCTGGGTTCTTTTAATGCTTCCAGGTTCTTATGGTCAGTCCAGACATGGAAGAGGATCTTGTTCTCTTTGTGGAAATGTTGCCAGGTGAGGAGCCCCCACCTAACCGCGTACGCCTCCTTCTCCCATACTGCCCACCGTTACTCTGTCTCAGTGAGTTTTCGGGAGGTGTATGCGCAGGGTTGTAATGCCCCCTGTTCCTTCTCCTGCAACAGCACAGCCCCTACAGCTACATCACTGGCATCCACTTGCAGTACAAAAGATCTATCTGGGTTGGGATGTCTCAGGACGGGTTCAGCTGAAAAAGGTCTTTTTAGTCTCTCAAAAGCGGCTTGACATTCCACCATCCATTTTAGTGGTTGGCTGGGCTTTGGTTTATTTACCCCTTTGGTTTTTAGTAGATTTGTGATTGGCAGAGCTATTTGGGCAAATGAGGGGATGAATTGGCAGTAGAAGTTAGCAAACTCCAGGAAGCTTTGTAGTTGCTTTCTTGTGCAGCGCCCATTCCAGCACTGCCCAAACTTTTCAGGGTCCATTTCTATGCCCTCAGGAGAGATTCGATATCCTAGATAGTTTGTCTTTTCTTTGTGGAATTCACACTTTGATAGTTTGGCATAGAGATGAGCGGCCTGCAATTTCTTTAGGATAGCTCTAGCTAGTTTCATGTGTTCTTCCTTGGTTTCCGTGAAAATGAGGATGTCACCCAGGTAAACCAGGATCCCCTTGTACAGGTGCTCCCGTAGTACATCATTAATCAACTGCATGAAAATTGCCAGTGCTCCTTGGAATCCGAAGGGTAGGAACCTGAATTGGTAGCACCCATGGGACAATTAAAGGCAGTTTTCCACTTGTCTCCTTCTTTGATTCTAATGCAGTAGTATGCCTCCTGCAAGTCTAGTTTAGTGAAGATTTTCCCTTTTGAGAGGTGGGATAACATGTCTTTCATTAGTGGCAGGAGGTACAGATTGCTTTCGCTTATGGCATTCAGGACCCTATAATCATGCACAGATGAAGAGTCCTATCCTTCTTTTCTCTAAACAGGACTGGCGCAGCCACTTTTGGTGATGCAGGTTGGATGAAACCTCTCTCTAGGTTTTTATCTATGAACTTCTGCATCTCTTGTAGTTCTGCTGGGCTCATGGAGTACAGTCTGGGTTTTGGGAGCTTTGCCCCAGGTTTAATCTCTATCGCACAGTCTCTGGGTCAGTGGGGAGATAATTCATCCAATCTCTTCTCACTGAACACTTCAGCAAGGTTCCTGTATTCTTTGGGTATCTCGGGTAATCCTTTTAGTCTCCCACTGCTGCTTTCTTGGCCGAGGGTTCGGGCAGGGCCCTCTGGAATGGCAGGGTTTGCCATTCTCCCTTTGGAAATCTGAGCTTCGCTGTTTGCCAGTCCACCCTGGGGTTCCATTTCGCTAGCCATGCCATACCCAGAATTATGGGGCATTCCATGCCTGGGTTTACCATGAATGTTATAGTCTCTATGTGGTCCCCCAATGTGAATTGGACTGGTAACGTGGCTAGGGTAGCTGGCATTCCCCCTGCTATGGAACCATCTAATTGACCGAAAGAAATCAGTTTTTTCAGCCTCCTCACCAGAACGCCCAGGTTTCCTAGTAGTGTCAGGCTGATGAGGCAACGCGTGCACCCAGAGTCAATCAGTGCCCTTACTTCTACAGCTTTGGGCTTGGAGGGAGCTACTATGGTGACTGTCCGGGTGAGGGGTACGATGGGTCCACTTACCAGGGATTCATCCTCGGAGTTGTCGTCTGACGAGTTGGACGCTCCTGCAGTATAGGCCAGAGTTCCCTTCCCTCATTGGGCAGTAAGGGGGAACTCAATGGTCTCGGTACCCTTCATGGCAGGTTCTCGGGGCTTGGCTGGTGATCTTCCGGACTTCCCAGTTGAGCCCCGGTCCGGCTTCTTGAGTCGAGTGCGTGAACGGCAGTCTGTGGTGCGGTGCCCTTTCTTTCCGCATCTGAAACAACCAGTGGGTTTCTTTGTGGTGGGTTGTTGCTTCGCAGTCTCGCGGAGTTGTTCAGGTGGTGGTTTTCCCCAGGGCTTTCCTCTGCGGTGTCTCTTGGCCAGGTCGATTTCAACTTCTTTGGCCAGGACATACCAATCGTGCAGTCGGTGTGAGTTTCCTCAAGGAAGGCAGGCATAGTAAAGATCGTAGTTCAGGCCATCCTTGAAATGGCTGAGCAAAATGTCTTTTGGCCAGTTCAGCTTGGGTGTACTCAACCACTGAGTGTCTGCCTTGCTTCACTGTTTTTATTCTCCCAGGCCTTCTGATCTGCCAGCAGGTCCTCAAACCTGCGACTGAGGGAGAACATTAACTGGTTGAAGTTCAGCAGCTCTGGTGTGTCAGAATCATACAGGTCCACTACCCAGTCGGTGGCAATGCCGTCTAGAGCCACCTGCACGATGCAGATTCTGGCACAGTCAGTGGGGATGTGCCGGCCATATTCCTCCATATAATTGAGGATCTGGGTCAGGAAAAATCCCAGGCATCGCAGCCCCCTACGAAACTTCACATCCAGTGGTGGGAACTTATGGATTGACCGCTGCCTTTTCTTCCTTCTGTGGTGTCTTCCCTCTTGGTCCCCAGCTGTGGCACGTCAGGGGATAGGGGATGCCGTAGTGACCACAGTGGGTTCAGTTGTTTCACCAGACATGCCGGGGACCTCAGCTTTGGACTCACCCTCAGTATTCTTGCTGCAACCCAATAGAATGGTTCTGGCACATGGGTCAGGCCTTTCCTCCTGAGGGAGTTGAAAGCAGTCTTCATCAAGTTGCTCCAGCATCCAGCTCGGATGTCCTGGGCGATCTCCCTCATCTTCACTGAGGTGGAGGGACTTCTCCATCTCCAGTTTCCACCCTAGTTGATGGCTACCCCAACGGAGAGTCACCTTCCTTGACTTTTTCTCCCAGTCACCCTTCTTCCTGACACCGATCAACCACCGAGGCTTGTGGTGCACACCTCTACTACCTCTTCTTCTGATGTGTAGGAAGTTTCGGAGCTGGACTGTTGGTAGGTCTCTGATCAGCAGGAAGGTTCCTCCTTCACGGTGGATTCTTCCTTCCCTGCTCCTATATCCGACATGGATAATTTTGAAAGTCCCTTGGTAAGGGTCTTCCTTCTGGGCTGACTGTTACTGCAGAACCTGTCTAATGTCAGGGCCCACTTCAATACCTCATCCCAAGAAAGCAGAACTCATGGAAGCGGTTTCTTCCAAAAGGAACTTTTATTAGGAGAAGCTGATAGCAGGCATACTAGACAGGATCTGAGGGTTTCCCGCTCAGATCAATAGGTAAAAGTGTCCCAAGAAAAACCCCACCCATAGTTCATCCGGTCAGTTCAAATGGTCCAATCCCCAGATGTTAGGTTCTCTATGGGAACAGGGAGATAACATCGGTCCATCTCTGGTTTTAGCTGCGATGTTTAGGAGGCTTTTCGTACCTTCTCTGGAAGCGTGGAGATAATGCAGTTGCCGGAGGTTGCATTCCATTCTTCCCCTTCCTTTGCTAGCTGACAGTAAAGGATGGGAAAGTTCAGAAGAAATATTGCAGAAAAGCAAAGTGTTACTTTGTAGCGATAGAGGAAGTCAAGGCAATAATCGTCAAGCACACACCCCTCCCCCCTAGGAGTATGGCAGAACCCAGGATGAGAAGAGAGTGAGATTCGGGTCAGGATGAAAGAGGAAGAAATAGTAAATGCGGGAGTGGGGAATAAAAGGATTTGGGGATCTATCGATATGGGTTCTGACAAGTATATAGCTAAGTGCGAAAACAAACTATTCTTGGCTCATTCCTAAGATTAATACATTTTTGGTACATGCCATAAATTAAAAAAAATGTGTTATTGACCTCTGTGAATGGGATATGATGAATTCAAGTGATCATCACATTATTTTCTTATAGTTTTGGAAGGTAATCAACATGACACACCTTTAATCTGGAAGTCAAGGTTAAATAATGAGAGGCTGCAGATGGGATTACATCTAGAGCTAACTAAAATTTGAATTTCTGCAATTATCTCATTCTCCATTTTATTAAATTGGGCAGTTAATGAGGTAGAGAATGGAAGACCGAGTATTTGTAATATATCTTTGTATGAATGGCATTTTTTTTACAATCTGCACGTTTTCATTGCTTGCCTCTGCACAACTCTCTTCTAAGCCTTAACGTTTTGACAACATATATAGTATGTTACTTTCCTTATCTTTAACCAGTAACTTCCAGCTGTTGGCAGCTATGTCTATTCTTAAAAGAGATCCACATAAAATACATTTCTCCCATAATCCTACAAAGAGGAATTCATTGGAGCATAGATGGGAGGAGACCTGGGAAGTCTTTTAATTCAATTCTGTCCTTAACTTTGATAGCATTCATATTTCTGCTGCAGGAAAAAAACTATCTATTGCTGACTTAGTCACTTATAGACATTTTTAATAATAACTTAAAAGTTCTTTTCTACCAGCATTTATTATTATTATTTTTTAACCATTGATTATAACTAAATAGGTTGTACTTCAATTTTTATCCTATAATATTCTAAAAGTTGGAGTAGATACTGTAAATCCATGTTTCTCAACCTGGGCAACTTTAAGATGTATGGACTTCAACTCTCAGAATTCCCCAGCCAGATTCTGAGAACTGAAGACCACACATCTTAAAGTGTCAGGGTTGAGAAATACTGCTGTAGACCAAACAATCATCTGCTGCTTCCAACTTGAATCTCACTTTTAGTATGAATTCATCAGTTTCTTACCATTAGCATTGTAATGCAATAAATATTGACTAATTTGTTAGGATTGTTATAAGAAATGTAAAATATTTTGAACTGTTGAAAAGACTATATAAACATTGCATATCATTGCATGTTTTGTACAATTAATATTCTGAAAACTGTTTTTAAATATTTTTTAAAATGAGCACAAGTAATTCTAAGGAAACTAGATGAAGACAGTACAAGACCACCATGATTTCTGAAGCTTTTTGGTCACAAAACATAATCTTGCTAAACTTCAGCATCATCAGGATGTTCAATTTTTAATACTTAAATATTTTTTAGCTCTAGCAGTGGTAATTTCTTCATGTACCAGTATTATAGGAGGAATGTCTCATGATTCATCCACTAATCTCCATTCTCCTTTCATTATTTTTCCTTGATTTTTCAGGTCCAGGAGGTCCACACACCCTGGAATAATTCAAAGGCAGTTCTTGTGTAGAGAAAAAGGCTCCTTTGTTCTATTTCCTGACTTGCTTCAGATGTTAAATACTCTGAGCCATACATTCTTAGCCAAGTTCCTCTAGCTTTCTGACCTTCTCTCCATCTTATTTTTCTCTGTGTGACACTCAGCATTTCAAATATGTCTAGATTCTTCAAAATATTTTGTTGCACCAAAAAATACCTCTGAGTCACTTGCTTTTTAAGTTACACAAATATGTTTTTCATTGTTCTAATTGTTTGTATTTAAATTCAGCATAAGAAGTATGCTTACAGACTTTAGCATACCACACCCACGTTGAACTACCTTCATTTCTGAAAGCCAGTTTCTGTAGTCAAACAGAACCAAGTAGCAAGCCTTCTAGATTCTGAATTTTACCACATTTATGTTTTGAAGCTCCTCTTCAGTCTCTTCCTCTTGGGCTGTCTGTGTTTGGAAGACAGGCTGATATAATTCCCTACTCTGCACTGCTTTTAGACTAGCAAACCATGGAACAGACTAACCACAGAAATACTGTACTCTAACCCGAGTGACCTTTCAGAAGGTCTCCATGCTTTTGGCCAGGATGTTAGTTAGCGAGACTCTGGTTTGGATAATAGTACACTGTGTAGGATCTGAAATTTGGGAGGAATGGGGATGCAAATTGTTTTTTTGGGGGGGGGGCAGGTGGTTATGGATTGGTTGTGGTTTTGTTCTGTTTCTACCCAAATTTTCACTGAATAGATGATGGCTGAAGAAATTTTGATAAATATTTGCTAAAAGTTCAAAATAAATTTATTGTTTATAGCAAGTTCAAGCTGAAGACTTGAAAAGCAGATGAAAGATCCTGTCAATTCAAGCTGAACCTGGTTATAAAAAGGAGCAGATAATGAAATGATGGGCAGATCTCAAGAAAATGTATAGAATGAGAAAGTAAAATCATCTTATGATTTAGCTGACATAGAAAACTGTGGGTTCTAATGATCATATCCCAGTAATAGAGGATCCTCTGGATATCTAGTACCAGTTGGGGCATTCTGAGATCTCCCAAGGTTTGACTAATTGCCAGTAGATATGTCCCTGGGATGTGTATTGGTTACAAATATTTTATACATGGGGCAGTCAGTGCTAGAAAAAAATAGCTTAAAGCGCCCATAAAGATGCAATAGTGGCAGAACAACCCCTTCATATCATTTCACCTGTTTGAAAAACAAAGATCTTGCCCTTTTCAACTTTTAACGTCATAAGCAGAGCTACAAGTCTATCAGTAATCCATAACTCTAAGAGGCATTAAACTGCCATATAAGTCTTTAATTTCATATGCATTCATCTATAAAAATGAGATAAGTTAGTTCAATGCTTTTGTGAGGTCATGGTGTGTTTGGGGCTAAGAATGGGTTTATTAAATTATTTGAAACTGCACCTGTAAAAGTTACAGAAAATACATTCCCCTGTCTAAAGATACTAAGATCATTGCCTCTCTAGCTCTGCTTAAAAAGAAAAGAAAACCTTGCTGAATCAGACAAAAGAGTCAATGAGAACTAGCAATATAATCACTAGTACCATGCCCTTACCCAATATGATTGTGCTTATTCCTCTTTTTTTTTATTAATTTTTTTATAATTTTAACAGAGAAAAGAAACTAGTCATATCAAATCATAATATAAAAGTAAACAATCATCCATACACAAAATATAAATACATTTCAATACATCTAATACTAATAACTCAACTGAGAATAATCATCCCAAACAATGAACATCACTGCTTGGCACCCCCACCACCACATCCCACCAACCCTATCCTTCCCCCTCACTTACCAACTGACTACCTACCTTCTCCCTCCTTCTCTTCTTTCTGCTTCCTTCTCTATCTCCATCCTCCTCTTCCCCCTTCTTATCAACTTACACTTACATCAACCTTCACTCCTCCTTCCTTTTTCCCCATCAGATGTGGAGCCCAGAGGACACCCGAGCAACCCCTTAATAACAGTAACAGTAATTATTTATTCTTCCTCCAACCCCAATTGCAGTTGAGAAAACATCATGTATAAGATTATCAAGCCTCCCTAACCCCCCCCGACTTCCCAGAGTGAATACAAGGTATAACAAAAGAAAACCCCACTACATCAAACAAAATAATTATATAATCTTAACAAGAATTTTAGACTATATAAAAAAAGAAAGAATAATAATAATTATATTCTTATTCAATTCAATTTACCATAATATATCTTAATATATATCTTCATTTAAACATCCTCTCCTAAACCTTACTTATAATATTTATCTTTAATTCAATCCATAATCTTAAATTAACCTTAATTCCTTTAAACAATCAGCTCATCTTGTTAAGAATAGTATTTATCATTTACATCTAAACCACCAATCTAAGTCAAATCTAATACATTTAATTTGTAATAATATATCTTAATATATCTTAATATATCATTTAAACATCCTATCTTACAACTTACTTATAATCTTAATCTTTTTCCATTAAACATCCTTTCTTACATCTTACTTGTAAAATTAGTCTTAAATTCACCCCATGATCTTAGATTAACCTTAATACCTTACATTTATTAAATTTCATCTCTTCAATCGACTTCTGGGCTTTCTCATCTAAGAATCAGTTTATTCCATTTCTAATTTACATTCCTAAAACTTTAACAAATCACATAATGCTTATCTATCCCTTCAATCAATCAATTCAATATCAAACCTAGATCATTTCAAAACAAATACATTCTTCATCAGTTTAGTTATGTCTTCCATTAATCATCTTCTCTTACATCTTACTCATAATCTTAGTCCTTAATTCAGTCCATAATATTAAATTACCCATAAACCCTTGCATACAATTTTAAATTTCATTTCAGTCGAACTCTAGGTTTTTTTTTCAGCCAAGTAGACCTCCGTAACGAGGCCTCCCTCGTTAATAATAAATCTCTCTTCTTTACTTCTTCACCTCCATAAGTAATTCGCATCTTGAACTGAATCAATGTCTCTTTTTTGTCAAATAAATCCTCTTCTTGCTGCTTATCAAAAAGGAATAACCAACCCTTCCTTTCTTGAAACAAGTCTTCTTCCTCCAGTCCATAAATAAACTGTTTATCAAACAAAATCCATCCTTTATTCTCTTTATACTCAGTACTGTATTCTTCTTTTTCTTGCTCTCCTTTTGATTTAGATTGTATTATAAGATGTTCAGCAATCAATTGTAAATCAATTCCATTTGAAAAAAGGGATCTAATTGATTGTTCTTGTTTTACTTCTTGATTAAATTGTATTATATAATGTTCAGCAGCCAATTGAAGATCAGTTTCATTTGAAAAAAATACTCCTTTATTGACTTCAATAATATCTTCTCTCAGCTCTAAGTTACAAACTTCTGACATAGCTTTAAAATCTTTTTTCTGTTCTGGCATCTTTTTATCCAGCTTGTTCTCCATTTTATCCAGCTTATCATTTATTGAAGATAATGTAACCATTACTGGAAATAATGCAACAGTTAAAGCATTCTGTAAGTCTTTCATTATAAGCATTTCCGAAGGAGACTGTATAAGCTCTTGAGATTCTAAAAAAACCTTTGCCATAGCTGCCTTATATCTCATAGTCATAGTAGAAAGAAGAAAAAAAGAAAAAAAAGGAAAAAGTAGAAAAAAAGATTTTTAAAATTGCCAGTTCCTCCCTTCTCAATTTCTTTTAAAATCCAATTTGCGTTATAATTTAGTAAATACATCAAGTCTAAATAGTCTCTCAAACATCACTTCAGAAAGAGAAGAGAAAATTCAGTTTCACTTTCCAGCAGATTCAATACTTTCGATTTCTTCACTTTCACTGAGTAAGTGAAAGCTTAAAGCAATCGCCATTTTGAAAGAATTATGTTGATTCAAGAAAGTTATAAGTAAAAAGGCATAAACAAAATAACAAAATACTTGCAATACTCAAAGGACTCTTGTATTCACTCCGTCTGTTTAAAAATCCTTATTGTTCTCTCTTCAAAGCAGAGGCGGTCGCGGCGTCTAATTCTGTCAGCCGACAGAAGCGTCTCTGAGCAGGAGCGTTTCAAGTGCCTGGGGAGCACACCTTCTCTGCCCCTGAAAACTTGTTCCAGGGGTCTTGGAAGGGCTCAACCCGGCTCTTGAAGCTCTACTCCCCTTCTTTGCCCGAAGAGGAGTTTTTTCACCGCAACAAACAGCTGTTGAGCGCTGTTGTTGACGGCTATACTAACTCAGAGACCGGAGCCTCACGTTAGAGACTCCAGCGACGCCGGCGGAGCCACCGGAAGTCGCTTATTCCTCTTTTGACCTGCCAGATTGATGGCCATCCGAATTAATTAATTAATTAATTAAATTTATATGCCACCCATCTCATTCTGAAAATGGGAAATGTCTTCTAGCATTGACTTTTAGTTCCATTTCGTAATCTCTTTGATTAATGTCTTTGAACCACTGCAATACTGATCCACAAATGATGAATCTGTGATTGATTGTGTTTATGAAGGGGGAGGTGGTGTGATGGACTACAGCAGCAGTGTCAAACTACCAGCCCGCGGGCTGGATGCGTCATGCTGAAACTGCACCCATCCCATTGCCTGCAATGGAAAAAAAGTCACGTTACATCGCAACATGTCATGTGACATTGTGAGTTTGACACCCCTGGACTACAGTAAGGCAGCAGGTTACCAAGAAGGAGGGAGCACATTCCAAGGAGGGGTGTGAGACAAGAGCCAGCACAGTCTGGATCATAGTTTATGTGCCATCAATTCAGTGTTGACTCATAACAACCATTTAGATTTTTTCCATGAATATGTATTCTTTTAAAAATAACATTTGCTTGCATTTGATTGGCACATGATGTCATGTGTGTCATCATTACACAAATAATGCATTTACACAATAACATCATAATGCAGTTGACTTCGTGACTTCCAACAGGCATCTCCTCTTTGATATAGAGCTACTGGTACTTCTGGTTCCTTTTTGTTTTGATTTCATGTAACATGTGAACTCAACCAGTAAATCACAGTTATATATATCATGGCTTAAAAGTGGTGTGGGAATCTAGAGTTAATACAAAAATTGTATTAATATTTTGCAATGTTAGTTGATGGGTGGGGGGAGTGGCATAGTGGCCTAGAGATGAAGACACTCACCTCTCACTTAGAAGGTTGACAGTTCAATCCTAGGCAGAGACAGATGTTTCTCTATCAGGGTGCAAAGAGAAAATATCTGCTGGGAACTCCATGTAGGCATCAGGAAAGGCATCCAGCCAGTAAATGCTCAGCTCCATTCAGTCATCCCAACTCTACCCTGATGAAAAGGGATTACAGAGTCTTAAAAAGAAAAAAAAAGTTGATAGGTAGATAGGTAGTTGCAAATAACAACAGTTCAGCACAATGAAAAATTGTCCAAAACTTATTTTCAAACCAGCATTAATTACTTCATGGTCCTGGAGTTATGACTAAGTTTATCAGAGGTTGGGTTTTTTTTTTTTAAAAAGCAACTTGATACAGCAGCCCAATAAAAGGGAGCTAAAATGACGGTTTTATGGGAGATTTATTTGCCTGTATAAATCAACCAGCATTCTTGTAGAATAGCAAATTATTGCCAATATAGTTTTAAAATAAGTAGGCTATAAAAATTCTGGCTGGTTTAATTAAAGTTTTGATAACCCTTTTATTTATAGCTACCACTAAATGCTGCCATCAATGTCCATGACTACTTCTTTCATATCCCTCTACCCCAAAAGCCACATGTGTCCCAAGATTGCATGTTTGGACAGGTCTGGCATCCACCACTTTAAACTGACCACCGGTATTTTGATCATAAAAATTCTACTTATCATCTTTTTAGGCAGAGAACAAAATTTTGGCTGTTTTTATTAAAGTTTGGACAACCTTTTTCTTCACAGCTACCACTAAATGCTGCCATCAATATCCATGACTTCTTCTTTCGTACCCCCCCCCCCCCCGAAAGCCACCTTGTCCCAAGATTGCATGTTTGGACAAGTCTGGGCATCTACTTTAAACTGAATATTTTGACCACAAAAATCCTACTTATCTTCTTTATAGGCAGAGGACAAAATAGTTTTCTATTATTATCCACAATACTTCCAGTCTTGGAAGTCTAACTATGGCCTCCCTTAAACTATGACTGGTCCTGGGAACCCATCAGACATTCATCTGCATAGTAGGTTCATTAACCAGGAGATAGAGCTAACTGAATGATAGCAATAGCAATAGACTTATAAACTGCTCCATAGTGCTTTAGAGCAGTCTCTGGGCAGTTTACAACATCAGCATATTGACCACAACTATCTGGGTCCTCATTTTACTGACCTCCGAAGGATGGAAGGTTGAATCAATCTTGAGTTGGTCAGGATTGAACTCCTGGTGCATGGGCAGAACTAGCCTGTAATATTGCATTTGAACCACTGTGCCACCACTCAATCAATCATCACTATCATCATTGAATGATCAAACTTCTTGAATGCTACTTTTTCAGACAGGTGCTAAACTAGAGAGAGTCCTCTGCCATAAATGTCATAGAAGTAAGTAAATCCCAACCTCACCCCTGTCATTACTTTCTGAAATGAAGTGTTTTTCAAACGAGGAACTCACCCTTTTAAATACAGCTAGGATCTTTCAACAGAGCACTTAAACCCATGTCTTGAAAGAACCCACTTAAAACTTGCCAAGCACTTTCAAATATTATGGAACCCAAGTGTCTGGTGTCTCTCTTGCAAACAAAGAATCTGTGCGCAGAAGCCATAGAAGAGGCTGCCTATGGAGGAGCCTAAAGAGGCCAGTTGATGAAATGTATTCGAGATGCATCCATGCCAAGATGGATGTTGGAAAAAGTGGCAGAGTACCACTTTTAACCCAGAGCAGTTAAAGATAATTCTAAGTTGCCTTGTGTACTGGGGGGGTGAAATGAAGGCTATGTCTTGAGATCATAGCAAAAAAGGCAGATAGCAGTACATGTTTGTCCCCATGCCTAGGGGAATACAACATAATCTAGAAAGAAGAAATGTTAAAGTGTTAGTAAATCATTCAGATATAGCTTTAATGCTGAACAATGTATTAGCCAAAATTGTGATGACAATTATTTTATGGGGAATTAAGTTCCACAAAGGCCATTTGTTGCAATCTAAATGAATAATGCTACAAATCCCATCCCCCTATTAGCATGACAAAGCTATATAAATATGAAGAAATTGATAATAACAATAAAATAAAATAATTAGAAAAATAAGAATAATTATAAAACAATACTTAGGTTATTTATTATATGATAAAATAAAGATTATGGCACAAACCAGCAGTGGTTGTTCCAGTGGTTGTCAGCACACTGTGCAATGCCAAAAAGTTTTGCATGACACTCAGAAAATCTGCTCATTGAGACACTTCCCATCTGTGAATTGCAAAAGGTCACACTGTTTGGATCCACATATAAACTATGTTGATACATTACAACATCCTGGTTCTTTGAAAGAACTCAATGCCTATGAAGGCCCACATCAGCTAAAGAACCTGGCATATGTGATTTCATATTGTGAAATGTAATAATAATGATAAATTCTGGCTGAGATTGATCGGTTTTATAATCCAACAACTGAAAGACAAAGTTTTGAAACTCCACCACAGGCCAAGCTGGGAATTGTGACATAATTCAGTAGAACTTCATTTTAACAGACTAATCAGGCAGACAGGGATTCACAAATTTCAGTTAAAAACAACATATGTCCTGGAGACAATATATATCCTTTGTGTAATGAAGTCCTTTGTACAAAATGATATTAACTAACTTTTCATCAATGGACTGAATTGAATAGTGACAGCTAGAAACCTGGTCCATGGCATGCCAGGTCTGCCATGGCATTGATTATTGAGATTTCCATGTGCTTGGCATGCTTCTCGCATATTGAATTCAATTCCATATCAAGGATATGGAAAGGGCAGGCTGTTGCTGAAAGACAATGTACAAGTGTCAGGCTGGTGGATATGCACATATTGCATAATAGTCAAATTTCTTATAAACTGTATGTACACAACTATATCTGCTTATAAATATTCACATGTAGGATTTTTTTGTTTTCTTTTTGCAATTTGCACTTTTTTATCATTTTGGACTATGCTGATGCAAGTTCCAAAACTTCCTTAGTAACATGTGAAAAATATGTGATTGAAAGCAAGTTATTTCTTTTACAATGACTTGAAGATTACTTTAGAGAAGTATTTCTCAGTCTTGGTTGCACTCAGATGAGAGGATTCCAACTCCCAGAATTCCCCAGACAGGTGGAATAACTCCTTTTCTCTGCAATAAGTAATAGATACAGTATATAATGAGATTGTTAATGGATTGACATGGAACCTAATGATTACTGATGGTGGTGGCATATTTCCTTACAGAATCTAAGATGGCCATTATATTGTTTACAGATAACCAATACTGTAACCCAAATCTGCAAAGATAAAGTCAGGAAAACAAAGGCTCAGAATGAACAATAAAAGTCAAAGATAATTTAAAAAATAACAACAATGAAGCTATATTGCAGCCATTTTTTGTCTCTTTCTGCAGAAATAAAGATTGTCTCAAAGTATGGAAACTATTTGAACAGGCTTTTCTGTACAAGGATCCGTGCAGAGTGTCCGAAGAAGATTACCAGCCTTTAATGGACCTGGCAAGATATTCCATACCATGCAACAAGGTGTGTTGTGCCAGTGGATTTTCTGAGAAAGGGTTACATTTAGGGTTCCCAGTTTGCTTTACCTTCTTCAGAAAAATACATTAGATGTTTCTGAGACGAATTAAAAGGAGGAACTGTCCATTATTCACGTGTTTGATAAATGTGAAAGTACTTTATCAGAGTGATTGTGATGTGCAGTTGAAGTTCAACCTAGTTTTTATATCCAAGTGAAACTTTGATCTTCCCATTGCAGTCATCATCTTGCCCATATCCCATGGATTCCTCTGCCATTGTTAAATATGTGTCCTAGCATTAGTTCATCAGCTTGTATAGAAGACACTGATTTTCAGTTCAGGCACCAAAATATCCTGAATATCCCCCTAAGAAGTATTTACAGGAATATAAATAAAGATTTTTGTGTAATCTCTGGTCAAATGTAGTACTGTATATATGCAATTGTTAGGAAGAAATGTAGGGGAAAATACCAAGAGCTATGGATCCAGTATATTTAATGATACATCTATTTATTTATCTTAGATATGGTCATGCTGCTCTTTAAATGAACTTTTTTTTCCATGACAACTTTAGAAGAAAATTTCTAAATTTTTTCAAGATGAAAAACAGACAACAGAAACAAATTTTGGAAAAGCTCAGTCAATGCACAACATTTTTAAAAGGAGTGTGAGCATATAAAATCATTTGGTTAATGCTGAAAAATGACAAATATCTGTTCCTCTTGCAGTCCTTATTCTGGAGCAAAACATATGACCTGGCACATCATTACACGAAAACCAATAATGATTTCCTCACCTTGGAAGATACTTTGCTAGGCTACATAGTGGATGGGATTTCCTGGTGTGGAAATCCCTCCAATTCAGGTAGGAAAAGCAGAATTCTTACCTCAATAGTTGCTTGGAAGGGTGGTGGGAGGCAGAAATTGTACAGTGTTCGGCCCTTAAAAAATGACCGGAAAGAGAATTGACCCCATTGAAACTAAAAGAGTTATGTCACTGAAATGGCAGTGAAAATACAGCTTTTATTTATTCTATAAATGCTTTTTAAACAAAGCATTTTTTTCAGTTTAGGGATAAAAGAGAACCCTGATGGATTCCAGGACCACTTGGATGGTAACATTAAATATTAATACTTCCCATCCTGCCTTTTATAACTTTTCCACATTATATTTATGTCGAAACATCTTTCTTTTAGGAGTCAATTATGAATCTTGTCCAAAATGGACTGAGTGTGAAAATAATCCCAGTTCAGTATATTGGAAATTGGCATCTAAGATGGTATGTTTTGCTGATCTCTTCTCAGCCCCTGATGCTAAATGTGCATAATGTATCTGTGATATATACTTTAATGCAATGAACCCAAATCACTAGTCTTAAAGATACGTCCTATTGGTCATTAAATCTTAATAGTTTCATTTTTTCATTGAAAGAAATGAAAATTTCTTAGCGGACTCAAGGTGCTGATACTGAAAGCTGTAGTATTCCAGGATCATGTGATCGCCATTTAGACCTTTTCAGCAGCCTCTGAGAAGCAAAATCAGTGGGGGAAACTAGATTTATTTAGCAACCACATGATTTGTTTAACAACAGTGATTTGAATAACCATGGCAAAAACGATTGTAAAATAGGGCGCAGCTCATGCAACAATCACTTGGCTTAGTAACGGAAATTCTGGCCCCAATTGTGATTGCAAGTCAAAGACTACCTGTACTGATGTGATGATAGGCATCCCCCAGAGGGTCAAAAATATCAGGAAAGCAGCCACAACTATGCAATTGAAGCTCTGCTCCTCTTTACCATGCATCAAGATATGTAAAAAGAGGCAGAGCTTCAAGTGTGCAGAGCTTTAATCAAACCTTGATATTTTCAATCACTTTGGTATCATTCTGATATTTTCAATCAAGTTGGTATTTTTTAACCTTCCCTTGATGCTACTGCATGCTGACATTGTGGGACTCCAAAGCTGTTGAAGCTGAGTTACAGAGCCAATAGGCGTAGGGCGGCATAAAAATATTAATGATAAATAAATATATAAAGCACAGAACTAAAATGGAACCCAGCAATCATGCAGAGGGAGAGGTATTATTTTTTCATCCATAAAAATAATAAATGGGGCAGCTTTGCAAAAAAAATATTCACTGTACTGAATTGTCCTCTCTCTCCCCCATTTTGACTTTTTAACTCTTCATTATGTAAAAGTAACCTTCAATTTACTCCCATAGGTGAGCACATAATTTTTATCATAAGTTGTGACAGTCATAAAACAGGTCACTGTGTGACCAGACCCGATTTTACAACCTCATTACGTGAATCCATGATCATTAAGAAAGCCCATTGGAACTATATAAATGCAGCCAATTGCCAAGTGCCCAAAATGTCATCATGTGACGGGGGGGGGGGGAACAGACAACAGAACTTCAAATTGATTTAAGTAGCTTTTGAGGGATCCATTGTAACTTTGAACATTTGCTAAGCAACCAATCATAAGTCGAGCATTACCTGTATTTCTTTGTTTTATTATTACACTTATCATTAACGTTTTTCCTCTTCCATGACTTTTGTGAAAGACTGAAACCATTTTCAGACAGCATTGATCTAGATGTGCATGTCTTGTTATGAGTACATACTTTTGAAATTATGGCAGGGAAATAAATCCTGTGGAAATAAACATTTGTCGTATTTTTGGAAACACAGATTATTAACCAAATATAAGATAGATCATTTGCTGGTAGTAAGAAATAATGTTCCTCCTTGTTTTAGTTTGCAGAAACATCCTGTGGAACAGTTCAAGTGATGCTTAATGGTTCAACAATGTCTGGAGCATTTAGAAAAAGCAGGTATTCTCTTTTCATTCATGTGCTTAAAATGCTTCTAAAGTAAACAAGGAAAGTTTTCTTCACCATTTATTTGTTGATATTTCTGACCAAGCATCTTTATGTCAGTCATGGGTATCTGCAAGATATGGAGTAAAGAAGTTAGTCACAATGATGTGATTGAAGTACTACTGTAGGAGATGATCAGGCTGAGCCCGAGGAAGGGTTAAAGGCATCATCAATTATGAATCCCTTCACGCCCACAAGATGTATCTTGAAATGCGTCTGAACTAAGTCCATCGCACCTTGAATTCCTTATCTACCACCAACTTGCTTGACTATTAGTAGTTCCGATACTTGTAGAGAGCTTAAGCTTGCAATAAATCTTTATACCCATTTGAACTGCCTGGATCTCCTGATTTCTCTGGCGCTTGACAATGATCCATTTTTATGTGCATATCACACATGACAGACATTAAAGAGGTCAGAGGTTCAATTGAACCATTGTGCTGCTATCTTGATTTTTTCAACTGTACCCCTGCAGATACCCCAAGGGCCAGGTGTGGCTTCTCTAGAGCTGGACTAGCAATTAGCCTGCAGCTTCCAGTTTTCAGCTTGATTGATAGTAAATGATGAATCTCCCAGGCCAGTAACCTCCTCTGTCCACCTGGAGAGGTCCACCCCAGGGTGAGCCTTGGTATAGGCTTCTCCCCAGTACTCTGCTTCCTCCTGGTCACTGTCTTGTGCAGATATTTCTTGCATGGTCCCCACAATAGAGGTGGGTTCCTCTTGGGTTTGACCATTATTGCAGATTCCGCTTAATGTAAGGACCTGCCCCAACTGGCTCTCTCAGGATAGTACAACTCTTGACACCATATGGTTAATCAAAAGAACTTTTACTGAGAAACAGTGGTCGCAGTAAGGTCAACCAGAATCTAACATTTCCGCACAAAGCACCAAGCTATTATTCCCACTTTGAAGCCCAACCCCCTGCCTAGTCCACCAGCAGCCAATGCACTGCCACAAGGTTGTTTTGAGAATTCTGAGGTACAGGATAAATAACAGGTCATCCTCATGGGAGAGCAACCTTGGAGTCAGGCTGTAATCTGCTGGGAGGGAATCCATTCTATCTCTGAAGACAATTCCCCTCCTTAATTCCCATGTGGTTATGGCAAAAGCGAAAGTATACAAAGAATACTCCCCTGGAGTGTCCTCCTCCCCCTTCCACCAGAATGGCAGGGCAGCCAAAAAGGGGACCTGACATGCTGCCACCCCAAAAGAGAGGGATTAAACCTGCAGAAGACATGGGGAAAAAGAATTAGAACAGTTATATAGGTTTGTCAAGATATTGATTATGAAAATGTTTCACTAATCTAGGGGCTCTAACATATTGATGATCAACCCATTCATTCTGGCTGGTGGGAAAGTCCTTCCATGCCACTAAATATTGGAGGTTCCCCTATGCTTGCAGGAGTCCAAAATCTCCTTCACCTCAAAGTGTTGTTCACCCTCTATCATTAATGGTTCAGGGACAGGGGGAAGAACTGGCCTAAGGGGTGAGGAAACCTTGGGTTTTAATAAACTGCAATGGCAAGTCTAATACTACCATGACAGGGTTGATAAGGCATTTAATGGGGAAAGGCCCTACAAATTTTGGTCCCAATTACTAAGAGGGTTGAAGTGACTGCAAATAACGTGTGGATAGAGAAACACAGTCACCCACTTTAAAAGATTTGGGCTCAGTTCTTTTTTCTTTTGTCAGCTTGTGCTTTATAAGTGTAGTGTTACTTTCTCAGAGGCTGCCAAAGCCCAGCCCCTCCCAGCCCCATTCCCCTCTATCGAGCTCTGCAGCTGTGCTCTCTAGGTGTTAGTAAAGTGTCTCTTCTAGCAGAGGCTCATGCGAAGTGAGGAGGTGGCAGGCTCTTGTCGTCAAAAAGAGGCTTCCAGGAACAAAGATGACCAGCCCCTAACCCTAATAGTCAATGCTGTGGTGGTGTCTAACAGCTCCAGGCTGTCATAGCACCAATAGTCAATGATTCCCCAGCGACCGTTTGGAAAGAAGTGGGGTGAGGAAAAGCCCCAGCTCCAGGCAGCAGTAGAAACATGAACAAAGGCAATCAGCGTGCTGCAGTAACAGCTCGTCTCCCCCCCGGCAACTTCCCACAATGTCTAAAACTTGCACAAGCAGCAACATAATCACAGTTCAGATGGCCTCCAGTCTTCACAGCGACGACCAGCCTCTCCTTCTCTTCTGTTGTTGCTTCCAATCTCAGGTCTCGTTGGTTTCAAACCCCTCCCCCCATATCCTTTATTATTAAAATCTGAAGTTAGCAACCCCAGTAACTTTCTCTCTCACTTGGGATATCCCCGTGAAAGAAAGCAATAAAATTCCACCCTCTCACTCTCACTTTCTCTCCCCTCCTTCACAGGAAGGGATCAGCTTAAAACCTCCAACCCCTCTTTATCTTCACCTGGCCTCTTTCCGACAAGCAGCAACAACTGCCCCTGTCTGTCCTTTCCCCCTTTCTTTTCTTTCCTTCCTCCTAATCCATGCTTGCCGTGCCCAAAAACAGAAGGAGTTGTCTGAGCTTCCCTCTCCTCGGTCAAGCTCCTGCAAAGACTTTCAGCCAGTCCCGCTACATAAGCATCATGAGCTTCTGTTGAGTGCTTTTCATACTATGGGCCAGGTGTTTTGTAATTGGGAGACCCACTGCCTCAGGGACTGCACCCTAGGGTCATTAAGGGGGAACTCAAGCATGGGTTTGAAGTCTTGGCCAGTAGCCACTCGGAAAGGGGTGAAACCAGTATTGCTGTGTACAGAGTTATTGTATGCCACTTCTGCAAATGGCAAGAGCTCAGTCCAATTATCTTGTTGATAATGAATAAAGTAGCTAAGGTATTGTTCCAATACTAAGTTTGTTCATTCTCATGCCCCCATTCGTTTGGGGGTAATGACTGGAACTAAGCCCTTGGTCAGTCCCCAATATGTCCAGGAAGGCTTGCCAAAACTTGGATGTGAATTGCATCCCCATATCTGAAATGATTCGCTGAGGTGCTCCATGTAGTCTATAAATATGATGCAGGAATAATTTTGCAAGAGCTCAGGCAGAAGGGATCTTTTGACAAGGGATAAAATGCACTTGCTTGGAGAATAAATCAGTCACCACCCAAATTACTGTATTTCCCATGCTTTTGGTGAGTTCCACAATAAAGTCCATAGAAATCTCTATTCAAGGTGCTGATGGCTCAGCTTCTGTTTGAAGAAGTGCCAGAGTTTTACCTTGCTGATGTTTAGATGAGGCACACACCGGACAGCTGGCAATGTAGCCCTCAATGTCTTTTTTGAGGGACGGCCACCAAAACTGTCTCTTGACTAGGTGTAATGTTTTCACAAAATCAAAATATCCCACCATTTTTGAGTCATGACAACGCCTCAAAACCACGAGTTTCTGAATTTCTGGAACATAGAGCTTCACCCCCTTGAAGGCTAGCCAATCTTGGATTGAGCAAACATTGCTGTGACTCTGGAGCCATTTATCATCCTTTGGGGCAGCTTTTAGGGCAGAGGTCACGTCCTTGGGTATAGGAACTTTTTCTCTCTCCTGGGCTTGGGTGATCACTTGAGCAGCCAACTGATGAGACAGGAACACTGGTTTGATTAGTTCTGCTTTGGAGCAATTGTATTGTGGCATGCGTGACAATGCATCTGCCAGAAAATTCTTCTCCCTAGGGGGATAGTGCAGGGAGAAGTCAAAGTGGTTAAAGTACTGTGCCCATCATGCAGAACCTCATAAATCAATTGTATAAACATAGCTGGGGCTCCCTGCAGTCTGAAAGGGATACTTTGAATTGGAAGCAACCCAGTGGGCAATTGAAAGTAGTTTAATTTATCCCCCTCTTTGATGGTCACATGCTAATATGCCTCCCGCAAGTCAGTCCAGCTTAGTAAAGTTTTTGTCCTTGGCAAGGTGGGCTAGCATATCTTTCATCAGAGGTAGGGGGTACTATGTTTAAACCTCTACAGTTCACGCATAGATGAAGGGTTCCATCCTTCTTTTCCTGGAACAGCACTGGGGGCGCAACCTGGGATTGAACTGGCTGAATCAAACCTCGAGCCAGGTTCTTATCAATGAACAACCAGAGTTCTTTCAGCTCTCTGGGAGTCATTGAGCATAGTTTCAGTTTTGGCAATTTGGCACTGGGCAGGATTTCTATAGCACAGTCAGTAGGTCTATGAGGGGGGAATTCATCCAAACCCCTTTCACTAAACACCTCTTGGAGATCTCAATACTCTTTGGGGATGACAGGAAGGTTTTTCCCCTGCATGACAGCCCCTAGTTCATGCTTCAGGATAGTCACCCTACTAGTTTTGCCTCAGGTTTAGGAGGAGCAGTTTATTTGAAACTTTAGCAGCGCTTTCTTCCAGTTCACATAAGGATTCCACTTTTTTAGTCAGACTAGCCCAGGACTAGGAGTCTTTCCATTCCATATGCAATTATGAAACTCATGACTTCTGAATGTGCCCCCATCTGCATTCTTATGGATTCAGTAGCAAAAGTTGCTGGGATGCCCCCCATGATAGAGGCATCCAGCTAACAAAATGCCACCAAGACTTTTACCCATCTCAGTCAAATTCCCAGTTTCTTGGCCAGTGCTGGATTTACCAAGCATCTGGTGGAGCCCAAGTCTAATAGAGCTTTCAACCAAGACTCAGGGAAACTCAGTTCTGGGATGACATGACTGGGTCATTTACCAGTGGGTTGTTGTCGGAGTCGATGTCCATTAACCTCTGGCTGTTGCCTGCTGGAGTCAAGTTCCCTTGGCTCTTTTTGGTGATGTAGTGAACTCCACGACCTCCACTCCTTTCAGCACTGTCTCTTTGGTCTGTGGTTGCACTTTAGTGGGCTTCCTCTTGGGATTTGGGTTGATCTTCTTTCCTGGACAGCCAGTTTTGCATTCTGCACCTTGATGTCCCTCTTGGCCACATTTGAAGCACATGTAGATTTGGTTTGCAAAGTTTGGGGTTTAGCTGTTTCTCTCTTCTCTGGAGGATATTTCTTCCAGGATCTCGCTGTGCGGTACTTGTTTTGGGCTTGGTCAATCTCTACTTCCTCAGCAAGCATGCAGCAGTTGTGCAGGGTTGCAGAGGCCTCTCTTGCCACACAAGCATTGTATAGGTCAGTGGTGGCGAACCTATGGCACGTGTGCCAGAGGTGGCACTCAGAGCTCTCTCTGTGGGCACGCATGCCGTTGCCCCACCAGAGTTCACCAGAGTAACAAGCACGTGGCATTTGGAAGTGACAGGGCAGGAAGTGAACAAGCAAGCGGCGTTGGCCCCCCCGGGGATGCCCCAGAGATGGCAAGGGACTGGCCCTTGCTGCCCTGCCCCCGGCCACACTCACCCAGTCTGCCGTGACCACTGCAGCCATGCCCACCCAGTGGGCCATGCCCCCTGCCCCCCTCAGGGCACCACAATGCTGATGCAGCCCTGGCACTTTGTGATAAATAAGTGGGTTTTGGGTTGCAGTTTGGGCACTTGGTCTCTAAAAGGTTCGCCATCACTGGTATAGGTTGTTGTTCAGCTCATCTTTAAAACAACTGATGAGGATGTCTTCTGGCCAGTTGAGTCAGTATGCCAGGTTGTGGAACTCTTTGGTGTATTCCACCACAGCTCTGCACCCTTGTCTTACAGTTTTAATGTGGTCTCTGGCTTTTCAGTTAGAGAGGGTCCTCAAACCAATGATGGAGTGCTATCATCATGCAGCAAGTGGCTGGTCCTTCCACTGCCAATGCAACACACCTCACCTTGGCACCTTTGGTAGGGATGTCTGGCCCATACTCCTGTATGTAGGTTAAGATGTGGGCCAGAAAAAAATCCCAGTTGCTGGGAGTCCCCATCAAATTTCTCACCAGCGGTGGGGCTTTCCTTCTTTGTGGGCCTGTGGCTGCAGCACCCCCTGGTGTGGTGGTTCTGGTAGGATCCCTATGCGCTGCTCCCATGGTTGCAGCTTCCCGAGCTGGGATTGCTGAGACTCCCGCCTAATGGTGTCTAATGGTGAGGCTCTCCTGCAGTCATCCTCCTCTAGGGCTTGACAAGCATCCCCAGAGGTCATTCTGCCTAGGGTCTTGTGTGCCTTGAGGGTCTGGAATCCTTCCATCATGGTGTGCATGGCTTGCTTCATGAGGATGTCAGCATTACTCCTTTAGTCCTCCCTTCCCATTAACCTTTCTTCCCAATGCCAATGGACCACCTGGGTTTCAATGAATCTCCCAGGCCAGTAACCTCCTCTGTCTACCTGGAGAGGTCCACCCCAGGGAAAGCCTTGATATAGGCTTCTCCACAGTACTCTGCTTCCTCCTGGTCACTGTCTTGTGCAGATATTCCTTGCATGGTCCCCACAGTAGAGGTGGGTTCCTCTTGGGTTTGACCACTATTGCAGATTCCACTTAATGTAAGGACCTGGCCCTCTCAGGAAAGTACAACTCTTGACACTATGTGGTTAATCAAAACAACATTTACTGAGAAAGAGTGATTGCAGTCAGCCAGAATCTAACATTCCCATGCAAAGCACCAAGCCATTCTTCTCACTTTGAAACCTAACCCCCCTGCCCAGTCCACCAGCAGCTGATACAGTGCTGCAAGTTTGTTTTCAGAACGTTAGTATGTTCCTTCTGCTGAAATATTCCCCTTGAAAATAAAGCCCCTCCTTTTGACCCAAGGCAGTGATGGTGAACCTTTTAGAGACCGAGTGACCAAAACCTGGTGCCAACCCTGCTCCACCCCCACCCTGCCTGCCCACAGGGCCACTCACCGCCTCCAGGGCCCATTACAGATCACCCAGCAACGCCATGGAAGCCACACCCTCTGTCCGCACCCTGCAGCATCAACTGTGTGAGGGCAGAGTCTTGTCTACACTGCCTGGCTGCCATGTCCTTGGCTGTGCTGCTTCGCATGGGCCACGCTTGGGGGTGACTTTCCTCCAGGGGGGCTGCTGGTGAGGAGGGGATCACGGGGGGAGGCAAGGCTGGGGCAACGGCACGTGTGCCCACAGAGAGGGCTCCAAATGCTGCCTCTGGCACCTGTGCCATAGGTTCGCCACCACTGACCTAAGGTGTCAAAACAAATGCAGGGCCTTCATAATAAACAAATTAGTATTAATACTTATTTATTTATAAAATTCATTAGCTGCCCATCTTTCCATAAAGTAATTCTAGGAGGCTTACAATCATAATAATATTTGCATGAAAACTCACACAGCATGATTAAGAGGATATATAACCTTAGGTGAGAACAAGGTAGGGGATATCCCTTAAGATTTGGGGCCATGCTCTGTTCGTTTCTTTGTGAGCTTGTCCCCATGGCTGAGAATTTTATGATGAGTAGCAGACAAGGCTCATCCACCATTCACTGAGTATGGCAAGTATACAGATCCATCAGAATGTATAAGAACCCAGAAAGACCAAAATAAGGTCTTTTTTCTCTTCTGAAAATAGAAATCCAGTAGCAAAGGAGTTATATTTTAACACTTTGGCCTGATATATTTGTTTAAGCAAGAAAAGGTTTTGAATGTGTTTCTCTGCTTCTGTTCTTTCAGCATTTTTGGCAGTGTTGAAATAGTTAACTTAAACCCAAAGGAAGTTTCCAAGATGCGGATTTGGTTAATGCATGACATTGATGGACCTCAGAGGTATGTATGGTTAGCCCATGCAGAATATACAGTAGCACTGCTTTATTGCCACCATTCTGGATAACACATGTGAGATGAGCAGCTATATAAATTTAATAAATAAAACAGCATATATCAAAATGACTTCTTGTGTCTCTTGGATGTCTTTCCCTAAAATTGAATCCTTCATCCTTAGATGTAATGATCTGTCTTTAGAAATATAGTTGAAACACCATTTAAAAAGAATTTTTATTTTACTTATTTATTTATTAAACTTATTGACTGCCCATTTTACCACAGATTATTGATTATACATTCATAGCTACCAATTACAATTTCCTTTTAGCATAAGCAACATCATTAAAATAGAAAATAGGGAATGAGGAATAAGCCCCCCCCAAATTAAAAGCAAGAAAAAAAGAAAAGGAAATAGAACTGCATCTAGCTGAACCCAATACCACCAACAGGCCACCCTGTATCTTCCTCACAAAAGACCCTCACTTCCATCACAACAATGGGCATTATTTTCTGAAACTTCTCACCTCCCTCCTTCTCTGGATTTCCTTTATTTCACCTAACTATTATCAGTATTTGCATGAGCAACTTGGTGGTCTAGTGGTGAAGATGCTTGTCTCCCACTCGGAAGGTTGAGAGTTGAATCCTAGATAGTGGCAGAAAGAAAAAATATCTCCTGCAAACTCTGCATGGCATCAGGAAGGGCATCTGGCTAGTGGTGGGATTCCAATCTGTGAACAACCAGTTCTCTGTGTGGATGTCGCTTCCGGAAGTCTATTTTAGGCCTGGGCAACAAAAAATTAGTTACCGGTTCTGCCAAACTGGTGTGAACTGGCTGAATCCCACCACTGCATCTGGCCAGTAAACGGTCAGCTCCATTCAGTCACCTCAACTCTAACCTAAATTAAGGGATTATAGGGTCATAAAAAAGGAGTTATTGTCAGCATTTGTGTATGAGCACACACACACTCATAAGATTTATTATTTAAGAAGCACTTTTTATGCAGGTAGCCTTGTAACAATGTCTGTGCCACCCCAAATTACATTCTCCAGAAAACTATTGTTTACTTTGAACTTCATTTTCCAGTGCAATATCCACTTCGTAGAAAATCTAGATTGATTTTTATTGCATTCTTGGCTTCTACCACTAGAGGACACTGTCCCCCATGAATATGCTAGATCTTGCTCCTCTTAAAATGCAGCAATGATTTACAGGGTAAGTTGATAGCACAGTTAGCCATATGTTTAGCTTGGATTTAACATTTTCCTTCATCTATCTAGTCCATCTCAAGGAGTTAGGATAGGCAGAGGTTGTTATTTATAAAGGGTATATAGTTGTTGTTAGTTGCGAAGTCGTGTCCAACCCATCGCGACCCCATGGACAGGTTCCTCCAGGCCTTCCTGTCCTCTACCATCTTCTGGAGTCCATTTAAGCTCACGCCTACTGCTTCAGTGACTCCATCCAGCCACTTCATTCTCTGTCATCCCCTTCTATTGCCCTCAATCTTTCCCAGCATTAGGCTCTTCTCCAGTGAGTCCTTCCTATTTAATTAATATACAATAGGGAGACTATTTTCCAAAGCGCCAAAAAACAAGACAAGAACTAATGGATTGAAACTAAACTAGGAGAGAAGCAACTTAGAACTTAGAAGAAGTTTCCTAACAGTGAGAACAATCAACTAGTGGACTGGCTTGCCTTCAGAAGTTGTTGGTGCTCCATCACTGGAGGCTTTCAAGAAGAGACTGGATAGCCATTTGTCTGAAATGGTATAGACTCTCCTGCTCAAGCAGGGTATTGGACTAGATGACCTCCAAGTCCCATCCAGCTCTTATTCTATGTTCTATATATAACTAATAACATATATAGGTATATTACTATGTGTAGATAATCTACAATTAAATTCATAGTCTAAAACTGGTGGAAATTTAACAATTCAGGTACAAGCAAGGACTTAAAAATTATTAAGATATTGCCTAAGAATATAGGTAGTTCAAAGCAGGATGGTTGCTGTAAAAGTAGGGTGTTCAGGTCTGATAAATTCAATACTTCCAGATATCGAGGAAGTCTTTTAGGCATTGGTTTGAGGGCATCAATCATTATTGATATAACAACAGATTTCTTTTTTCATCAGTATTCAGCTTCGATTTGCAAGTCCCAATATTTTATAATTTTTTCCAATTGGTTTTTCTCAATCATCAACCATCAATGAACCAAACTTTCTTCCTTTCAGTCACTTATATCAGGCTTGAACAAGATGCCTGTCTGTTTGGATCTTAAAATCCCATAAGATCTTGGCTCTTTAGTTTTCCAAAACTTGCTCAGCTTGATGGTTCCAGCAGCTTTACCACATTCAAATCCAAATCTCTGCCAAAGTATCAATGAATAATTCTGGCAACTCAGTCATGATACTGCTTGTAGTCAGTTTGTGAAATATTGCAGGATCCAATCTGTCACCTATACCAGAGGTTTAATTTTGAAGCTTTTGGACTCATGCTAGAGCCCATCCTCAGGGAATTTCTCTCTAGAGAGCACACACTCTACTGGAGAGATGTTCCCTGAAGATGGGCTCCAGCATGAGTCCAAAAGCTCGGAAGACTAAACCTCTGGTACAGGTGACTGACTCAGATTGGATCTTGCAATACTATCTGGGACATGCCTTCATTTGTGAAATATTGCTGCAGCTACTGATCAAATGGTCAATTGTTTCATCATTTTTTCTGCAAAGACATTTGCTCGTTGTTTGTTACATGTCGAATCTTTGTCTTTGTGCAATTAGTTGGCAAAGCTTCTTCAGCTGCTAAAATAAAATCTTCAGTTTCTTATTATTATTTCAAGAGCAAAGTAACTCTTGAGACATTAAAAGGGGGGGGACAAATCCAGGAAGAAAAAAACGGATGGGTGAGAAAAGAGTTTAAGATTCTAATAATCTTTTGCCATATTGTGTAATAAGAATTACTCTCCAACAGCCCCAAGGTGGGTTTGTAAAATGCAAGAGAAAGAGAGGCAGCTTAGAAAAGAGGGCAGCATGGAAAAAACAACAGTAGAGTCATGAAGAAAAGGAGAACTTTTTAAAAAAAAGACACAGAGGAAGGATCTAAAATATATTTACAGTGACCTCTTTTGTATTCTGAAATTATATAAAACTTCTGAGGGCCCCCTTTATTATTAATCTAAACATTACAATCTATAGCTTTTTCATGCATTGTTCTTTAGTTTTTTCTGTTTCTTGTTTTAGATCTCCCCTTCCCCCCAACTGAGCCTGATTTTACATTTTATTTAATTATAATGATACTATGACCTTCCCCCTACAAATATTGCAAATGTGTTATCTATGTGTTATCTAAGTATAAGAGGGGAAAAATGCAATTAAAAATGTTCTGTATATTGATACCTTTTTTGGTTTGCTTAAAAGGTGGGTGCTTGGGGAAGACTGATTATGCTGATTCAGGTACTTACGAATGAGGTCATCTTGAAAGCACTAGAGAAATTTTTAAACTATTGGAAAAATATTTATTCAGGAATCAGACACCAAGTTTTTTATTTTCTGGAAGGTTTTTGCAGTTTTCTGTATGCAAATCTTTGTGACTTACAGAGACAATAAGCACTTGGAACTAATGTGTGATGGGCTTCTATTGCCAGGGAATTTTGCACAGGACATTCCATTGCACAGTTGAGAGAGATCTTGGAAAACAGAAATATAAGTGTCTCCTGCGAAGACAATTACAGGTAATTTCTGTGCAGCAGAATAATAAAAATTACAGAAATAATGCAAGATTAATCATCCGCAAAAATGTCAACAAAAACAGTTTCTGCCTTATCACTTGGTAGATATTATTATTTTAATCAATATATGAATCATTTTTAAGGATATTGTTCAAACTAGAGTTAATACAATAAAAGAAAATGTAAGGCCCTGCCTACCTTCTCTTGCTTTCACTAATTCTCAAAGTTCCTGTTGATTAATGTGGTGACAGCAAGATCAAAATTACAGATTCAAATGTATTTTTGAACAATGCATCCCAAATGTGAGGCTTCCAATCACATAAAGAATTATGGGATGATCTGGGAGGAAAGGGCAGCCAAACAAACCACTATTCACACAAATCATTCAAAGATAGTATGACCCCAAACTTAACCTTGGGTGTAGCAAGCTCTCTACTGATGTGCTGGAAAGACATAATTAATTTTATATCTCTGGTGAAGATTTAGTGCTGCATTCAAAAGTAGTTTGAATTATTTCTCTCATGCAAAGTAGTAAGTTTTCCTGATTGTTCTGTATTTTTTTTATTTCTTGTTTGCTCTTTGTCTATTAAAGTGAAAATTTTGACAAAACTAAACTTTCATAAACTTTGTTCAATAAGTGTGCCTAAAGTATCCTATATAATTGTTGGAAGAAAAGTCTCCATCCCAGTTCATCCAAGCTGGGAATAAACATGGCAACTGCTTTGGGAAGAAGATTGCAGTTTATTGGAGAGGAGAGCCAGACAGGAAGATGGCTCTGACAGAAAAGAGAGAGAACACTCTGAAGCCTTTTGTTTTGAGTTGTTTCCTGTTCCTGTGGCATGAACTTTGAATTGAGTCTGAGTGTGCTTTCCTGGGCCTTGGTATCTGTGGTTTAATCCTATTATGTCCCAAAGGTCATATCCTGCTTCCCTGGGGCTGGGCTAATGACTCTTAGAGTTTGGGTGAGGTATGCAGATTTTAGGTCTTTGCCTTCTTAATCTTCTAGCTCCAACTTTTCTGAATGGTCTGCATCTGCATTTCTATAGAGCTGGTTTGAGGGAGACAGACTTGAGGCTATTAAGAAAACTGGGCATGCTTTCCTGCCTCTTTAATATTTCCTTCTCTGGGGTGGGTTGACACTACTTATATCAATAACTAGATACTCTTCTAATTACATAGACATTGATAAGTTAAATCTATACATCTTCTGAATTGTTGTACTGTATAATTTTAAAAACTGGAGTTGACTCACCATATTTATTTTATTTTATTTTATTTATTAAATTTGCCACCCATCTCGCCACTTTATGTGGATTTATATGTATATTTTGTTACTATTTTACAACAGGCCAGCACAGTTACTTCAGTGTACTAGAAACCCCAACCACACTGCCTGCAAAGTTTGTTCCTGAAATCATGGTAAGTAGTATATAATTTATAAAGAAGGAACTAGAGAAATAGAAGATGGTAATATACAAAGTCTTAGCTGACCTTTGATTTGCATTGGTTTAGGGATATTGCATACGCTGTGTGCATTTGCAAAATAAGAAGGAAATGATTAGAACAGTGGTTCTCAACCTTTCTCAGGTTGAGACCCCACTTGCCCCACCCATGCGCGCCGTGACCCCGACCCGGGCGCGCGTGCGTGTGCGCACGCACACCGGAAAAAAAATAACAAAAAAAATTTAAAAAAATAAAACAAAAACAAAAACAAAATGGCGGCCGCGACGGGCGGATCCGCGCATGCGTGGATCGGCCCGTCGCACGTGCCGCGCATCCGCCCGTCGCGGGCCGCCATTTTGTTTTTTTTGTTTTTTTAAAAAAATGTAAAAAAAATCAAAAAAACAAAACAAAATGGCGGCCGCGACGGGCGGATCTGCACATGCGCGGATCGGCCCGTCGCACGCACCACGCATGCGCGCATCCGCCCGTCGCAGTCCGCCATTTTTTTATTTTTTTAATTTTTTTTATTTTTTTTTCGGCGCGATGGGCGGATCTGTGCGTGCGCAGCGCGCGCACGCCAAAAAAATAAAAAAAATAAAAAAAATTTAAAAAAAATAAAAAAAATAAAAAATAAATAAAAAATAAATAAAAATAAAAAAACAAAATGGCGGCCGGCGGTGCCCGGCGACCCCCGCGAAATGGTCGCGCGACCCCAAATGGGGTCGCGACCCCAAGGTTGAGAACCACTGGATTAGAAGAATATTTTTCAAAATAGAATAGATAGACTATCTTTCAAAAACAATCAAAATATTCTTATTAGAGGCCACTATGTCTGTCAGAGATCAAAGCTACCACAAGTCTTCCATTTGATAATATGAACCTTCAGAAAATCTTTGCCATCTAAATCAATTTACATCTTTTATCAGCTCAACTTTTGATCCTGAGGGACCATGGTGAAGATAAGTAAGCTTCCTTTCATCTGTGGCCATCAGTAGTTGGATCTTAGGGGATAGGAACTCCTGACTTTCTGCCCATGGATGTAAAAAAGTCAAAAGTTGCACATCCAAAATTGCTCTGCCCCCTAATACAGCCAGTAACCACAAAGACTTTCTGAAAAAGGAAAAGACAGTGGCCAATGGTGGGGGCCATATTTTTGGAAAGAACATAAATTATCAAGTAGCAGTGAAAAAAAGAATGTTCCACCAAAGTGCAGTATTATGGGTCTGACAGTCACCATGAGGTTATTCTAATCCAACCTCCAAGGTTCTGTCTTAGGCCTAATACTCTTCAATATCTTCATAAACATTTTAGATGAGGGAATAGAAGGGGAACTCATCAGATTTGCAGATGACACCAAGCTGGCAGGAATAGCCAGCACCCCCAAAGATCTGGAAGGATCTCAACAGAGTTGAACACTGGGCCCTATCTAAGAAAATGAAATTAAGTGGTGAAAAAAGTTAGATTTTACTTTTAGACCAGAAAACAACCAAATGTACAGATATAGAATAGGTGGAACCTGGTTCAATAGCAGTAACTGTGATAGGAATCTTTTAGCCCTAGTGGACAATCACTTAAATATGAGCCAATTGTGTGTGCAGCTGCCAAAAAAGCTAAAGCAGTCCTAGGCTGCATTAACAGAGGGATAGAATCAAGATCACATGAAGTGTTAGTACTGCTTTAAAAGGCCTTGGTAAGACCACACTTGGAATACTGCATCCAGTTCGGGTCACCACAATACAAAAAAGATATTAAGACTCTGGAAAGAGTGCAGATAAGAGCCACAAAGATGATTAAGGGGCTGGAAGCTAAACCATATGAAGAATGTTTGCAGGAATTGGTGTGTCTAGTCTAGTGAAAAAAAGGACTAGGTGTGACATGATAGCAGTGTTCCAATATTTGAAAGGCTGCCACAAAGAAGAGATGGTCAACCTATTTTCTAAAGCACTAGAAGGCAAGATGAGAAGCAATAGATGGAAACAAATCAAGAAGAGAAACAACCTAGAATTAAGGAGAAATTTCCTAACAGTGAGCACAATTAACCAGTGGAATGGGTTGCCTTCTGAAGCTGTGGGTGCTCCATCACTGGAGGTTTATAAAAGACATTGGACAGATGGTTGTCTGAAATGGTATAGGGTCTCCTGCTTGAGTAAGAGGTTGGACTAGAAGACCGCCAAGGTTCTGTTCTGCTTGCCTCCAGAAGTTGTGGATGGGTGCTCCATCACTGGACGTTTTCAAGAAGAGATTGAACAGCCACTTGTTCAGAATGGTTTAGAGCAGTGGTTCTCAACCTTTTTAATGCCGCGACCCCCAACCAGTCGTAAGTCGAGGACTACCCAACTGGTCGTAAGTCGAGGACTACCCACCCAGTTGTAAGTCGAGGACTATTTCCCTGCCCGGGAGTGCCACGCATGCGTGGTGCTGCCCCCTGTGCCGGCCAAGGCATAGCTGGCAAGGGGCAGCGACGGCGCAGGGCGACCACCGGCTGGGCCACCAGCTGGCCCAGCCCAAGGGAGGTAAGGCACCCGCCGGGCCCCACACGGGCCAGTAACCCTCCCTGCGCCCGCTGGCCTCCCACCTCCCACCCCTGGCCCTCTTTTCCTTACAAGTTTAGTAGTTGCTAAGCAGGGAGGGGTGGAAACTTTCGGAGAGCTCGCCTTCGCTGCAGACAACTTGCAGCCCCGTTTGCAGACTGGGACTTTTGGCGGGCTCAGCAGGGCAGAGACAGCCTGGACAATTCCTATTGGCTTTTGAAAGCCAATAGAATTAGACTCTATTCAAGAGAGTCTATTCTATTGGCTTTCAAAAGCCAATAGAATAAGAGGGAGTAGCACAGCTAAGGAAAAGGGGGAAAAATGGCGGACTGTGTTGTTTGGTGACCCCCGTGAAATGGTCGTTCGACCCCAAATGGGGTCGCGACCCACAGGTTGAGAAACTCTGGTTTACAGCCTCCTGCTCAAGCAGGGGGTTGGAATAGAAGATCTCCAAGGTCCCTTCCAACTCTGTTATTCTGTTAATGTGTAGAAAACCAATAAAACATCTTGGAGAGCTTCTTCTAAAAACATCCAGAGATGGGGAATGCACAACTTTCGCAGGTCAGCTATTCAACTGATGTACAGATGTTACTGTCAGGAAATTTTCTAAATGACTTCAGTGTAGATCCATTGTTTCTGCTCCTCATTTCTATGACAATGGAAAATACTTCTCTGGCACCTGAACCCTGATATCTCATTTACTCCATTGGCCTTCTTTTCTCCAGGCTGAAATCTGAAATTCCTTCAGCCTTCCATCATAGAGATGTCCACATATCCCTGTATCTTCTTTGTTGCCTTCCTCTGAAGTTTTCTAAGCTGCCAAAACTGTATTACTTCCATCTCATATTATGTCTGAGGTCCAGAAAGGAACAGAAAAAAGCAGACCAAGATAATTGCACTAAGAATCTCTATCATTGGGTCCAGAAGAGCTGCTAGACAACCAGTGAAGCAGCCAGGCCTACAGAGAACTTGAAATAAATGCTTTGGATGTTATGAACACTGGCATTTTTCTGCTAATCATTAAAAAGACTTCTATTGGAAAAGTAGTAGCTTTAAGGCAGGGATCCCCATCCCCCGGTCCATGGCATGCCAGAAAACAGGTGAAGCCCCATCCACGGGATGCAGGCAGCACATGAAACCACATCCCCTCCAATCTGTGGAAAAACCTATCTCCATAGAACCAGTCTCTGGTGCCCAAAAGGTTGGGGGGCACTGCTTTAAGGAATCCACTCATAAAATTTAAAACAGCAATGGTTTTTCTTTTCAGGCTAATGCTGAAGCTTGTCCAAAGAAGGCCTGATTTAATAAATAGTAGCAGGGGCATCTGTAACAGGGATCAAAAAGGCCAAGATGGTAGTTAGAACCACATACACTGCTGCAGGTTAAACAGGGTGAGACTTCAGTGACATGGGCATGGATGCTACCTTGACATTTTTAATCCTTCCTGATGATCCCTGTGAACAGCAGAAATATGCTGTTCTTATACGAAATCCAAATCAATTTTGAGGATGAACAATTTTAATCACTACTGATATGAAAGCTGGAGAGACAGAACCAGGGTGGCCTTTTCTTTTTATATATATACATATTTTATTAATTTTCTAATTTTACAATCATGAGTACTTAATAAACAATGTGTTGTTTTGCTCCATTGGTAATTCAGTGGTACATATTAACTTTCTCAATCTAGTTCCAATACTACTCCATCCTGTGCTTCCTTGATCCTCTCTTCTTCTGGTGGTATGCATTTTTCCACACTGGGCAAATACAATTCTTGTTACTGTTAATACATATACAGTTAAATATAGACATCTTCATCTCATTTTTCTGGTATTATACATAATATCAATAGTGTCAGTTTATATTATCTTTTCTAGCCAAAACATATCTCAATTGCATTTGCATTTAAAATCCATTTGTTCAATAATATCCTGTTTTTCCCACTTTTTAAAACATTTTAATTTTCCATCAATGTTCAAAATATCTTTATTACTTATAATTTTCTCATAATAAACTTTATTTGGGTAACCAAAAGCTTCCCTTATTCAAACCCTTTTAGAATTTTCATATTTCCCATCTCATAACAAAGTATAATATTCTAGTTAGAAATCCTATCCTTCTAATTATAATACTTTTATTTCTAACAGTTATCTATTTTCTTAACCATATTCAAACATCTGTTTAATAGTATAATATCCCATCTAATAAGTCAAAACCTCTATTTTTTGCAGTCTTACTCTAGCTTTCTTCCTTTGCCAAATAACTTTCCAAGTCAGTGCATTTGAATCATCAAGTAATTCTTCCTCTGTTTTTTATATATTATTTGGATTGAGGAAGAAAATATGATTGAAGAACGCTCAACCCATTTACATTCATTAAACAGCCTCCATCCTTCTCCTTCAGTTTGTCTTTTCATTTCTTGTTTGTCAATATTCAGTATTTCTCCTAACAGCTTTACCATCCGTTCGATCAGCTCTTCTTCCTTATCCTCAAATGTGTTCTGAAATCTTGACAAGTACTATGTCTTTTCCATTTCTGGTGTTATCACTGCATCTTCTAATTTTTCATTTGGTTTTATCTATCTGATAATTCCTTCCTTTAGGTCCTTCATCTTTGGATCTCTTTCTTCTAATTTTCCTTCTGTTTTCTGAGTTACTAGTTCCCTCTTTGTAGTCATTGTCTGAATTTGTAAGTTTATGTTAGAAAATTGTTCTTTTATCTCATTTGCATTATTTTTAGTCTCATCATGAATTAAAACAATTTTCTCTTGGATTGATGTCAACATAGAAGGAATTTCTTTCAAGATTCATTAATATTTTCTTGTTGGTATATCAAGTTGGGGGCTTCAGAGACATGTTTTTAAGATTTTTTTTTACCATTGGAGGCTAAGTATGAAGAGTCCCCAACACAGATAAGCAGCCCAAAAGTTTTTCCCCTTTTTCCCAGTCTGCAGTCTGCAAAAGTGAAAGTTTCCAAGAACAACAAAGAATCTTATCTAAGTCCAGGCTTCAAACCAAGTTTCCTTTAAGCATAATAAATTGTAGTGCCGTGATTCACCACTAGATGTCATTGACATAGTCTTCCAGCTTTCCAAATCGAAGCCTACTTTACAGGCTTTCAAATATCTTTTCTTAAAAAAAAGTCTCAAAGGTACTTTTAGTCCCCAAATTTCAAAGCTATATATCTGTATTAATTCCAAATTGATCTTGTAGTTTTCTCTATTTTCCCCCAAGGCAATTAATTCACCACTTTTCTTTTCCTGAGGGAGTGGGTCAAAAACTTCCCTTCCCTTTCTCATCGTGGAGGATTCTTTGCTTTGGGCATTCTTTTTTCCAGGATAGTAGTATTAAGAGGATAAAGTCTCACCAGTTCCGTCCACATTGCTCAAAAATTGCTAGTTAGTGCTTATCTTTGTTTGTCTGCAGCTTCTGACTGGCCACATGAATGTAGCCAGTCTTTCCCCCACCAGTTTGGAGGGCTTCCTCAGATCCAGCAGAAGGTCCACTGACCCTCCGCAATCGATGAGGGTCCCCTCCTTCTTTGTTGCCTCTCCGGGGTGACTTTCGACCCTTTTTAGGGTTCCCAGTGGGGTGAAATCAAATGTGGAAGATGGAGCCCCATCTTCCTGCACCCGTCACACTGCAATGCCTAACTGGAAGTCCCGGGGTGGCCTTTTCAATGATGCTATAGTAGGTGGCTGCTTTCCTCATTTGATAGAAGGGACCTCCCTCCTGGCACTCTGGCAGGAAATGTGACTGTACCACCTTACTCTTTAATCAAAGCAACATTTGTTTGATCTCTCTTCTTGGTGTTGTTGAGACAGATCATGCAAGAAGTCTGATTTCTTTTTTATAACATTTTATTAATTTTTCAGTTTTACATTTAAGTATTTAAAAAGCAATGTGGTGACTGGGTTAATCAATAATTCAATAACAAAATCTTTAGTGCAAATCTCAGATTACAACATCAGATATTCTTTTCTTTTTGCCCTTAACATTTACTGTCTCATATTCAAGCTAGTACAATTCTAGTTATGTCAACTCAATAAAAACACCATTATTACATTTATCGATAATTTTTTAGCTTATACATATTTTAATTACATTCAATCTTTATAAACAATCCATATCCTTTTATTAATTTTTGCCCAATTTTTAGTTTCTCATCAATATTCCGATTTAACCTTTGATATTTATAATTTTCAGGCTTTGGGTAACCAAGATTTCCCTTGTCTCAATTCATAACAAAATATAATATCCAAAATACACATTTTATCTATTTGAATATAATCTTGTTCTATTTCCTAAAAGTTGTTTATTTCCCACCGTATTAAATCATCTATTTAATAATACAATGTCCCCTTTAATAAATCAAAACCATTATGTATATTACCTAGGTTAATCAATAAATCAAACATATTCATGATCATTCATTTTCTTTTCACTTTTAGGTCTAATTTTTAAATATTAAACAGATAAAATCCTTATTTTCAACTAATTTGCAAGTATTTTAAATCTAATAACCAAAATTTCCCTTATCTCAATATCTCCCTTTAACCCTCTAATTAATAATATGAAATCCCCTCTAGTAAGTCAAAACCCCAATTTTCTTTAACCTTATTCTGGCTTTCTTCCTTTGCCAACTAGGCTTCCACATCAGTGCTTTTAGTACATCAAATAGATCTCCCTCTATTATTGTATATGTTATTTGAAATGAAAGAGACCATTTAATTGCCAGTTTTCTGGAAGGACTAGCCCATTTGTATTTGTTAAATTGTCTCCCTGTTATTCCAGTTCCCCATGCTTGCTCTAATATATGTGTCTTCCATTCAATCTGTTCTTCTTTCTTAAATTTCTTCTGATTTACTGTATATAGAAAGTCATTTCCATTTTCAGTGTTGTCACTTCCTTTTCTGGATTTTACATCAGCTGTATTTGTTGGTCAATTGAGTCCTCTGTCTTAGTATTTGATTGTCCCACTTCTTCTTTTATCTTCTGCATTGTTGATTCTTTGGTTGTAGTCAAAGTCTGGATTTGTGTACCTAAGCTGGCATCTTGATCTTTTATGTTGGATCTCATTCTACCACAAGCTAAGAGAACGGTTTCATGTATTGCTTTCAACATGGAAAGAATCTTTTCCTGGCCTTCATCCATCTCTTTCACATGTGTATAAATAGGCTTTCTAGTAAAAGTTGTTTGTTAAGCAAAATTTTATAGTCCAAGGTATTTCAACATCTCAGATAGTGACCAATATTTTTCAAGTAAAAAGATAGGAAAGCAATTTCCCACATATGACTCTGAAAGTCAGTAAAGGTTTACATTCACAGTTCCAGTAGGCCAGTTATGCTGCCCAGCTGTTCTCTTACAGCTAAGTCTCTCACAGGTGGTGCCAAGGTCAAAAAAGTCTTATCTAATGTCTGGGCTCCAAGTCAAATCTCTTTTAGGAAATAACAAATTGTAATACCATACTTTGCCACAAGATGTCATTGATGCCATTTAAGGTTTTTTAAGTCCAAAATTTTTCTAATCCTTTGTCCAATTTTATTTCTTTTTTGTAGATAAAAACAAGTGTCTCCAGTAAAAATAAGAAAATTTTTGGTCCCCAAGTTTCAGGAACATATAAATCCAATTAGATTAAAATTGTTCCTTTAATGCTTTGATTCCCCTGGGTAGTCAGATGCCGCTATTCTTAGAGGGTGGGATAGAAATTCTCTTCCCTCTCTCCTCCCAGGAGGATGGATAGTCTGAACAGCTTTTACAGGAAGAGAAGTACTTAGGGTAAAGAGAAGATCATATCTCACCCAGTTTCATCCTTGTTGCTTTCAAAGTGCTTGATAGTGAGTTTGACTTTGGCTATCTGCAGCCTAATGATGGGCCATATTGCTATGGCCGGTCTTTCCTCCACCAGTTTGGAGGGCTGCCCCGAATCGAGCAGAAGGGTTGCCGCCCTCCTTGCTTGTCGCCCCTACAGGGCGACTTTCGACCCTTTCGAGGGTCCCCCAGCAAAGAAAAATCGGACGTGGAAGATGGAGCTCACCTTCTAATGTCCGCGGCAAACGCATCGACAAACCAAAAGTCTCAGCCTGACTTCTAATACAAGCTACAACTTACATCTCCATGGAATGCACATTTTCTTTTTCTTTTTTTGTAGTATTTTATTAATTTTCTAATTTTATATTTAAGTATTTAAAAAGCAATGTGGTGGCTGGGTTAATCTATAATGCAATAGTATACCAAAATCTTTAGTACAAATCTCAAGGTACCACATCAAATATTTCCTTTAATATCTACTGTCTCATATTTGAACTAATACAGTTCTTATTATATCAATTAAAATAGCATTATTACATTTATCAATAAATGTTTAGCTTATACATATCCTAGTTGCTTTTACATTCAATCTTTATAGATAATCAATGTCCTGTTATTAATTTTTCCCAATTTTTAATTTCCCATCAATATTTAAATTTAAATTTTGATATTTATAATTTTCAAGTTTTAGGGTTTCCTTTATTTCAATTCATAACAAAGTCTAATATTCAAGATACCCATCCAGTAAAACAAATAAATGCGAACACCAGGATAAAATTAAACTAAAAATCGTTTAATAAAATGCTGAGCTTTCGTCGGTCAGCACTACCGACATCATCAGAGCTTAAGAGTAGGTCAATGGGAGTCTCTATTTATAACACTGGCCGGTTTTGCACATGGCTCCTGGACCTAGTCATCGGACCATCCAATAATCCTAATTGTTTAATACCTAGTTATTAAAACAGCATTGGCTGTTTTCTTGATGTTTTTTAAGGTTGCAATTCCGTTATTCACCTCTCTTCCTCCAATCTCCCCTTTCATACGTATACCGTTGTCTATTATCCCACCACTGGTTCCCAAGTTGCCATTTTCCTTTCTTTGGCCATTCGCTTCCTTCATATGTGTCCAGTTGTTTACTTCCACTCTATTGAATCTCAGGCTTGCTGTTCTTTCCTCCCCCTTTTTTCTTTTGATTGTTCTTCTCATGCTTCCGTAACCATCCGCCACGTCATCAATGCTTTTTGGAGTCGCTATTCTCTCCCCCCCTTTTTGGTGTTCGCTTTGTTCGTATCACTCCAACCCTCACATTGCATCAAACGTTCCAGTTCATTCCCTCTCCTCACCCCAAATCGCATCCATTCTCTCTCTCTATGGGGCTGCCGATGTGCTGTATGTTTAATTCCGCCCTCCTGCTCTTGTTGTTTACTTCCACCCTATTGAGTCTTGGGCTTGCTGTTCTTTCCTCCCCCCTTTCTCTTTCGATCGTCCTTCTCATGCCTCTGTAATCATCTGCCATGTCTTCATTGATTTCTGGAGTAGCTATTCTCTCCTCACCCCCTTTTTTGATGTTCATTTTGTTCGTATCACTCCAACCCTCGCATTGCATCAAACGTTCTGGTTCGTTCCCTCTCCTCACTCCAGATCGCATCCGTTCTCTCTCTCTGGGGCTACCAATATGCTGTATGTTTAATTCTGCCCTCCTGTTCTTTCGCCCCATTGTTTCTGCGCATGTGCGGGCATTTTCAGTGCCATCTGCCGAGCGTGTTCGAATGTCTGGCATGAGGGCTTTTGGCCGATGTGTTCTTACGTCCGCTCTTCTATTGGGGGGTATTGCTCCACTCCAGGGGTGCTCCAGAGCATCCAGGGGACCTCCTTCTTGCTGTTCACTCTGATCTCTCTTCCTCTTATCCATTGTTCATAGCCCTCACCTCTGTATTACTGAACCATCCGTAGTTTGTCTATTGAGCTCCGTTCCCCTACTTAACAACTCCTGTCCTTTCTTTGCTCGTATGCAAATTCCCAGGGAAGGATCTTCTGCCGGTCGTTCACAGATACTGTCTGGTTGTCAATGGGTTGTGATGTTACTTTCACCCCATCCTCTCCTAACTCCGTGGGGTGAATTAAATTACGTACACATACGGCATTATTGGGGTGCATTCTTTGTCCCCCTTTCTGTATTGTCCACTCAGTGAGTACTGTTGGTCTATTACTGTTTTGGCTGGTTGCTCTCTTTATTGTCTCATTTCCCTGGCCTTGTGACAAGCGAGTTGGTTGTTTTTGTTGGGATTTGTGATGTTGTTTGTCCCACGTTCTCAGTGTTTGGTGTGCCGGGCAGAGTTCTACATGCCAGTTTATAGAGTTCTCATTGGAGAGCCAAGCCTCTTTGAGTAGGTGGCCTCCTTTGGTGGCATCTCTGGATAAGGTTTGTACGTTGGTGAGGTTGAACTTATGACCAAAATTGGTCACGTGGGTCCATACTTGCGAGTGTTGTTCGCATCTTTTGATGGCCAGCTCATGCTCATGCACCCTAGTTTTTAGTCTTTTAGAGGTCTCCCCAACATAATTGCAGGGACAATCCTTGCATTTAGTCCTGTATATTACTAACAATTTTTCTTCATTGGGGAGCGAATCTTTGGGGTGCATGACTCTGGAGCGTAACATCCGGTCCAGTTTGTGGGCCACTTTTATGTTATAGGGGGCTAGTAACCTGTCTGTTGCCTCTGATACGTTGTTGATGTATGGGAGGGGGACACATATGGTTTGTGTTAATGTCCTGTTGGTTTGTGGTTCCTCCCGGGGTTTGGATGGTCTGCTGTGGCGTTTGATGAATTCCACTGGGTAGCCATTGTATTTACATACACAGAAAAGATGGTTTCTTTCCTCAGCTCTTGCCTTGGCTGTGTTGCAATGCGAGTCTATACGTTTAAACAGTGTCCTGATGCAGTTTGCTTTGTGGGCCACCGGGTGATTGTTCTTATAATGGAGGGTTCTGTTGGTGTGCATTGGTTTCCAATATACCCTTGTATGTAGGGTCCCGTCTGGCTGGCGGCTGACTAGCACATCTAAGAAAGCCAGGGACCCCTGACTCTCCTCTTCTGCTGTGAAACCGATGTCTGGGCATACCAAATTCAGTGTGTCCATGAAGCTTGTTTTATCAGCTCTACAAACGTGTCATCAACATAACGGACCCAAAACTTAGGTTGATGCTTAGTCATTGCTATAGACTCCAGCCATTGTAGGACTGCCTCTGCTATTATACTTGAGATGGGTGATCCCATTAAAGGGACGCTCAAGTTGGAGCAATACGAACAAAGCAAACACCAAAAAAGTGGGGGAGGAGAGAACAGCGACTCCAAAAGGCATTGATGATGCAGCGGATGGTTATGGAAACATGAGAAGGATGATCCAAAGAAAAAAGGGGGAGGAAAAAACAGTAAGCCCGAGACTCAATAGAGTGGAAGTAAACAACTAGACACATACGAAGGAAGCAAATGGGCAAAGAAGGGGGGAAAGGAAAACGGCAACTTTGGGAACCAGTGGTGGGATAATAGACAACAGTATACGTATGAAAGGGGAGATTGGAGGAAGAGAGGTGAATAACGGAATTGCAATCTTAAAAAACATCAAGAAAACAGCCAATGCGTGTCACCTAGATATTAAACAATTAGGATTATTGGATGGTCCGATGACTAGGTCCAGGAGCCATGCGCAAAGCCGGCCAGTGTTATAAATAGAGACTCCCATTGACCTACTCTTAAGCTCTGATGATGTCGGTAGTGCTGACCGACGAAAGCTCAGCATTTTATTATATGATTTTTAGTTTAATTTTATCTTGGTGTTCGCATTTATTTGTTTTACTGTATGGCTTTACCCAGGATTCGAATTTTTAATGAAATTAGAGATAAGATACCATCTTATCTATTTAAGTATATTCTATTTCCCACCATCTTGCATCATCTAGTTAATAATACAATATAACAGCGGTGGCGAACCTATGGCATGCGTGCTAGAGGCGGCACGCAGAGCCCTCTCTGTGAGCGTGTGCGCCATGTCCCTGAGATGGCAACCATCCCTCTTCAACCAGCTGCCCACTAACTCACGTGGCTGGATACATCCCAGCACAGCTGGTTTCCCTCCCCCCCGTCCCATCCCTCCTGGCTTCGCATGCTCTCCTTTTCCCGGGCATGACCCACTGCATTGCCTCCTCAGCTGTTGGCTGGCCGTCCAGCTCAGAGGCAGCTTCTCTGAACTGATGGCAGTGGGCTGCGGAGCCCCAGAGTGTGCCAGTGGAGGGGCTGTGGCTGCTGACAGACACTGTCGGCCTCCATTCACTCGTTGGCCTCTGTGTGTGGGGGCCAACAGTGTTAGGCAGCAGCCGTCCCGGCCCCTGCCTTGCCTTGCCCTGCGACAATGGCACCCCCGCCCTGCCTCGCCTTACCCCACAGGACAAGTCTCTTGCCCACCACCCCACCTACCAGAGACCCCCTGGATCTCCCCCAAGCCTTCCCGGCCCCCACAGGCATCCCTCCCCATGAACAACATCAAGGTGGCCATGCCCACCTGGCACCTGGTGATAAATAAGTGGGTTTTGGGTTGCAGTTTGGGCACTCGGTCTCTAAAAGGTTCGCCATCACTACAATATAACATCCTTATTTTCAACTAATTTCCAAATGTTTTTAATTTAATGACCAAAATTTCCCTTATTTCAACATCAAATATTTCCTTTCTTTTTCCCTTAATATCTACTGTCTCACATTTAAGCTAATAGAGTTCTTATTGTATCAACTAAGTAAAAATATGCTTATTACATTTATCAATAATTTTTAGCTTATACATACAGTATCTTAATTACTTTTACATTCAATCTTTATAGACTATCAATATCCTATTTGTTTTCCCAAATTTTTAATTTCCCATCAATATTCCAATTTAACTTTTAATATTTATACTTCCAAGTTTTAAGTGACCAAAGTTTTCTTTATCTCAATTCATAACAAAATCTAGTATTCAAAATACACATCTTGCTATTTGAATATATTTTATTTTAATTAGTAATATAAAATCCTCTCTAATAAATCAAAACCCCAATTTTCTTCAGCCTTATTCTAGCTTTCTTCCTTTGCCAGATCTGCTTCCATATCAGTGCTTTTAAGTCATCAAATAGATCTCTCTCTGCTGTTATATGAAATAAGAGAGACCATCCAGTCGCCATTTTTTGGGAAGGGCTAATGGATCATCTCTCTATTATTCCAAATCCCATAGTTGCCCTGATATGTTTGTCTTCCTTTCAATCTGTTTTTCTTCTTGCTCCTCAAATTTCTTCTGATTTATATAGAAAGTCTTTTCCATTTTCAGTGTTGTCAGTCCCTTTTCTGGATTTTCCATTGACTGTATTTGTTGGTCAGTTGAATCCTCTATCACAGTATTTAATTGTTCCACTTTTTCTGTTATCTTCTGCATAGTTGATTCTTTAATCGTGGTCAAAATTTGGGTTCGTATATCTAGGCTGACATCTTGTTCTTTTCTGTAGCATCTTATTTCATCACAACCTGAAAGAATGGTTTCATGTATTACTTTCAACATAAAAAGAATCTGTTCCTGGTCTTCATCCATATTCTCTTGATGGTGTGTTAAGTTGATAGGCTTTAAAGTCAGAGAATGAAAATAATTTTATAACTGGGTATAGGACACAGCTGAGCTTCTCACAGCTGGTATTTGTCAAGGTTGAAAAAGTCTTATCCAAGCAATCTATAATAAACAAACAGCAAGGATACTTTTGAATGGAGACTATACAGAAAGTTTTGATATTAAAAAAGGCACAAGACAGGGATGTCCACTATCTCCCCTGTTATTTATCCTTACATTGGAAGTCCTGGCTAGAAATATCAGGCAGGATATGGACATCAAAGGACTGGAGATAAAAGATCAGAAATACAAATTACAAGCTTTTGCAGATGACCTGGTTTTCATTTTGGAGGAGCCACTAGAAACATCTACTAAACTTCTCCAGAAAATAGAAAAATTTGGAGAAGTGGCTGGTTTGAAAATAAATAGGGGAAAGACTAAGGTATTAACAAAAAACCTAAAAGACAGACAGAAAACTCAATTTGTAAAAAAGATAAATCTCCAAATAGTTTAAAAAGGCAAATACCTAGGTATCCACTTAATATCAAAATGCACAACATTAAAAGATAATTATGAAAGATTATTGAAACAAATTAAAATAGACTTAGAAAAGTGGAAAAATCTTCAATTGTCATTGTTAGAAAGAATAGCGACAGTGAAGATGAGTATTCTACTGAAGCTACTCTTTCTATTTCAAACAGTTCCTGTAAAACTGGGAAAGAAATTTTTTGATGATTTAAATGCAACAATATTGAGATTTATATGGCAAGGGAAAAAAGCACGAATTAAAACTAAAATATTACAAGAAGATAAAGACATTGGAGGATTTGGACTCCCGGACTGGAGACTCTATTACCAAGCAGCCATTTTGCTTTGGCTTAAAGACTGGATAACATTGAGAAATAAAATACTTCTCTACCTAGAGAGACATGACCTACAATTGGGTTGGCATGCTTTTCTGTGGTACGGGGAAAATAAAGTACACAAATATTTTCAAAACCACAGTATAATAAATGTACTTTTGCTAGAATGGGAAAGAATTAAACAAAAAAATATACTAAAATACCTGAGTGGCTTTCAACTATGGAAGCATTCGCTTACCCAAATCTAATTAATTATGATAAACTTGTTATCTATAAAAACATTTTGGATAAGGACAGAAAACAAAGACAGGCAAGACCTTCAACAACAAGGTATTGATTTAGTATGGTGGCCTTATTTGTAAATTCAAACAAGATATTGAAAAGATGCAAAGCCAACGGGATTTTATAAAGAACAGATACAACTTGATAAAATACTGTTGAAAACAGATGAAAATTTGATTAAGAAACTCTACAAATTCCTCTTAAAGTGGAAGATGGAAGAAGAACAAGTAAAAGAAACAATGATAGTTTGGGCAAAATTTTTGGATATTCTATAGATTTAGAAGACTGGCAAAAGCTTTGGGATAGAAATATCAAACTTACCAAAGCAGCCTCATATAAAGAAAATTTATATAAAATGTTTTATAGATAGCATATGACACCAGTTAGATTAGCGTAAATGTTTAAAAATGTATCGAATAACTGTTGGAAATGTAAACAAAAACCAGGTACTACTATCACAGCGGTTCTCAACCTATGGGTCGCGACCCCATTTGGAGTCGAACGACCATTTCGTGGGGGTCGCCAGACACCGCGGTCCGCTATTTTTTTTGTCGTGTGCATGCCGCGCATGCGCGGATCGGCCCGTCATGCGCACGCCACGCATGCGCGGATCGGCCCGTCGCGGTCCGCCATTTTGGTTTTTTCCCATCGCGCGCGCCGCGCATGTGCGGATCGGCCCGGCGCGCGACAGGGTCGTGCCACGCATGGGCGGGGCAAGTAGGGTCTCAACCTGAAAAAGGTTGAGAACCACTGTACTATCATATCTGATGGGTATGTCTTAGTGCTAAGAAGTTTTGGTTTAAGATTCATATATGGCTGGAAAAGATGACTAAAATACAGATAGAATTTAAGCCAGAATTGTTTTTGTTGGGAATACTAGGACTTAACTATGGAAAAGAGAATGAATATTTAATATTACATGTATTGACAGCAGCGAGAATAGCATTCGCCCAATTTTGGAAAAATGAAAATTTACCATCTGATCAGATTATAATTACAAACATTTTAGAATGTGCAGAAATGGATAGATTAACTTTAGAAATCAAAGAGAAAGAAGACTCAGTTTATCTTAAAACATGGGAAAAATTTATCAGTGGTTAGCAACATGATCTAGTGAGAAAGGATTATGAAAATAGGATGAATGATATCTACTGACTAGTTATTATTTTTAGGATTATCGCTATTGTTATTAATTATAGTTAGTTACCATTATATTAATTACAGTTACTTAATATTTGTATCCAGATGACAGTCTGCTTGTCAAAGCATGGAATTATCATTGGAGGCAACCCCATTTTTGTACTGACTCTTACCCCAACCCCACCCTTGAACCCTACCAAATACCCATACTGATCCCATCCTTTCCTGACCCTTGTAAAACCTAATAAAATATTTATGAGAAAAAAAGTCTTATCTATAGTCTGGGCTTCAAGCCAAGTCTCCTTTAGACAATAACAAGTTGTAATATCAAACATGGCCACAAGATGTCACCAATGCCATTTAAGGTTTTTTAAGTCCAAAATTTTTATAATCCTTTTTTCAATTTTATTTCTTTTTTGTAAATGTAGCAAAGCTGTCTAAGAGTGTTTGCAGGAGCTTGGTTGGGAAGAGAAGCTATTATACTGCGGCAGTCTGGAAAGGGCATTGGCTCATTTTTTTCCCGCCTGGGAGGTATATTAATGTGAAATTGAATCGGTTGAAATATTGACCCCAATGGACCTTTTTTTCCTAAGAACTTTATTATCACCCATTTTGTTTTTGTATGTAGTCTTTATAGTCCAACAGAGTTCCCAACATAGATAAGCAGCCCAAAAGTTTTTTCCCCCTTTTCCCAGTCTGCAGTCTGCAAAAGTGAAAGTTTCCAAGAACAACAAAGAATCTTATCTAAGTCCAGGCTTCAAACCAAGTTTCCTTTAACATAATAAATTGTAGTGCCGTGATTCACCACTAGATGTCATTGACATAGTCTTCCAGCTTTCCAAATCGAAGCCTATTCTACAGACTTTCAAATATCTTTTCTTAAAAAAAGTCTCAAAAGTACTTTTAGTCCCCAAATTTCAAAGCTATATATCTGTATTAATTCCAAATTGATCTTGTAGTTTTCTCTATTTTCCCCCAAAGCAATTAATTCACCACTTTTCTTTTCCTGAGGGAGTGGGTCAAAAACTTCCCTTCCCTTTCTCATTGTGGAGGATTCTTTGCTTTGGGCATTCTTTTTTCCAGGAGAGTAGTATTAAGATCATAAAAAGAGGATAAAGTCTCCATCCACACCGCAAAAATCTGGAGGCTTTGAAAGCCCCCTAGAGGTTATTCCCCAAACAGGTGGTGTGAGGAGCAGAATAGTGAAGTGAGGACAAGCGTAGTAATGAAGGTTCCTGGTAATGTTTGGTCAGAGGAGCGAATTTTACAGACATTAAGGGGCGTTGTTCCAGACCAAAGGGTATATGTGATAGATATGAGGGTAGATGAGGATTCCCCCCATTTTTATGTACTGCTGGAATGGAAACAGAGTGTCCCAGAGTGTTTTCAGGTTCAAAGTCTGCAACTAACAGAAGATACCAGGGTGGGGGTGATTTTTCCCACTGTATGACCAAACCACTAGGCCAGAAGAAAGAAAAGTGTGTTTCCCTATCTACGGGGGTAGCAGGAGTAGGGGCACCCAGAGGATAGGGAGAAAACTGCGTTCATTTGCCCATTGGGATTTTATGAATTCAATCGAATGCCACAATGGTTGTCAGGGGCCCCAGCGACCTTTCAAAGGCTTATGGAATGGACAGTGGGGGACATGAACCTGATAGAGGTGTTGGTCTATTTAGACAACATCATTGTCTTTGGGGAGACACTTGAGCAGCATGAGGAGCGTTTAGAGAAGGTATTGACAAGGCTCCAGGAGGAGGGGCTGAAATTGTCATTAGAAAAATGCCAATTTTATCAGCCATCTGTCACCTATCTCAGGCATGTCGTCTTGGCCAAGGGAGTGGCAACGGACCCTGCTAAACTTGAGGCTGTGATTTCTTGGCCTAGGCCCCAGAGTGTTGCTGAACTGCGGTCGTTTTTGGGGTTTTGTTCATATTATCGGAGATTTGTGGAGGGGTTTGCTAAGATAGCTCGCCCGCTTAATGAGTTGTTAAAAAATGAGGAGGTAGATAACACAGTGGGTTGCTCGAATCAAATCCATAACACTAGTGGGCCCAGGAAGTCCTGAGAATCTATTCAGGTAGAATGGACTGAGCGTTGTGAACAGGCTTTTGATCAGCTGAAACACAGGCTTACAAACACCCCAGTTTTAGCTTATGGCAACCCCAATTGGCCATACGAATTACATGTAGATGCCAGTTGGGATGGCCTTGGGGTGGTGTTATATCAGGAACATGATCAACGTTTAAAGCCCATTGCATATATCAGTAGGGGTTTAACCCCCAGGGAAAAGAATTATCCCACCCATAAACTGGAGGTTTTGGGACTCAAGTGGGCAGTTGTGGATAAGTTGAGGGATTATTTGTATGGGGCCGAGTTTGAAGTTAAAACGGACAATAATCCACTTACGTATTTACTCACCACTGCTAAACTTGATGCCATGGGGCATCGGTGGTTGGCTGCCCTATCTGGGTTTAGGTTTGGTTTAAAATATCATCCAGGTGTGTGGAACATTGATGCAGACGCTTTGTGAAGGAGGCCCCAGGGTCCAGGAGCAGGCACTAGGGAATGGGTACAATTGCCCCCTGATGGTATCCAAGCGCTGTATCGAGGGGTTGAGCATCGAGCTAGGGGAGCAATTGGGGCTGAATCAGTGGGGGTTACCATCGCAGGTGTCCCCAAATTATACTGCAATCCTATTCAGATCAGAGGGGAGAGTAGGTTTGCCCTGACTAAGAAAGATCTGTGGAGGGACCAGGTGGAAGATCCCCTCTGTGGTTTGATCAGAAGAGCTCTAAGAGGTGGTCAGCGGAAGGTTTTACTCACCGATGTACCGAGAGGAGCACGAGTGTTGCACAAGGAGTGGGACCGCGAGATGGAGTAATCTATTGAAGGGGTTTTTCAGATGGAGAAATTCTTCGTACACTACGGGCTACCTCAGCACATACATTCTGACCAGGGGAGAGATTTTGAAAGTAGGCTGGTCAAGCAACTGTTGGGCTTGTTGGGTATTCGGAAGTCCTGCACCACTCTGTACCACCCGCAAGGCGATTCGCAGCCTGAGAGATTTAACCGCACTCTCTTGGATATGTTGGGAACCCTCACCGAAGTGCAGAAACAGCATTGGACCCAACATGTCTCCACCGTGGTGCACGCCTATAACAGCACAAGAAGTGACATTACTGGGTATTCCCCATATCGGCTAATGTTTGGCAGGGAACTCGCTTGCCGGTGGACCTGGCTTTTGGTACCTCAATGGATGAGACCTCTTTGAAGTTTCACCGTAATTATGTGGACAGGTTGAGGAGGAGCTTAAAAGGGGCCTATGAAAAAGCCACAGAGGCCGCATGGGTCTGGGAGCGGCGTAACAAGAGGAATTATGATCTGAAAGTAAGGGTCCAGGATTTACAGCTTGGGGACCGAGTGCTGTTAAGAAATTTGGGCCCCGCAGGGAGGCACAAATTGGCTGACCAGTGGGGCTCCCAGTTGTATGTGGTTAGTGAGAAACTGCCGGGGTTGCCAGTATACCAAATACAACGGGAGAGGAGCACAGGACATTCAAAAGTATGGCACCGGAACCATCTATTGCCTTTGCACTAGGCAGTATGAGCTATCCAGCCAGTTCCCGTAGATGAGCCCTGTGTAGTGGGAAGGGGAGTGGGAACCAGGGCGAAACCTGCCTCGTTTCTAGAGAAGGATGTAGAAGATTCTGAAGAAGAAGTGGGGGGTATGGTTATCAGGGGACCTGGGGAGTGTGCCCCAGGCTGTGGGTGGTGAGGTGGAGTTAGAACAGCCAGGGTTTGATGGTTTGGAATCCGTGCCTAGAATTTGCGAACAGGAGGAAACCCCTCAGAGAGTTGAGGTTAGAGATCCATCTGGGGAATGGCCAGAACAGGATGGAGTGTTGCCCCCAGATATTGTAGAGACAGGGGAATGGCTGGAGGTGGATCCAGCTACTCTACGGGGTCGGCAACCGCCAGTGTCAGAGGTGGTGTTGTCAGTCCCGGGTACCTCCAGGGGTGGGGGGTCACCAGAGGACGGCGCCCACGATACTGTTGAACCTAAGGTGCAGAGACCGAGGCAGGTGATATGCCCAGTGAAGAGGTTAACATATGATGCACTAGGACACAGTGTAGAGAAAGAGTGACGCCCGCTCCTGATAATATAGATGCCGAGTAGGAAAGTTACCTATTCTTTGGGGGACCAAAGATATTGTTAGGTGGGGGGAGTGTGTAGCGAAGCTGTCTGAGAATATTTGCAGGAGCTTGGTTGGGAAGGGAGAGATTGGGATAGCTGCTGCTGGCTTTGGGTGTGGCCGGCATGGGTGGAGGAGAAGATAAAAAAGAGAAAGAGAGGAGAGGCTGGGTGTGGGTATTGCAGTTCGTCAGGTGAAGGTAAAGGGACTGGAAGTTTTATTTGTTTTATTTGTTTCCTTCATAACGAGGATATTTTAAACAGAGGTTAGAGTGGGAGAGAGAGTGTGTGGTTTTATTGCTTCCTTTGTAAGGAGGATATCTCAAATGGAGGCAAGAGAGAGATTGTGTGGAGAGGAGTTGGCAGAGGCTCCTAGCCTCAGATTTTAATAATAATAAAGATAAAGGGGAGGAGACAGTTTGATGCTGAAACCTGACTGAAGGAGAAGCAACAGAAGAGCGAGGAGAGACTGGTGGTGGCTATTGCTGCTGCGAAGCCTGGAAACTATTTGGACTGTGACTATCGCTGCTGGTACAGGTTTTAAGACATTGTGTGTATTACATGTTCCATTTTCAGGGCTTTGCCGCATAGTGTTTCTAGATGTATGATGCAGTGATATGGTGTCAGCTCACCAGTGCAATTCTCGCTCTTCATTTTTCCCCGCATCCTTCCTACTAATCCACTCTTTTCTCCGCACATTGAAGGTGCTCCATCTGTTGTGAGTCCTATAAGTTTGTCCCAGGGCAGTTTCATATCATTTATACTTTTGGATACTGCTTCAAATATGTCCTTTCCGGTGGGTTTTGGGCTTTGTGGCCCTGGACCATGGAGCAAGAACTTCCCCTTTGTACTTTTAGTCCAGATCTTTGCTAGTGGTGAATTCTGGGAGTTGAAGTCCAGCTGTCTTAAAGTTACAAAGATTGAGAGAGATGAGGCTCAATTGTTGTATGTTTACTGGGTTTTCAGTTTGTGGGGATGCTTCCCCAGAATGATATGGTCTTGGAGCACCCAAAGGAACAGGAGTCCCTCAGTCTCTCCTGCCTGCATATCCTCCCCTCTCTTCCTAGCTGACAACACGCAAGGGGTTAAGGGGCCAGAAGGCTGTGCCAGACTGGCCATTTGGTGAGGCTCACTGTCTCCAGAGCATGGTGTGAAGCCTCTGTGGAGTCGACACTAACGAGTGGGGGGGAGGGGGTGAGAACAGCATCTGGGGTGGCAGAGAAGACCAGCTACCTGCACCGACAGCCTTTCCCTCCTTGTACCTGGCTTGTCAACGGGCAGAGTTCCGCCAAACATCTGACCAGTTGTGGGGCCAGGTTGCCTAACAGCTGTTCGGCACAGGGAAGCAGCAGGACACTGGCTGCTTGCAGCTTGGCCCGATCAAAGCAGGGAAGGTCATGGAGCTGGGAGACTGCAGCATGTCCTGCCTAGCTGCTCTTATCACTTTGTGTACCAGATGCTGGTTAGGTGGGTGGGGGGTGGGGTCCGGCTGGGGAATGTATATGTAAGGTGCTGGGAGGCGATTGCTCCCAGCGCTGACTTTGTTTGTTGTTTATGTAACTAAACGCATGCCAGAAGTTTCTTGATTAAATCCAACCACCTGTGAACTCATCGACTTGTGTCCTTTTGGAGCCAGCAGGGAGCAGCTGAGACTTTCCCTTTCCAGTGGTGAATGCCAAAGCCTTAACTACCAGAGGGATCCTTGCTATCCCTCTCAGGCCATGTGAGGACCCTCAGACAGCAGCACGTCTGCCTGGAACCCTGCCCTGCCCCGTCCAGCCCAACCCATCTCCGCTTCCCCAACCAAAGAGGTGCATGGCCACACTTACCTCTTCCTCAAGGCTGCTGTCAGTGCCGCCACGGGGCTGCAGGCCTCCTGTGCGCAAATGTGCTGCAGGCGGGGCAGGCCGAGCATGGCTAATGGGACGCCTAGCAGGCTGCGATGGCAGCTTCCTCCGGTTTGGCGGCCTTCCTGGGCTAGAGGAGAGCATAGGGGCAACAGGGTTGTTTCCAGAGGTGGCACATGGCAGGGGTGGCTTGGCTGCAGCCCCCTGTGCGCAAATACACTATAGGTGGGACAGGCTTACCATATGCCTGGTGGGCTGTGATGGCAACTTCACTTCTGGACTCACGACCTTCCCGGGCTGGCAGAGGGTGGTGAAGCTCCTGTTGCTGTTGTTGTTGCTGCTGCTGCTAAGTAGCAGAGTAGCCCAACTGTTGGGTCCTGAGGTGTGAGAATGCGCTGCAGGGATCAAGCGCAGCTTATTGGACATCCCTGGCCATCACTGCAGGCCAATCAGTGGTCAAGGGGCCAATGAGCTGCAACTGTTGCAGGGCTCCACCAGCCCACATGCGCTTGCCTCCTCCTGGCACCAAGGTGGTGGGGGCCGGACCGTTGTCATTTCCAGGACAGGTGTCCAGGCCACATCCAATCATATGGTGGGCCATTTTTGGCCCCGGGACTTGTGTTTGACATGTCTACTGCATAGGCTGAAGGGATTTTTTTTGGCATGGTACAAAGTGCACCTATTTAGAGAAGAGGTCGGTTATCACCCAAATTATAGTGTTTCCTGCACATTCAGGTAGCTCCACTATAAAATCCATTGAAATTTCTTTCCATGGTGCTTTAGATTCTGCCACTGATTGGAGGAATCCCATGGTTTTCCTTTGGTGCCTATTTGTGGAGGCACAAACGGGGCAGCTGGCTACATAGCTCTCTTTGTCCTTCTTTAGTAAGGGGCACTAGAACTGGCATTTCACAAGGTGAAGAGGTGACAGGGGCTGCCAGTTGTTGAGATGGGATGAGTGGTTTAATGATTTCAGGTTTAGAGCTATTATACTGTGGCAGTCTGGAAAGGGCATTGGCTCATTTTTTTTTCCGCCTGGGAGGTGTATTAATGTGAAATTGAATTGGTTGAAATATTGACCCCAATGGACCTGTTTGGGGAATAACCTCTAGGGGGCTTTCAAAGCCTCCAGATTTTTGCGGTGTGGATGGAGACTTTATCCTCTTTTTATGATCTTAATACTACTCTCCTGGAAAAAAGAATGCCCAAAGCAAAGAATCCTCCACAATGAGAAAGGGAAGGGAAGTTTTTGACCCACTCCCTCAGGAAAAGAAAAGTGGTGAATTAATTGCTTTGGGGGAAAATAGAGAAAACTACAAGATCAATTTGGAATTAATACAGATATATAGCTTTGAAATTTGGGGACTAAAAGTACCTTTGAGACTTTTTTAAAGAAAAGATATTTGAAAGTCTGTAGAATAGGCTTCAATTTGGAAAGCTGGAAGACTATGTCAATGACATCTAGTGGTGAATCACGGCACTACAATTTATTATGTTAAAGGAAACTTGGTTTGAAGCCTGGACTTAGATAAGATTCTTTGTTGTTCTTGGAAACTCACTTTTGCAGACTGCAGACTGGGAAAAGGGGGAAAAACTTTAGGGCTGCTTATCTATGTTGGAAACTCTATTGGACTATAAAGACTACATACAAAAACAAAATGGGTGTTTCATACTTAGCCTCAAATGGTAAAAAACCATCTTTAAAACATGTCTCTGAAGCCCCCAACTTGATATACCAACAAGAAAATATTAATGAATCTTGAAAGAAATTCCTTCTATGTTGACATCAATCCAAGAGACAATTGTTTTAATTTATGATGAGACTAAAAATAATGCAAATGAGATAAAAGAACAATTTTCTAACATAAACTTACAAATTCAGACAATGATTACAAAGAGGGAACTAGTAACTCAGAAAACAGAAGGAAAATTAGAAGAAAGAGATCCAAAGATGAAGGACATAAAGGAAGGAATTATCAGATAGATAAAACCAAATGAAAAATTAGAAGATGCAGTGATAACACCAGAAATGGAAAAGACATAGTACTTGTCAAGATTTCAGAACACATTTGAGGATAAGGAAGAAGAGCTGATTGAACGGATGGTAAAGCTGTTAGGAGAAATACTGAATATTGACAAACAAGAAATGAAAAGACAAACTGAAGGAGAAGGATGGAGGCTGTTTAATGAATGTAAATGGGTTGAGCGTTCTTCAATCATATTTTCTTCCTCAATCCAAATAATATATAAAAAACAGAGGAAGAATTACTTGATGATTCAAATGCACTGACTTGGAAAGTTATTTGGCAAAGGAAGAAAGCTAGAGTAAGACTGCAAAAAATAGAGGTTTTGACTTATTAGATGGGATATTATACTATTAAACATATGTTTGAATATGGTTAAGAAAATAGATAACTGTTAGAAATAAAAGTATTATAATTAGAAGGATAGGATTTCTAACTAGAATATTATACTTTGTTATGAGATGGGAAATATGAAAATTCTAAAAGGGTTTGAATAAGGGAAGCTTTTGGTTACCCAAATATAATTTATTATGAGAAAATTATAAGTGATAAAGATATTTTGAACATTGATGGAAAATTAAAATGTTTTAAAAGTGGGAGAAACAGGATATTATTGAACAAATGGATTTTAAGTGCAAATGCAATTGAGATATGTTTTGGCTAGAAAAGATAATATAAACTGACACTATTGATATTATGTATAATACGAGAAAAATGTGATGAAGATGTCTATATTTAACTGTATATGTATTAACAGTAACAAGAATTATATTTGCCCAGTGTGGAAAAATGCATACCACCAGAAGAAGAGAGGATCAAGGAAGCACTGGATGGAGTAGTATTGGAACTAGACTGAGAAAGTTAATATGTACCACTGAATTACCAATGGACCAAGACAACACATTGTTTATTAAGTACTCATGATTATAAAAATAGAAAATTAATAAAATATGCATATATATAAAAAGAAAAGGCCACCCTGGTTCTGTCTCTCCAGCTTTCATATCAGTAGTGATTAAAATTGTTCATCCTCAAAATTGATTTGGATTTCGTATAAGAACAGCATATTTCTGCTGTTCACAGGGATCATCAGGAAGGATTAAAAATGTCAAGGTAGCATCCATGCCCATGTCACTGAAGTCTCACCCTGTTTAACCTGCAGCAGTGTATGTGGTTCTAACTACCATCTTGGCCTTTTTGATCCCTGTTACAGATGCCTCTGCTACTATTTATTAAATCAGGCCTTCTTTGGACAAGCTTCAGCATTAGCCTGAAAAGAAAAACCATTGCTGTTTTAAATTTTATGAGTGGATTCCTTAAAGCAGTGCCCCCCAACCTTTTGGGCACCAGAGACTGGTTCTATGGAGATAGGTTTTTCCACAGATTGGAGGGGATGTGGTTTCATGTGCTGCCTGCATCCCGTGGATGGGGCTTCACCTGTTTTCTGGCATGCCATGGACCGGGGGATGGGGATCCCTGCCTTAAAGCTACTACTTTTCCAATAGAAGTCTTTTTAATGATTAGCAGAAAAATGCCAGTGTTCATAACATCCCTGCTTCACTGGTTGTCTAGCAGCTCTTCTGGACCCAATGATAGAGATTCTTAGTGCAATTATCTTGGTCTGCTTTTTTCTGTTCCTTTCTGGACCTCAGACATAATATGAGATGGAAATAATACAGTTTTGGCAGCTTAGAAAACTTCAGAGAGGACTTCCGGTTCCGGGTCGCGGCGCCTCTAGTCGTACAAGGAGACTCGTCTCCTCGTCGGCTAGCCTCCCTTTGTCGGTAGACCCTTATGCGGGTCTAAAGTCGCCCTGGAGGGTGCGACTTCTGTTGAGGATGCTTTGCTCGGCCGCGGAGGAGCAGTAGCTCCTCCAGCTGTCCGGGCCAGACTCTGAGGGCCAACGGAGAAGAAGATTGGCCAGTAAAATGGCTGACCACCTAGCCACAAGAAACCGCAAGTCACAGAACAGCTAATCTTTGAACCCACCGTGGTGAATCCGGGTGAGATCTTTCTTTTTTTCCCCTCTCTTTTTGCTTTCTATCTTTTTTGCCTGTAAGAGCCCCGTTGGAAATATTTCCCTGGCTTGGAAAGGCAGCTTCTACGTGTCTGGGAAGAAAGGCAAACAAAAGAATAGGACGAAGCCTTAAAAACTATGTTTTCTTTATACAAGTATATTTTGGGGTACTGGAACAAAGTCCTTTTCCTAAGAACTTTATTATCAGCCTATGTTGGTGTTTTTTTTAAATATTTCTTCCTCTATTTTTCCCTGTAAAAATAGAAAAAAAGGGATGAGGGAGGAAAAAAGAAAAAAATTGAAATGAATGATATTTGAAAAAGATTTTTTAGCTTACTGAGGACATCTACTGGTTAAAAGCTAATATGGCAATTGGAGAGGAGATGATTTCTTTATGAGAAAGTTAATTTGATGAAGTTGAACAACTTTTATAAAATGGAGCTACACTCACATTTAAACTGCAAACTTATTTTGGAAAAGATCTATGAGACCAAAGTGGAAATATGTGTTATAATGAAAGAACTTACTACAGAATTAAGAACTAGAATTTCTTCTTCAAACTCCAAAATTGACTTTCAGACTATACCTGATTCGTCTATAAAACAGATTACACAAGGAGAGGACTTAACTGAAAATAAAGAGAACTTGATTTTGCCTTATAAACAATTTACTTATGATGCTGAGAACCAGAAAAAGCAAAGACTGGGACTTCAAATCTTAAAGCCACAAGTTCTCATGGTTAAGAAAATTAGAGGGCCAATGCAAAGATCAAGATGGCTTTTACTGATCCAAATACTACTACAAGCAATAAAAAAGACTTATCAGCTGGAAGGGAAGCCTTGCTATGGAAACCTACTTGGCATTTGAAAAAACCTAGAATAAGACTAAAAAAAAGAGTGAATATTAAAGTGTTATGTAATGAACTAAATGCTATCTAGAATTATGGACTGATTTAAGGACTAAGATTACGAGTCAGATGTGCGATTAAGGGAAGATATATAAGACTTACCTATATGAAAATTACTGATGATTTATTTGTTTGATGACTAACAAATTGAAATAATCTAAAGTTTGATGCTATGTGGTCAGTTTAGAGAGATTGATTGATGGATTAGACAGCTTTAGAATAGATTACTATTTTAACTTAAAAAGGAGATATTTTTGGTAATGGATTAAAGGTAATTTAGAATTATGGATTGATTTTAAGATTAAGATGGTGAGTTAGAAGTAAGAGAAAAAGGGGTGATTAATGAAATATATATTAAATGGATTAAGATTATGTTTTTTTTTCTTTTCTTTTCTTTAGGACAATAGGGTTACTTGCAAGAAATTTTTTATGTAATTTTCAGTTAATCTAATAAAATGATTTGTTTGTTTGATAATATGGATGTTATTAGTTATGATAGATTATCATTTCAACTTAAAAAGGAGATATTTTTAGGTAATGGATTAAAGGTAATTCAGAATTATGGATTGATTTTAGGATTAAGATTGTGAGTTAGAAGTAAGAGAAAAAGGGGCGATCAATGAAATATATACTAAATGGATTAAGAATATGTGTTTTTTTTCTTTAGGACAATAGAGTTACTTGCAAGAAATTTATTATGTAAATTTGAGTTAACAAAATAAGATGATTTGTTTGTTTGATAAGATGGATGTTATTAGTTATGATAATTAATTGGATGTAATTTGAAATCGAAAGGATGTAATTTGAAATCGAAAGGACTTAAGGTTTGATTTTCTCTTGTTAGTAAAAAGAAATTGATTAATTGATAGACTAGATACGTATAGGATAGACTAATACTTTATTTTAATTAAGGGATATTAGTGGAAGAATTAAATGAAATTTATGAAAAAATCAAGGAACTAGAATATATTTGGAAGGGATACCCAAATTGATAAGGTTTACATTTAAAGTTAATTTGACTATGGTAGTATAAATTTCTAAAAGTTTTAAAAACAGGTATAGGTTGATTAAATTTAAGCTAGACTGAACTATTTTTAATAGGTTATGCTATCTAAGGGAATAAGAGAGGGAATACTAGATGTATTGATTGAAATATGTATAAATGCTTTGGTTTTGGATGTTTGTTTGCCCTAACACTACGATGTGCCTTGAGCATTTTTTTCTGTAAAAATTAAAAAACCAATAAAATTTATTTTAAAAAAAGAAAGAAAACTTCAGAGGAAGGCAACAAAGAAGATACAGGGATGGTGGACATCTCTATCATGAAAGGCTGAAGGAATTTCAGATTTCAGCCTGGAGAAAAGAAGGCCAATGGAGTAAATGAGATATCAGGGTTCAGGTGCCAGAGAAGTATTTTCCATTGTCATAGAAATGAGGAGCAGAAACAATGGATCTACACTGAAGTCATTTAGACAATTTCCTGACAGTAACATCTGTACATCAATGGAATAGCTGACGTGCAAAAATTGTGCATTCTCCATCTCTGGATGTTTTTAGAAGAAGCTCTCCAAGATGTTTTATTGGTTTTCTACACATTAACAGAATAACAGAGTTGGAAGGGACCTTGGAGATCTTCTATTCCAACCCCCTGCTTGAGCAGAAAGCTCTAAACCAGTGATGGTGAATCTTTTAGAGACCGAGTGCCCAAAAACTCGCCCCGCCCCCACTCCACACCCTCCCCCGCCCCTGCCCTGCCCCCCATCCCTGCCCTGCCTGCCCGCAGGGCCACTCACCGCCTTCAGGGCCTGCGCAGATCGCCCAGGCAGCCCAGCAGCGCTATGGTGGTCACGCCTTCTGCCCGCGCCCTGCAGTATCAACTGTGCACAATGGGGTGTGAGGGTGTGTGTCTACACTGCCTAGCTGCCATGTCCTTGGCTGCGCTGCTCCGTGTGGGCCACGCTCAGGGCGACTCTCCTTCAGGGGGGCTGCTGGAGAGAAGAGGGTCACGGAGGGAGGCGAGGCTGGGGCAATGGCACGTGTGCCCACAGAGAGGGCTCTGAGTGCCCCCTCTGGCACCCGTGCCATATGTTCACCACCACTGCTCTAAATCATTCTGAACAAGTGCTCACTATTCTCCTCCCCTTTTTTGTCTCTCCTTCCGAGCTGCTTCCATGTGTCCGTTTTCCATCAAACTCCATCAACCGGCACATAGACCTCCTACTGGCATACCAGACCCTTAGAAAGTGGGAGAGTCAACGTTGCAATCCACAGAGTAGATGGCCACCCCTCACAGTGCAAAAGCAAGATCATGATTTTACAAATGGGGAAACTGCGATCCCTAGGGAAGACAGCGAACCGGAAAAAGGAGAGGGGGGCAGGGAATATTACAACGAGATAGCAATAGGCAGGACTGGAGTGACAGGGCTATGGGGGAGGCAGTAACAGCTGCTATGGGAGGGGACGAGAAACTAACAATGTGTCAAGATCAGGTGTGAAAAAGGGACGCACGGAAGCAGCTCGGAAGGAGAGACAAAAAAGGGGGGCGAGAATAGTGAGCTGGAAGATCTTAACAGCTGCTCCTTGCAGGATTGGGGAGAGAGAGCTATGGGTGAGCAATGGCGGCCGTAGGGGAAGATGACAGCCGTACAGGGCATTTGAAATGCAGATTCAGAGATCGCAGATTCAGAGATCACGTTTGAAATGCAGATTCAGATATATATATATATATATGTTTTCTGAGGTTTTCGCGGGTGTTTGTATGTAGGTCTTTGGTTCTTTGGGTTTTCTCCCATGTAGAATTTGAAGTCCCACGTAGAATGGCGACGTTTCGATGAAGTCCCATTCGTCATCTTCAGGCTGGTGCTTTCAGCTTCGTGCTTCTAGGAGCAATGTGTGATTGTAGCTGTTTCTTCCTTTTAACTGCCAGTGGGGGTTTGAACTGATTGGCTGGGAGCTCGGCTGTGTTCTGATTGGGTGGAGGTGTGTTCTGATTGGTTAGGGGCTTGGCTGTGCTCTGGATGGGGGGTTGGCTGCGATCTGATTGGCTGGGGGAGTGTTCTGTTTGGGTGGGGGCTTTGTTGTGCTCAGGTTAGTCTGAGTTACAGGGGGATTAGAGATGGTGAGCTGCATAGCTGTTTGGCTTCGCGTTCGTGGTCGTGCCTCATCTTCATGGTGGGTGTCAGTTTGCTTCATGTATGGATTGGAGGGGTTTAAGATGGCTAATGATGCAGCTGTGGTCTGGCTTCTGGTTTGTGGTCATGCCTCATCATCGGTGTGGGTTTGGGTTTGCTTTTTGCCTGGATGTGTGGTGGTGACATCCTGTGTGGTTTTCGTGAGTGTAGGTCTGGTGTCATTCTTTGTGTTATGGACTCGTTTGTCAATAAGGGCAGATTTCCAAATGGCTGGTAGGCGGGAAGTATCATCTCGTTTGTTCATGCTGTGAGGGCGTTTTTCTATCTCAATGGCTTCTCTGATTATTCTGTTATTAAAGTGTTCAGTTTTGGCAATAGTTCTGGTCTTTTTGAAATCAATTTCATGTCCTGCGGCTTTAAGGTGTCGGACCAGGGAAGAAGTTGGTTCCTCTTTTTTGACTGAGTTTTTGTGTTCTTCAATGCGTGCACTTATTCTTCTGTTAGTTTGTGGTCGTGCCTCATCATCGGTGTGGGTTTGGGTTTGCTTTTTGCCTGGATGTGTGGTGGTGACATCCTGTGTGGTTTTTGTGAGTGTAGGTCTGGTGTCATTCTTTGTGTTATGAACTCGTTTGTCAATAAGGGCAGGTTTCCAAATGGCTGGTAGGCGGGAAGTATCATTATTATTATTATTATTATTTATTAAATTTCTATGCCGCCCTATTCCGGAAACTCAGTGCACTTATTCTTCTGTTAGTTTGTCCGATGTATGTGGTGGGGCAAGCAGTACATGGGATTTCATATACTCCTTGATTTTCTAACTCAATTTTGTCTTTAGGGTTTCTTAGGATGGTGGATATTTTTCTGTTTGTGCAGAATGCTGCCTTGATGTTATGTTTGTGTAGGATTTTGCTGATCTTGTCTGTGGTGCCTTTTATGTATGGGAGGAGGGCTTTGCCATTTTTTGTTCTCTGTCTTGGATTTTAGTGGGACTTTCTTTTTGGATCAAGTTGGAAATCTTATTTCTTGGGAATCCGTTGGATGTTAGTATATTAGTGAGAGTGTGTAGTTCGGTTTTTAGGTGTTGTTCGTCAGCTGGAGATGAGTGTCTTGGCTACGGAGTTGATCTGTGCTGGGTGGTGGTGTGAGAGTGCGTGCAGATAGCGGTTTGTGTGTGTTTTCTTCTGGTAGATGGTGTGTCCTAGGGAGCCATTGGATTTCTTGTAGACTAAGACATCCAGGAAGGGAAGTTGGTTATTAGCTTCTGTTTCCATGGTGAACTGTATTTTGGGGTGTAGGCTGTTGAGGTGTGTAAGGAAGTTGTCCAGTTTTTCTTTCCCATGTGGCCAGATTACGAAGGTGTCATCTACGTATCTCAGCCAGAGTTTGGGTTTGTGATCAGATTTTTCTAGAGCTTGGGTTTCAACGTGTTCCATGTAGAGGTTTGCAATGACAGGTGAGAGAGGTGATCCCATGGGTGCTCCTTCTATTTCTTTGTATGTTTGGCCATTATAGATGAAGTATGTGTTGGATAGACAGTGGTTGGTCAGATCTAGGATGTGTTTGGGGGGGTTATATTTGTTTTGGATAGCTGTTAAGGCTTCTTTGATTGGCACTTGGGTGAAGAGGGATATGACACCGAAGCTAACGAGTAGGTCGCTGGGCTGTAAGTTTTGTTTCTTTATGATCTCTATGAACTGGAATGAGTTTGTTACGTGTGAGGTGATGGATTCTGCATAGGGCTGTAGTTGTTTGGCGAGAAATTTGGCTAAATTTTGTAGAGGTGAGCCTATGGAGCTGACTATGGGTTTAAGTGGGGTTCCTTCTTTGTGTATCTTGGGGAGACCATGGAGCTTAGGGCATCTGGATGATTTCTCTCTGGGAATGATTCTTTGCTGGATCTCTTCACTAATGGGGGAGGCTTTTATTTTGGATCTAGTGGTTTTTTCCAGGTAGGTGGTGGGATCTGTGTTTAGGGGTTTGTATGTGGAGTCTTGGAGTAGGTTGGTTAATTTGGTTTGGTAGTCAGATGTATTCATGACCATCGTGGCGTTGCCCTTGTCTGCTGGTAGGATTATTATGCTGGTGTCTTGTTTCAGGTTAAGTAGTACTGTCTGCTCCTCTTTGGGTAAGTTGCTTTTGGGTGGCTTGCTGGTGCAGAGTATGTTGGTGATTTCGAGTCTGATTCTGTTAGCGTCGTCGGGGTTGATTTTGGTCAGGCTGGTTTCAACTCCGCATATAATGGTTTCAGTGGGGATGTGTTTGGGAGCGACTGCAAAGTTGAATCCTTTGGAAAGGACATTGGTTTCGGCTTTGGTGAGGATCCTATCTGAGATGTTATGCACTGTTTGTTTCATGTGTGGCTGTGAGGGAGGAGGGGTTTGTTTCTGGTGTTCTTGTAGTCTTCGGAGTTTGTTGGTGTGTGTGTCTGTCTTGAAGGTGGTCTGTGTTTCGGCTCTCCAGACGGCGAGTTGTTTGGATTTGTCCCAAAGTGCGGGGTGGATCTTGTTGCTGAGTTTGAGGTGAAGTGTGAGGAGATCTTTGTTGATTCGGTCTAGGAGGAATATTTTTGTGTGAAGTTCATTTCTGATTAGGGCTAATTCTGTTCTTTTCAGGATGCGTTTGGTGGCTGCAGAGTTGGAGTGGAATTTCAATGCACCAGCCTGAAGATGACGAATGGGACTTCGTCGAAACGTCGCCAAGACACTTCAAATTCTACGTGGGAGAAAACCCGAAGAACCAAAGACCTACATACAAACACCCGCGGAAACCTCAGAAAACAAATATCATACCTCTACGGGGAGGAAATCCACCATCTGACCAAGACCTATGAAAAACTCGAAGTCCAAAGAGCTTCCATTTTATGTGACCTCGCATTCCTACGCAACTTCCAAGATCAAAATTTAATCCCCACATGCTTCCAATTGAAATTCCACTCCAACTCTGCAGTAATGTACTAGCATCCAACGGATTCCAAAGAAATATGATTTCCAACTTAATCCAAAAAGAAACTCCCACTAAAATCCAAGACAGAGAACAAGAAAATGGCAAAGCCCTCCTCCCATACATAAAAGGCACCACAGACAGAATCAGCAAGATCCTGCACAAACATAACATCAAAACAGCATTCTGCAGAAACAGAAAAATATCCACCATCCTAAGAAACCCCAAAGACAAAATTGAGTTAGAAAATCAAGGAGTATATGAAATCCCATGTACTGCTTGCCCCACCACATACATCGGTCAAACCAACAGAAGAATAAGTGCAGTACCGACATCATAAGGGCTTAAAGCAGGTCGATAACAAATGACCACACACAAACATTCCAAACATCCATACCCAACGAAACACACACACACACACAGCAACCCTACACCAAAGAAACTATACAATCCAAGAGGCTGCCTTCTTTAACAGAGACGATTTCACAGTTTCCTAAAAAGGGGGAGCGAGGGCAGGCAAATCATTCACATGATCCATGAGGGCATCTGTTTTCTCTCCTTACAGATCCAGTCCCGCAGCTCCTGCACACGATGGAGCGAGATGAGCCCCCAGGCTGCACTTCACAGAAGGAATCCAGCCGGCACAAGACTGAGCACAAAGCCAGAAGAACCTCGCGCCAAACTGCTGATAGGCACGCTGGATCTACGCGCCAAACAGCTGACAAGCGTGACTTTTGAAAATGGTCTTGAGACTGACTGCTTTATACCTTTAAGAGCTTCTTAAGCACGCTATGTGCACATGCCTCACTACAACCGTTGTTTAACTGTTATGTAAATTTATGCTTATACTCCCCCCTTCTTATTTAGCCCTTTGTTCTGATGATGTTAACAGGTGTTAACGAAAGCTCAGCAATTAATAAAAAAAGGCTTTTACCTTACATCCCAGAGCTCTTTATTTTTATCTGATTGACTTTATATATATCCCATGTTCTCAATGCGTGATGTGCTGGGCAGAGTTCTATGTGCCAATTTATCGAGTTTTTATCGGAGAGCCAAGCCTTTTTAAGTAGGCGGCCTCCTTTAGTAGTGTCTCTGGATAGGTTTGTACATTGGTGAGGTCGAACTGATGACCGAGATTAGTTATACCTGTGAGTGCTGTTCACACCTTTTAACAGCAAGCTCGTGCTCCTGCACCCTGGTCTTTAGTCTTTTGGAGGTCTCCCCAACATAATTGCAGGGGCAGTCCTTCCAATTAATCCTGTATATCACCGACGATTTTTCTTCGTTGGGGAGTGGATCCTTGGGGCGCATGATCCTAGATCATAACTTCTGGTCCGATTTATGGGCCACCTTTATATTGTAGGGGGCTAGTAACCTAGCTGTTGCTTCAGACACATTGTTAATATACAGGAGGGGGACACGTACCTCCTGTGTTGGTGTCCTGCTGGTTTGTGAATTCTCCTGGGGTTTAGGTGGTGTGCTGTGACGTTTGATGAGCTCCACTGGATAGCCATTGTATTTGCAGACGTGGAAGAGATGGTTTCTTTCCTCTGCTCTTGCTTTCGCTGTACTGCAATGTTTCAACAATGTTCTGATGCAACTTGCCTTATGGGCCACTGGGTGGTTGCTCTTATAATGGAGGGTTCTGTTAGTATGTGTTGGTTTTTGGTACACCTTTGTATTTAGCGTTCCATCTGGCTAATGGCTGACTAGCACATCTAGGAAAGCCAAGGAACCATGATTCTCCTCCTCTGCTGTGGGCAACCACAGAAGCATGAGAAGGACGTTCGAAAGAAAAAGGGGGGAGGAAAGAACAACAAGCCCAGGACCCAACAAGGTGGGGATGAATGACAAGAGCAGAGGGGCAGAATCAAACACACAGTGCAATGACACCCCCATGAGGAGAAAACGAATACGATCCAGGTTGAATGAAAGAAATGAACTAGAACGAGAGTTGCAATGTGATGACTGGAGTGACATGAATGAAATAAACATCAAAAAAGGGGAAGAGGAGAGAGTAGGGACCATAGAAAGCAACAAAGACATAGAGTATGATTATGGAAACATGAGAAGGATGATGGAAGGAAAGGGGGAGGGAAAAACAGCAAGCCCGAAGCTCAGTAGGGTGAGAGTAAACAACTGGATACGTATGAAGGAAACAAATGACCAAAAAAGGGGGGAATGAACACACTGGTTTTGGAAGCCTGTGGCGGGCTAATAGATAATAGCATACACACAAAGGGGGAGGGTGGAGGAAGGGAACAATGGAGTAGCAACCTCAAAAAACACCAAGAAAACAGCCAATGCACGCCTCTCAGAAATCAAACAATCAGGGCCATTGGATGGACCAATGACGAGATCCAGGAGTCGTGCACAAAAACTGGCCAGTGCTATAAAAGAAACTCCCATCGACCTGTTTTAAGCCCAGATGATGTTGGTAGTGCTGACCGATGAAAGCTTGGCATTTGATTAAATGTTTTTAGTTTAAATTTTATCCTGGTGTTTTTTCCGGATCCGAACTCTCCCTCAAAAGTTAGGCCTCGGCACAGATTGCATTTGTTGGCAAATTGCCAATTAAGCATGAAAAGTGAAAATGTGAAACTGACCTCAAATTCGAAATGTATACATATATTCAGGTTCCCCACAAGTTGGGGAACCCGAAAAAACATGTTTTTTCCGGATCCGACCTCTCCCTCAAAAGTTAGACCTCGGCCTATATTGCATTTTTTGGCAAATAGCCAATTAAGCATGAAAAGCCAAAATGTGAAACTGACCTGAATTTCGAAATGTATACATACATTCAGGTTCCCCACAGGTTGGGGAACCCGAAAAACATTTTTCATGAAATCAGATATATATATTTCAATTGGAAGCATGTGGGGATTAAATTTTGATCTCGGCAGTTGCGTAGGAATGCAAGGTCACATAAAATGGAAGCTCTTTGGACTTCGAGTTTTTCATAGGTCCTGGTCAGATGGTGGATTTCCTCCCCATAGAGGTATGATATTTGTTTTCTGAAGTTTTCGCGGGTGTTTGTATGTAGGTCTTTGGTTCTTCGGGTTTTCTCCCACGTAGAATTTGAAGTGTCTTGGCGACGTTTCGACGAAGTCTCATTCGTCATCTTCAGGCTGGTGCTTTCGGCTTCTGCTTCTAGGAGCAATGTGAGATTTTAGCTGTTTCTTCCTTTTAACTGCCAGTGGGGGTTTGAACTGATTGGCTAGGAGCTCGGCTGTGTTCTGATTGGGTGGAGGTGTGTTCTGATTGGTTAGGGGCTTGGCTGTGCTCTGATTGGATGGGGGGTTGGCTGTGCTCTGATTGGATGGGGGAGTGTTCTGTTTGGGTGGGGGCTTTGTTGTGCTCAGGTTAGTCAGTGTTACAAGGGGATTAGAGATGGTGAACTGCACAGCTGCCTGGCCCCGCGTTCGTGGTTGTGCCCCATCTTCATGGTGGGTGTCAGTTTGCTTCGTGTATGGATTGGAGGGTTTAAGGTGGCTAATGATGCAGCTGTGGTCTGGCTTCTGGTTTGTGGTCGTGCCTCCTCATCAGTGTGGGTTTGGGTTTGCTTTTTGCCTGGATGTGTGGTGGTGACATCCTGTGTGGTTTTTGTGAGTGTAGGTCTGGTGTCATTCCCCGTGCTATGGACTCGTCTGTCAATAAGGGCGGGTTTCCAAATGGCTGGTAGGTGGGAGGTATCATATCATTTGTTCATGCTGTGTGGGCGTTTTTCTATCTCGATGGCTTCTCTGATTATTCTGTTATTAAAGTGTTCAGTTTTGGTGATAGTTCTGGTCTTTTTGAAATCAATTTCATGTCCTGTGGCTTTGAGGTGTTGGACCAGGGAAGAAGTTGGTTCCTCTTTTTTGACTGAGTTTTTGTGTTCTTCAATGCGTGCACTTATTCTTCTGTTAGTTTGTCCGATGTATGTGGTGGGGCAAGCAGTACATGAGATTTCATATACTCCTTGATTTTCTAACTCAATTTTGTCTTTAGGGTTTCTTAGGATAGTGGATATTTTTCTGTTTGTGCAGAATGCTGTTTTGATATTATGTTTGTGAAGGATCTTGCTGATCCTGTCTGTGGTGCCTTTTATGTATGGGAGGAGGGCTTTGCCGTTTTCTTGTTCTCTGTCTTGGATTTTAGTGGGAGTTTCTTTTTGGATTAAGTTGGAAATCTTATTTCTTTGGAATCCGTTGGATGTAAGTACATTAGTGAGAGTGTGTAGTTCGGTTTTTAGGTGTTGTTCGTCAGCTAGGCATTTGGTTCTTGAGATGAGTGTCTTGGCTACGGAGTTGATCTGTGCTGGGTGGTGGTGTGAGAGTGCGTGCAGATAGCAGTTTGTGTGTGTTTTCTTTGGTAGATGGTGTGTCCTAGGGACCCATTGGATTTCTTGTAGACTAAGACATCCAGGAAGGGAAGTTGGTTATTAGCTTCTGTTTCCATGGTGAACTGTATTTTGGGGTGTAGGCTGTTGAGGTGTGTGAGGAAGTTGTCCAGTTTTTCTTTCCCATGTGGCCAGATTACGAAGGTGTCATCTACGTATCTGAGCCAGAGTTTGGGTTTGTGATCAGATTTTTCTAGGGCTTGGGTTTCAACGTGTTCCATGTAGAGGTTTGCAATGACAGGTGACAGGGGTGATCCCATGGGTGCTCCTTCTATTTGTTTGTATTTTTGTCCGTTATAGATGAAGTATGTGTTGGATAGACAGTGGTTGGTCAGATCTAGGATGTGTTTGGGGGGGTTATATTTGTTTTGGATAGCTGTTAAGGCTTCTTTGATTGGCACTTGGGTGAAGAGGGATATGACACCGAAGCTAACGAGTAGGTCGCTGGGCTGTAAGTTTTGTTTCTTTATGATCTCGCTGAACTGGAATGAGTTTTTTACATGTGAGGTGATGGATTCTGCATAGGGCTGTAGTTGTTTGGCGAGAAATTTGGCTAGATTTTGTAGAGGTGAGCCTACGGAGCTGACTATGGGTCTAAGTGGGGTTTCTTCTTTGTGTATCTTGGGGAGACCATAGAGCTTAGGGCATCTGGATGATTTCTCTCTGGGAATGATTCTTTGCTGGATCTCTTCGCTAATGGGGGAGGCTTTTATTTTGGATCTAGTGGTTTTTTCCAGGTAGGTGGTGGGATCTATGTTTAGGGGTTTGTATGTGGAGTCTTGGAGTAGGTTGGTTAATTTGGTTTGGTCAGATGTATTCATGACCACCGTGGCGTTGCCCTTGTCTGCTGGTAGGATTATTATGCTGGTGTCTTGTTTCAGGTTAAGTAGTGCTGTCTGCTCCTCTTTGGGTAAATTGCTTTTTGGTGTCTTGCTGGTGCAGAGTATGTTGGTGATTTCGAGTCTGATTCTGTTAGCGTTGTCGGGGTTGATTTTGGTCAGGCTGGTTTCAACTCCGCATATAATGGTTTCAATGGGGATGTGTTTGGGAGCGACTGCAAAGTTGAATCCTTTGGAAAGGACATTGGTTTCGGCTTTGGTGAGGATCCTATCTGAGATGTTATGCACTGTTTGTTTCATGTGTGGCTGTGAGTGAGGAGGGCTTTGTTTCTGGTGTTCTTGTAATCTTCGGCCTAGTCGTTAGCTTCGATGTCATATCCCTCTTCACCCAAGTGCCAATCAAAGAAGCCTTAACAGCTATCCAAAACAAATATAACCCCCCCAAACACATCCTAGATCTGACCAACCACTGTCTATCCAACACATACATACATACATACATACATACACACACATATACATATACATATACATATACATATACATATACATATACATATACATATACATATACATATACATATACATATACATATACATATACATATACATATACATATACATATACATATACATATACATATACATATACATATACATATACATATACATATACATATACATATACATATACATATACATATACATATATACATATATACATATATACATATATATACATATATATACATATATATACATATATATACATATATATACACACACATATATATATATATACATATATACATATATACGTACATACATACACACACACACACACACACACACACACACACACACACACATATGTAGGTCTTTGGTTATTCGGGTTTTCTCCCACATAAAATTGGAAGTGTCTTGGCGACGTTTCGACAAAGTCCCATTCATCATCTTCAGGCTGGTGTTTTCCGCTTCCAACACCTTAAAGCCACAGGACATGAAATTGACTTTAAAAAGACCAGAACTATCACCAAAACTGAACACTTTAATAACAGAATAATCAGAGAAGCCATCAAGACAGAAAAATGCCCACACAGCATGAATAAATGAGATGATACCTCCTGCCTACCATCCATTTGGAAACCCACCCTTATTGACAAACGAGTCCCTAACACAAAGAATGACACCAGATCCACACTCACGAAAACCACACAGGATGTCACCACCACACATCCACGCAAAAAGGAAACCCAAACCCACACCGATGATGAGGCATGACCACAAACCAGAAGCCAGACCACAGCTGCATCATTAGCCACTTTAAACCCCTTCAATCCATACATGAAGCAAACTGACACCCACCATGAAAATGAGGCACAACCACGAACGTGAAGCCAAACAACAACAATGCAGCTCACCATCTCAAATCCCCTTGCAACTCAGACTAACCTGAGCAGAACAAAGTCCCCACCCAAACAGAACACTCTCCCATCCAATCAGAGCACAGCCAACCCCCCATCCAATCAGAGCACAGCCAAGCCCCTAACCAATCAGAACACACCTCCACCCAATCAGAACACAGCCAAGCTCCCACCCAATCAGTTCATACCCCCACTGGCAGTTAAAAGGAAGAAACAGCTATGATCACACATTGCTCCTAGAAGCACGAAGCCGAAAACACCAGCCGGAAGATGACGAATGGGACTTCGTCGAAATGTCCCGCAAGACACTTCCAATTTTACGTGGGAGAAAACCCGAATAACCAAAGACCTACATACAAACACTCACGAAAACCTCAGAAAACAAATATATATATTTAGCAAAGTATTCTGACAAGTGTCAGTCACATTCAGTTACTGAAGAGTATAACTGTCAGATTGGCCACAGCCTGCTCCCTAGCAAAGAATGACCCTTGACTCCATAGATGTTAGAGAAAAGGTAATTTTACTAGAGATGCTGAGTGCAGCACGAGCTAGGCAAGGTCTAAAGAAAAACCAAGTGAAAAGCATATATTAAAAGGAATCCCCAATGTCCAAAACCCTCCCCCCCCATGAGAGTAGTCCAATCAGGCTCTGTTTTGATGTTTTGGGAACCTGGTGCTGCTGTAAATTTCTTTCCCAGGGCCAGCGTCCATGAAAGCAGGAAGCTGCCTCGGTTTGACATCTCTGGTTCCTGATAGTGTCCACATTCCCCCAAATTCTTTCATATCTCCAGCAGTCTTCCACTCCCCCTTGGTTATGGCAGATGCTAGCAAGTATCAAAGAAAGCGAAGATAGGAATCTAACAATAACAGTTGTTACAGCTTTCTTCTTTTAGCATATTATGGGTTTCTTGATATAAAGATTGTCAGGTACAGTTCATAATTAATTGATCAGTGTTTGAAGAATTATTATTTCTAAGAAGTTTGAGAACAAATCTCCTGAGGCTACAACCTGCAGAGTCAGATATACACAGGCAAAAAATGTTTTATCTTTTAAAAATGAGTAATTATTTTCGCTATGTCTTTTAACCTGGAAGCAAGGCAGTTGTGCCAATGTATAACAAAAAAGATTATGTAAACATTTAAAAATGCAATGATAATTTAGGGTGTTTTCTTCCAGTTGTATCACATGCAGTATTGTTAAAATGCCAGACAATCAAATAGCTTCTTGGCTCCTTTGACTGTTTACATAAGATTAACTCTTAGACTACATTACAATGGTGAACGTGCTGTTGAAGCTACTAATCCAAGTTCCTCTACACTTTTTCTAATAAACTGAAGATATGTTTATCTTGTTTTAAGATGCCTGTTTTAAGATGCCAGATGTTCCCCCAGCTTATGATGCTTCCATATTGGACTGAGAGCAATTGGGCCTCAGACAATGTGAGACTGAGAAAGCGGAGAACATCACAAATATTCTTGGAGCAGAAGCCACTTAGGTGCTGATTGAAAAAAATCATGTTATCATCCAATAGACTTCCTTTTGGGAAGTAATATTGCTGTTTGATCATAAGTCATTAGTGCTGATTGTGGAGGCTACTTCAACTCTGGGTTGTAATAGTCATGAACATTTGCAAAAAGAAAATTTGGAATGGGAATCCCTCCTTAACAGAAGTCAGCTTCAGGCTCTGTCCCCTCCATTTATCACCTGATTTGTACTCTCTCTTTCCATTCTAGTGAGTGCCCATATATTATTGGGTAAGGTGTATTAACAATCTTGCAGTTTTGCTATCACCCTTTACACCACCCTACACAGAGCAGATTGCAATAATTAAATTACCAAATCCAATCAGGAGAGGCATCTGCAAGACCAAATGCTTCCCCCACCCCCAGCTTCAGGAAGGTCAATGACTGTGCCCAAGCACTCCTTCATAGCTGAGATTTAAGCCACGCTTCCAGATATTCTAGGAAAGGCTATTTGGAAGAGCCTCAATCAAGTCCAATTTTGGTGTTATCAATATTGTCTGGATTTAATTCCAGCTTGTTCTTTGTCATTTAATGTATTACCAAATGTAGACAATTTTCCAGGTGTCATTTGCTCCACAGTATTGAAAGATAGAATATGATCCAATGGTGTAAGATTTACAGAAAGAAATCCAAATTTGAGATAATGAGAAAGTTCCTGACTGTGAGAGACTTTGGTGGGATTCAAATATGTGAACAACAGGTTCTCTGCATGGATGCTGCTTCCGGAAGTTTGTTCTGGGTCTGGGCCTCCGAGTCTGGAATGGACTTCTGAAAGTGGCATCCACGGACTTCCGGCAGGCCATTCTGGGCCTGGGAGGCCTAGTAAGACCACACCTGGAATACTGCAGCTAATTTTGGTCACCATATCACAAAAAAGATGTTGAGAGTTTGGAAAAAAATTCAGAAAAGAACAACTAAGATGATCAAAGGCCTGGAGACTAAAACATACGAAGAAGGGCTGTGGGACTTGGGTTTGGCTAATCTAAAGAAAAAAAGAAATAGGGGAGACATGATAGCACTATTCCAGTATCTAAGGGGCTGCCACAAGGAAGAGGGGGTCACGTTGTTGACGAGAGCACCAGAGGGAAGGATGAGAAACAATGGTTGGAAACTGATCAAAGAAAGAAGCAACCTGGAATTAAGGAGAAACTTCCTGACAGTGAGGACAATCAACCTGTGGAACAGCTTGCCTCCAGAAATCAATGAAGATTTTTAAGAAGAGACTAGACAATCACCTGTCTGAGATGGTATAGGGTCTCCTGCTTACACAGGGGGCTGGACTAGAAGACTTCCAAGGTCCCTTCCAGCTCTATTCTATTCTGTTCTGTTCTGTTCTGTTCTGTTCGGTTCTATTCTATTCTATTCTATACTAAATTTGAGAACAGAGATAATTGTTAAGATTTTCTCTTTGAAAAAAAACATATAAGAAATCAATCCTTTGTCTTAAGAGTGGAACATGGATATTGAGTGACATCTAGTGGTGGATTGGAGTATAGCACTACAACTAACTTCCTGGCTGCTTGGTGACTTCTAGCTTAATGGAGAACAGCTGGCAATAAAGGAAAATATTTTGCCATATTTATCACCCTGACCTTCTTGGACTATAAACACTTACTGAGCTTGGACTTTTAATCTCAATAAGAGAAAGAAAAAAATGACTTTTGACTACATCTGACTGGAGAGACTTTTGAGCTGTTTTCAGGATGGTTGAACATTTTGAACACTTTGAACATTGTGAATTGCAACCTTGCCTGACCGACAATTCTTGGACACCTGAGACAAAACATCACTACAAAATATTGCTTTTAGGACTGAATCCATGTTCTGGAACCTATTGGATTATAAAGACCAAAAAAGTAGATGAAACTTTGTTCTATTCTTATTAAGATTGGTGATACTAGAGGATCTCCAGGAATGATGTCTCAAGAAAAAATAAACACCTTTCAGAAGGAAATGTACACTATAATACAACTAATTCACCAAACAATTGTCACATACAAAGAGGACATAAAAAGAAACCATAATGAAATTAAAAATAATTTAGATAATATAAATGAACAAATCTCCAATTTAAATCTACAACTAGAAAATTCCCAAACAATGACTACGAAGTATGAACAAATAAACCAGCAATCAGAAGATGAAGCAGAGGAAACAGACTTAGAGACAGAAGAGATAAAAGAAGGGAAATATAAATTACCATACTAGCTAACAAAATGAAATTCAATGGTGAAAAAAGCAAGGTTCTACATTTAGGCAAGAAAAAACAAATGCACAGGTATAGTATAGGGGGTACCTTGCTCAATAGTAGTAACTGTGAGAGGGACCTCGGAGTCCTAGTGGACAACCACCTAAATATGAGCCAGCAGTGTGCTGCAGCTGCCAAAAAGGCCAACACAGTGCTAGGCTGCATTAACAGAGGGATAGAATCAAGATCACGTGAAGTGTTAATACCACTTTACAATGCCTTGGTAAGGCCACACTTGGAATACTGCATCCAGTTTTGGTCACTGCAATGTAAAAAAGATGTTGAGACTCTAGAAAGAGTACAGAGAAAAGCAACAAAGATGATTAGGGGACTGGAGGCTAAAGCATATAAGGAACGGTTGCTGGAATTGGGTATGTTTAGTTTAATGAAGAGAAGGACGAGGGGGGACATGATAGCAGTGTTCCAATATCTCAGGGGCTGCCACAAAGAAGAGGGGGTCAAGCTATTCTCCAAAGCGCCTGAAGGCAGGACAAGAAGCAATGGATGGAAACTAATCAAGGAGAGAAGCAACCTAGAACTAAGGAGAAACTTCCTGACAGTTAGAACAATTAACCAGTGAAACAACCTGCCTCCAGAAGCGGTGAATGCTCCAAAACTGGAAGTTTTTAAGAAGAGACTGGACAGCCATTTGTCTGAAATGGTATAGGGTTTCCTGCCTGAGCAGGGGGTTGGATTAGATGACCTCCAAGGTCCCGTCCAACTTTATTATTATTATTTACAAATAAAATACTGATAACAGTGAAAATGGAATATTTTAAAAAATGGAATATAGAACTGCCAGGGGAAATGTCACAACTTGGGAGACAAAAAATGAAAAGAGAAATTGAGGGAGAAGGAAAGTGGAAGTTGCTTAAGAAATATAAATGGGAAGAATTCCCCCCCAAAAATATCCTATCTAAACTGTCTTCCTCATGCCAAGCAACTTTTGCAAAAACAGAAAGAAAATGTTTGGGCGACTTAATTGCCCTGGCTTGGAAAGTTATTTGACAAAGAAAGAAAGCAAGAGTTAGATTTAAAAAAACAGAAGATCTGACCAATTAAAGGAGGCATTATATCTTTAAATATTTGTTTGAATATGATTAAAAGAATGGATGACCCTTAGATTATAATTAGACTTTTATAATGAGAGATATGGTTTAGAATTAAAATAGCTTTTTTTCTTTTTTTTATATGGGAAATATGAAAATAAGAGGATGGCTGGTATGAATAAAACTTTTAGCTATATAAATGTAATTAATATTGATAAAATCATAACTGACAAAGATATTTCAAATATTGATGGGAAATCAAATCTTAACAAGAGCATAAAAACAGGATATTGAATTATGAATTGATATTATTGTTATTTGTATAATATTTACAAAATATGACAAGGATGTTTATATCTAACTCTGTACACATCAATAGCAGCAAGAATTGTAACTGTGTAACGAGGGGAAAATGGAAAAAATATGGGGAGGAAAGGAGGATCAGGGGAAAAATACTGAATTGTGCAGTACTGAACAGATTTATACTGAAGAAGTTAATATGTGAATCCAGACAACACATTGTTTACTAAGCACTAACGATTGTAATTCTTAAAAATAAACAAAATATTTAAAAAAGCTCAGCTGTTCTTTCTCCAGAACTGCCCAGGATTGTCTTAATAATGAATGAAGAATGACCTAGATCAGCCTCCTCCACTCTCCAAAACCTTTCTTGTAGGGAAGAACATTTTTTCAGTCCTTTTCTCAGCCCCAATCTTGCCCATCCAATGCTTCTGGAGTAGATGGGGACTCAGCAATCCTCCAAGGGAGGGGAGAGGTTCAGACCAATAACCATCCTGCCATTTTTCAGGGTCTTTCCAGCAACCAACCCTTGTTGTATGATAATGCTTGTCCCAGGATAATCTCTGGATTAAGGATAATTTTTCCAAGCTATGGCACCTCTCTGTCTACAGGGATTCCAAAGTCTGCTTCCAGGATGATTCTTTGGCATATGGACCATATGGAGGTTTGCTCAGGGCCACCGTGAATATCCACATGGTTAGTATATTAAAATGACCAAGCTAAAGTCTCCTTTGAGACTTTGGCCACATCCATGTAGATTCCACTACCTCCTGCCAAGATTTTCATTCAACTTTCCAATACTGGGAACTCCTAGTTCTCTCCTCTGACTATGATCAGATCAAATCCAGCACAGCTTTTCAAGATTGGTAAAAGGTGATAGCCTTTCTAAAGAGATCCAGGCCCACAAAAGGAAACCAGGTTAGCTCTAAATTGTTCATTGCATGTTTGAGTAATTGTACAGAGCTCATTTTCCTTCTCTCTCTTCTTGCTGATCAGTGAGGATGTGCTAGAACTGGCTTTTGCCTGTCCACCCCTTACTCCTTTCTTCCTCCCACTTTCCACAGTGGAGAATTCTACCTTAATAATCAAGCTCCAAACTCCAAGGCCTGAGCAGAATGCTGCTCTTCTGATCAGTCGGAGGAAGCCTACACAGGGTCAAGGTACCTTTGCTTCAAGTTGGGAGAGGAAAGTAAAGCCAAGAAGTTTGTTCCATTAGGAGCCTCCTACTCCAGAGCCACATTGCCAATGTGGCAGATTAGCCTCATGGAGTGTCCCCTGAGACAGCAGCTGAGCTGATTAATTCTGGTGTTAATTGGCTCATTGAGGGCCACACAGGATTGACTTTGTAATACTTGAAGTAATTTTTGTAGTACTAGTGCACAAGCTAATTAACATGGGTTTTCTTGTACTTTAAATTTGCTTTTTCAAATGTATTGCTAATAATTTGTCATAACCCTTAACCTTCAGAAAAGCTTCTCTTTCAAAAAAAACAGGATTGGCAGTAGAGCATTAAATACAATGGTAGATAACAGTTTCATTTTTAGCTAGCTGAATGGCCAACTGAGAAGAGCAGACCAGACAGTGGAGCTGAGCTGACTGGAAAGCTGAATGGCAGGCCTCACCAGAGCAGAAAAGAGGCCAAAAAGACCCGAGCACTGAAAGTCAGAATGGAGCTGGCTGAGAAAACAACAAGAGGCTGGAGCAGCGAACAAGAGAAGTGAAGGCAACAATCAAATTTGAGGTCCCAATAGGAAGCAAGGAAAGACCCCAATAAAGAATAAAAATAAATACAGGACAGAAAATAAAAGATAAATAGGCAAATAATGACCAGAGTGGGACATTAGAAATCAAGGAAGAAGAGGACTAATAAAGAGGCAAATGTTAAATAATAAGGTAGGGAAGAATAGGAGCTCAAAAACTTTAAAAATATAGAGGGAAGATAAGGATAAATAAAACTAACATAATAATAAGAAGGTTATATAAATAACAAAGTAGAAAAACAAGCACAAAGAGGCAGAAAAAAGGACAGAGAAAAAATAGGCATAATTACCTAGAACACAGAACAGAGAAGGTAGAAACAAGGCTAACAGCAAAGCACATCCACCAATCAAAAAGAGGGATTTTCAAACAACAAACAAACTTATGGAACAAGTGATTGATACAATCATGGTATGCAATACATGTTCCATGTATGAGCTTATGCCCAAAGAACACTCAAATTATACATGTATTAAATGTAAACTATGTGTACTACTAGAGAAAAAAGTAAGGGACTTAGAGGCAACTCTAGCCAAACTCCAACCTACTGCGAATGGCAGAAGACCTGTAGGCCGGGACTGTGAATGGCAACCACATAGCAGACTCTTGGAAAAAGAAACCGATGCTATTTTGATTTGCAAAACATAAGATAGAAAAAAATAGCCATAATTACCTAGAACAGTGAAGGTAGAAGCATGGCTAACAGCAAAGCACATCTTCCAAACATAAAAGAGGGATTTTCCAACAACGAATTCATGGAACAGGCGACTGATACTATTGTGGTATGCTTTAGTGCATACCACAATAGTATCAGTCACCTGTTCCATGTATGTGCTTATGCCCAAAGAACACCCAAATTATACATACATTAAATGTAAACTATGTGAACTACTAGAGGAAAAAGTAAGGGATCTAGAGGCAACTCTAGCCAAACTCCAACCTATACCCAAACTGAAAGCTATACCCAAACTGAATGAAACAATGGACAAATAACTCCCAGAGGATTTGACGCTACCGATAAACCCTTGGAGGAAGACAAATGGAGGTATGTCACACATAGAAGGAAACACAACAATCAAAGGAAGAAGCAGCATACATGTAACAAAGCACTACTGCCCAATATAACCCAACCAGAAGCAGCCCCATTAAAACTGAGCAATCGATTTCTCTCCCTACACGGAAATACACAGACCCACAACCTCTCCCTCAAAAAAAACATGAAACCTAGCAAAGAAACACCAAATATCCCTTAAAAAGTCACATCAACAAACACACATAAGATAAACAGAAAAGCACCTCAGACTGCACCCCCCAGAAAAGGAAGGTGAATGTTAGTAATAGTAGATTCTACCCTCAAAGGAACAGAATCAACCATCCGCAGACTGGACATACATTCCAGGGAGGTATGTTGTCTCCCTGGAGCAAAAATCAAAGATGTGGTCGAGAACCTAACCAAAATAATTAGTCCCACAGATTACTACCCTTTCCTCCTCCTTCACATTGGGACAAATGACACAACAAAGAACCCAAGTACAATATTGAGATATTATAAGCAACTAGGCAATAAAGAGGGGTTTAGAGAGATGAAACGCCGGAAAAGACGCCTAGAGAGCAGTTGGAGGTCGAGCCGTGCCGAATCTGACCGAACACTGGTAAGAGACCATATTAGGTCCTACCTAGCGGCGATAAAAGCAGAGAAGTGTTCTTACCTCACTGCTCTTATCGCTTCATTAGATAACCACCCAGCCTCCCTGTTTAGGGTGACCCGCTCCCTCCTTCATTAGGAGGTGAGAGGAGACCCCTTAGAGGGTAGAGCTGAGGATTTCAGAAAATATCTGTATGATAAAATCGCTCAGATACGGGAAGGCTTTGACTTCAACTGGGTGTGTCCAGTGGGAGAGGCGGAGTCAGGTCCTGAGACTGTTACCTGGGTTGAGTTTGACCCCATGACTCCTGAGGACGTGGACAGGTTGCTGGGGGGACTTAGGGCGACCACATGTTTACTGGACCCGTGCCCCTCCTGGTTGGTGTTGGCATCCTGGGAGGTGGTACGAGGCTGGTTCCAGGCAATTATCAACGCTTCTTTGAGTGAGGGTGTCTTTCCCGCCACCTTGAAAGAGGCGGTGGTGAGGCCCCTCCTCAAGAAGCCTGCCCTGGATCCAGCTGTTTTATCAAACTACCGTCCCGTCTCCAACCTTCGCTTCCTTGCAAAGGTTGTTGAGAGTGTGGTTGCCCGACAGTTCCCGCAGCACCTGGAGGAATCGTCATATCTGGATCCGCACCAGTCGGGCTTCAGGCTGGCTACAGCATGGAAACAGCATTGGTCGCGTTGGTGGATGATCTCTGGCGGGCCCGAGACAGGGGTTGCTCCTCTGTTCTGGTGCTATTGGACCTCTCGGCAGCTTTTGATACCATCGATCATGGTATCATGCTGCAACGGTTGGAGAGGCTGGGTATAGGAGGCACTGTTTTGCAGTGGTTCTCCTCCTTCCTCTCCAGCCGGATGCAGTCTGTGTTGACAGGGGGCCAGAGGTCGACCCCGAGACCCCTCGTATGTGGGGTACCTCAGAGGTCGGTCCTCTCGCCTCCACTGTTCAACATTTATGTAAAGCCACTGGGTGAGATCATCCATGGTTTTGGCATGGAATATCACCAGTACGCTGATGATACTCAGCTGTACATTTCCACGCCGAACCACCCCAACGATGCCCTTGCCGTACTGACCCAGTGCCTGGAGGCCGTGCGGGTCTGCATGGGAAGAACGGACTCAAGCTCAACCCCTCCAAGACCGAGTGGCTGTGGTTACCGTCGTCCTGGTATAGCCAATTGACTCCATCGCTATCTATTGGGGGTGAAACAGTGGCCCCCACGGGAAGGGCTCACAATTTGGGAGTCCTCCTGGATTCATGGCTGTCCTTAAAGGACCATCTGATGGCCGTGGCCGGGAGGATGTTCTATCAGGTTCGCCTGGTGCGCCAGTTGTGTCCCTTCCTAGATCGGGACTCGCTACGCACAGTCACTCATGCCTTCGTTACCTCCAGGCTGGACTACTGTAATGCTCTCTACATGGGGCTCCCCTTGAGGTGCACCCGGAAGCTCCAACTGGCCCAGAATGCGGCCGCGCGGGTAGTGACGGGAGCGTCATGGCGCTCCCATGTAACACCGCTCCTGCGCGAACTGCACTGGTTGCCGGTGGTCTTCCGGGTGCGGTTCAAGGTGCTAGTGACCACCTTTAAAGCGCTCCATGGCATCAGACCCGGATACTTACAGGACCGTCTACTGTTAGCAAATACCTCCCGCCGTCCAGTACGCTCCCACAGAGAGGGCCTCCTCAGGGTGCTGTCGGCCAGACAATGTCGGCTGGCGACCCCCAGGGGGAGAGCCTTCTCTGTGGGAGCTCCCACGCTATGGAACGAGCTCCCCCCGAACTCCGTACGATAACAGATTTACGCACCTTCCGTCGGGAACTAAAAACGTTCCTTTTTCGACAGGCCGGCCTGGCATAGAAGCTCCGGTTTCAGCAGGGTTAAAATGTTTTAGGGGGACTGAGTAATTTTTATGATTCGTAAATATTGGGTTTTAAATGGGGATTTTACGGCCAAAATTGTTTAATTCATTTTTAATTATTCTAATTTTGTATATTTATATGTTTTTAAATTTTTAGGCTGTACACTGCCCCGAGTCCTTCGGGAGAGGGGCGGTATAGAAATTTGAGAAATAATAATAAAATAATAATAAAAAGTTAAGGAGCTAGGAGCACAAGTAGTGTTCTCATCAGTACTCCCAATGAAAGGCCAACACCCATTAAAGGAAAAAAGAATTCTAGAAATAAATCACTGGCTAAAGGGTTGGTGTTGCTAAGAAAACTTTGGTTTCCTGGACCGAGGACTACATTTCCTACGTGAAGGACTCTTGACAAGCGATGCGCTGCACCTCACGAAAACAAGGAAAACTGTACTCGGAAAAAGACTGGCCCAACTCATCAGGAGGGCTTTAAACTAAAACTGAGGGGGGAGGATGACCAATCTCTAGAATCTCTACCGTGTTTTCCCGATAGTAAGACACCCCCGATTGTAAGACGTATCGGGGTTTTCAGGGGGGCGGCTAATATAAGCCGTACCCCGAAAGTAAGACATATTACTCCTGCCCACTTCCGCCTCCTGCTTAAAATACTTAAATACTTAAAATACTTAAATACTTAAAATACTTAATATACTTAAAATACTTAAAATAAAACTGACAATTGTTTTCCAATCAATATAAGCCGTACCCCAAAAGTAAGACATAGTGGGGCTTTTGGGGATAAAAAGAAAGTAAGACACTTCTTCCTTTCGGGGAAACACGGTAGAACCCAAAACCAATCACAAATCCCAAGAAAACAAGCCAAACAATGAGGTAGGCAATGATGAAAAAAAAGAAAAACTCAAACAACAATCAGGAGATGCAGGAAACACACCCACAGACAGGCATAAAAGACTTAAATGCTCAAAGCTTGGGGAATAAACAGGGCAAACTAGAAGCAACAGTACACGAGGGTGGGTATGACATAGTTGGCATTACAGAAAACTGGTGGGATGAAACCCATGACTGGAATATACTGATGAATGGATACAAATTGTTCAAAAGAAATAGATCTACAAAAAGGTGGGGAAATGGCACTATATGTAAGAAAACACTACATATCTACAGAAATGCACATGACCAAAGATAAAATCCCTCCAGAATGTATATGGGTCAATATAAAAGGGGGGGGAGTGACATTGCCATAGGTGTATACTACAGGCCACCCAAGCAATCAGAAGAAATAGATAAACTCTTTCCCAACCAGTTAACAAATGTATGTAGGAAGCATATCACAGTAGTAATGGGAGACTTCATTTATCCAGATATCAACTCAGAGACAAACTCTGCAGCAAGTGGGAGATCAAACAGATTCTTAACCAATCTAGCTGACAACTTAATCATTGAAAAGGCTTGCAACAAAAGTCAAAAATAACAAAAAAAAGCTTCTTTCAACATGTAAAAAACAACAAAAACTTAAGGAAATGATTGGTCCACTAATGGGAGAAAGTGGCAAGAAGGTGTCAAGCAACAGGGAGAAAGCAGAACTACTCAACTCGTGTTTTGCATCCGTATTTACACAAAGGGAAAAAACAGTCCAACCTATCAAAAACAGTACTGTAAAACAGATTAAGAACACAAGTTAAGATAGGCAAGAAAATGGTAAGTGAGCCCCTGTTCACCCTAGATGAGTTCAAATCACTAGGACCAGATGGACTACACCCCAAGGTTCTGAAGGAACTGGCAAATGTGATCTCAGAACCACTGGTCTATATATTTCAAAGATCCTGGAGCACTGGGGAACTACCAGAGGACTGGAAAAGAGCTGATGTAGTTCCCATCTTCAAAAAAACGGGGAAAATGGATCCAGGAAATTACAGACCTATCAGCCTGACCTCAATACCTGGGAAGATCTTGGAAAAGATAATCAAGCAATGAATCAGCGAACATCTAGAGGCAAAGTCATTACCAAAAGCCAACATGGATACATCAAAAACAGATCATGCCAGACAAATCTTATTGCATTCTTTGCCCAAGTGACAAAAGTAGTGGACCAGAGGAATGCTGTGGATATAATTTACTTGGATTTCAGTAAGGCATTTGATAAAGTAGACCACAATCTACTACTTGATAAGATAGAAAACTGTGGGTTAGACAGCATCACCAGCAGATGTCAAAGCTGCTAACATTGGATGTTCTTGCTCTGACAAAATATGCAGAGCTGTGTGGTATTTTTAGAGTTAACTCAGAAGACGCTGGGAGGGGAGGAGAAAGAATGTATGAGTTGCAAACGGAAGAGAACCTTTGCCCTTCAACCTGATAGGAGAACGTGATTTATGACAGCAAATCAAGGGAGGGAATATGCTGGCAAAATATGTGTTCAGGGGAGGAGAAATTAGATTTTAGCATCCCTCTTCATGCCGTGCCGACATTTTGTTACATGAATAAAAGACTTTTTAGGATTAAAAATGCCTGGAAGTTCTTTGAAGTGTTTCATTAGTCGGAACCTTGACACCAGATGGATTGGTAGCTGGCTGACCAGCTGTACTCAGCATGTGGTCCTCAATGGAACTATATCTACATGGAGGGAAGTGTATAGTGGGGTGCCCCAGGGCTCTGTTCAGGGCCCAGTGCTCTTCAACATCTTCATCAACAATTTGGATGAGGGGATAGATGGGGAACTCATCAAATTTGCACACAACACTAAGCTGGCAGGAATAGCCATCACTCCAGAAGATAGGCTTGAATATTGGGCGCTATCTAATAAAATGAAATTCAGTGGTGAAAAAAGTAAGGTTCTACATTTAGGCAAGAAAAAACAAATGCACTGGTATAGTATAGGTGGTACCTTGCTCAATAGTAGCAACTGTGAGAGGGATTTTGGAGTCCTAGTGGATAATCACTTAAATATGAGCCAGCAGTGTGCTGCAGCTGCCAAAAAAGCCAACACAGTGCTAGGCTGCATTAACAGAGGGATAGAATCAAGATCACCTGAAGTGTTAATACCACTTTACAATGCCTTGGTAAGGCCACATTTGGAATACTGCATCCAGTTTTGATCACCACAATGTAAAAAAGATGTTGAGAGTTTAGAAAGATTACAGAGAAGAGCAACAAAGATGATCAGGGGATTGGAGGATAAAACATAATAAGGAACGGTTGCTGGAATTGGGAATGTCTAGTCTAATGAAGAGAAGGATGAGGGTTGACATGATAGCAGTGTTCCAATATCTCAGAGGCTGCCACAAAGAAGAGGGAGTCAAGCTATTCTCCAAAGTACCTGAAGGCAGGACAAGAAGCAATGGATGGAAACTAACCAAAGAGAGAAGCAACCTAGGAGAAATTTCCTGAAAGTTAGAACAATTAATCAGTGGAACAACCTGCCTCCAGAAGTTGTGAATGGTCCAACACTGGAAGTTTTTAAGAAGATACTGGACAGCCATTTGTCTGAAATGGTATAGGGTTTCCTGCCTGAGCAGGGGGTTGGACTAGATGACCTCCAAGGCCCCTTACAATTTTATTATTATTATAAAAGGTGGAGGAGGGAACTAGAAGTAAATCTATACTGGACCTAATTCTTACTAATAAAGAAGAAGTGACAGAGGGAGTTGAACCTTGGGTGAAAGTGACTACATCATACTGAAATTCAATAAAATGCAAACACAAGCAATAGAAAATAATCCAACAAGTTCTTAAACTTCAAAAGAGCTGATTTTAACAAGCTCAGAGAGAACTTAGGAAAGACTCCATAGATGAAAATCCTAAAGGGGAAAACAATTCAAGAAGCTTGGGAAACTGAAAAATATGATCATAAAAGCCCAGTCCACCACAATACCACTGAAAAAGAAAAACAAGAAATTCAAGAAGAAACCAGCATGGCTACACAAAGCTTTCTTTGAGAAACTGAAAGACAAAAAGGACAAGTACAAAAAAATGGAAAGAGGGACACATAACATAACATAACAACATAACATAACATAACATAACATGACATGACATGACATAACATAACATAACAGACAGCCAGAACATGCAAAGACGAAGTCAGGAAAGCAAAGGCTCAGAATGAACAAAGACTTGCAACAAAAATCAAGGACAATAAAAAAAGTTTTTTTCAACATATTAATAACAAGAAAAAAGTCAAGGAAATTGTAGGCCCACTAAAGAGAGAAGATGCCAAGGAGGTAACAGGCAGTAGGGAGAAAGCAGAGCTGCTTAACTCATTCTTTGCATCAGTCTTCACACACAAAAAAATTATAATCCAGCACACCAAAAAAAACTACTGCAAAAGACAAACTAGAAACAAAAATCAAAATAAGCAAGAAAATGGTAAGAGAACACCTATCCAACCTTGACAAATATAAATCACTGGGACCCAACAGATTACATCCCAGAGTTCTGAAGGAGCTGGCAGATGTTATCTCAGAACCATTGCATCATATCTTTCAAAAATACAGGAGGACCGGGGAAGTACCTGAGGATTGGAAAAGGGCTGATGTGATCTTCAAGAAAGGGGGGGGGGGAAAACAGACCCAGGAAACTACAGATCAATCAGTCTAACATCAATACCTGGGAAGATCCTGGAAAAGATAATCAAAAAACAAATCTGCGTACAACTAGAAGCAAACAAAGTTATAACTAGTAGCCAGAACAGGTTTGTTAAAAACAGATCATGCCAAACCAATCTTATTTCATTATTTGATAAAATGACTAAATTAGTAGACCAGCAAAGCACTGTGGACATTACTGAAATCTTACTTATATTTCAGTAAGGCATTTGATAAAGTAGGCCACAACCTGCTGCTTAGTAAGCTAGAAAAAGATGGGATAGACAACCCATCACTGCAAGGACCTGCCTCTGTTTCCCTACCAAGAAAATAGAACTCTTGAAACGTGCATCATTTCAAAAGGAACCTTTATTGGCAGGTACAGACAGCAGGAAATCTAGGCAGGATCTGAGGGCTTCCCGCCCAAATCAATAGGTAAAACTGTGCTAAGGACCCTAATTGTCCTTCCAGTTAGTTCAAACAGGCCAATCCATAGATGACAATGAGCCGTGGGAAACAAACCGATAAGGCGCCTCCCTCAAGGTTCTGAGGTCTTCGCACATTCCTCCCTCCACACCGAGATAAGATAGATGGCCCCGAGACAATCCATTCACACCCTGGAGTGGATACATCAAAGCAGATAGAGGAAGCATGCAGTACAAACACTACAAGCCTCCTTTCCCCCCTCCTCTCCCCTGGGAGAATGGCAGAACCCGACAACTTGAGTACAGAGAATTTAGAGAATAATATAATTGAGGGAATTTAAAAAATGAGGGCTCTGACATGCCACCCCTCTAGAAAAATGAGAGGTCCACCTGGAGATAGAGAAAATAATAAAGGGGAGAGAGTTGAAACAACAATATCAATCAGGCTTATCTGAATAACAGGTGTGGAACCTCTTTAGCAATCTAGGGGCTCTGATATGGTTCTTGTGTACACACTCATTTTGGGACGGTGGGAGGTCTTTCCACTCTACCAAGTACTGGGTTGACCCATGATGTTTTCTGGAGTCTAATATCTCTTTAATTTCAAAATGTTGTTCCCCTTCTACCATAATCGGTTGTAGGAGAGGGGCTTCTGCTGGCCTTAAGGGAGATGTCAGCTCTTGTTTAAGCAGGCTGCAAGGAAATACAGGGTGAACTTGTCTTAATGTTTTTGGGAGTTCCAATTCCACTGTTACTGGGTTAATTATGCATTTTATGGGGAATGGTCCTACGAATTTTGGCCCCAGCTTTTTCAAGGGCTGCAAAGACTTTAGGAACTTGGCTGAGAAATATACTTCCCCCCCCCCCACGCACTTTGAATGGTTTTGGTTCCATTCATTTTTTTATCTGTCTGTGCCTTATAAGCCTCTCTCGCCTCATCCAAAGTTTTTCTTTTTTTTCTTTTTTTTTTAATTTAATTTTTTATTTTTTCACCATACCCCATACACCAAAACAAACTAAACATACATAAACAAAATTCTTTTCTCTTAACAGAACCGTGCTATACATTCTAACTATTCTATTACATCTTATTTACATTTTATTTACATTCAATCGTTATATCTTTTTCTTTCTCTGTTCTAGCCAAATATAACATTTATTCCAAATTTCATAAAATTCTGTCGCCTCCTTGTCTTTTAATTCTAGCGTGAGTTTATTCATTTCTGCGCATTCCAAAATTTTATAAATAACCATTTCATCTGTGGGTATATTTTCATTCTTCCAACATTGGGCATATGCTATGCGAGCTGCAGTCAATATATATATAATGATGTGTTGGAGTTGTTTTTCAATCTTTGAATTTATTATGCCCAATAGAAATAAGTCCGGTTTAAAATCCATTTTTATCTCCATTATCTCCTGTATCCAATCTCTTATTCGTTCCCAATAATTTTTTGCTTTGGGGCACAGCCACCACATGTGGTAGAATGTTCCTTCTCTAATTCTACATTTCCAACACTTCAGATCTATATTTTTATGCATTTTGGCCAATCTCGCTGGTGTTAAATGCCATCTATAAATCATTTTGTATTGATTCTCTCTATATGCAGTTGATAGCGTCAATTTACAATTTACGTTCCATAATCTTTCCCATTCCTCTAAATTTATATTTCTCCCCACATTTCATGCCCACACTAACATGGACCCCTTCACTATTTCTTCCTCTAACTCTATTTTTAATAGATATTTATAAATTTTTGATAACAATTTTCCTTCCTTGCTTATTAGGATTTTATCAAGTAAATGTGGGGTCTGATTTATTCCATATTCTTGCCTGTCTCTATTATATCTAGATTTGATTTGTAGATACGACCACCAATCTATAGGTATTCTTTGTTCCTCCAACTTTTCCCTTGACTTAAGGTTGCCTTGGTTATCCAGTAATTCTTTGTATCTCATCATCTTTTTTTCTCTAGAGTATTAGAGTGAATTACTGCCTCCATCGGCAAAAACCAATTTGGGATTTTCCCATAATGCTCCTCTTATCTGATGTTGTTGAAAGTATGTATTTTCTTCTGTTTCCCGCACAGAAATGCATGCCAGCCCATCTGTAAATCATGTCCTTCAATCGTTAATATCCTATCATTATCCAAATTTATCCAGTCTTTAATCCATAATAACCCTGCTGCATAATAATAAATTTCCCATTTAGGGAGTCCAAGACCACCTCCACTCTTACTGTCTTGTAACGTTTTCATATTTATCCTAGCTTTTTTGCCCGCCCAAATAAATTTATTTATTGTTTTATCCAATTCTTTTAAAAAAAGTGTTCTCTAATTTTATTGGAATTGTTTGAAATAAATACAATAATCTTGGTAATATATTCATTTTAGTCACTGCAATCCTACCTAATAATGATAATCGGAAATTTCCCCAGGTTTCAAGATCTTGTTTCATTTTTAGTATCAATTTTGTATAATTGTCTTCTTTTATTGAGGAACATCTTGAAGTTATCCAAATTCCTAAATATTTAATCTTTTTTGCTACTTGTAAATCCAAATTCTCTACTAATTTCCTTTTTTGTTTATCAGTTAAATATTTTACTAACATTTTAGTTTTTTCTCTGTTAATTTTTAAACCTGGCACTATTCCAAATTTTTCTATTTCACCCATAAGAATATTTCCTCTCTCTATAGGTTCCTCAATAAAGAAAACCAGGTCATCAGCAAATGCCTGTAACTTATATTCCTCTGCTTTGACCTGTACCCCTTTTATTTCTTCATTCACTCTAATTTGAACTAGTAATACTTCAAGAGACAAAATAAAGAGTAGAGGTGAAATTGGGCATCCCTGTCTTACCCCTTTGTTTATTTCAAAACTTTTTGTGTTCTCTCCATTAATTATCACACTGGCCCTCTGTGTTCTATATATTGCCTTTATTATATTACTAAATTTGTCCCCAAATTTCATATCCTCGATCTGTTGGAACATAAATTGCCAACTGAGGCTATCAAATGCTTTCTGCACGTCTACGAAGATCAACGCTGCCTGTTTTCCTGGATGTATTTCATAGTATTCAAGGACATTTAACACCATTCTAATATTGTTTCTAATTTGTCTTTGAGGCAAAAAGCCATTTTGGTCTGGATGTATTATATCTTGCAAAATTAACTTTAATCTTTCCGCCATTATATTAGTAAAAATTTTGTAATCAGTATTTAGGAGCAAGATTGGCCTATAGTTTTTAATCTGTTTAGGGTCTGTGCCTTCTTTTGGAATAAGAGATATAATAGCCTCTATCCAAGAGTCTGGTAGATTTGATTTCTCCAACACATCATTATATACCTCTAATAATATCTTTTCGAACTCTTCATAAAAGGCTTTGTACAGCTCCCCTGGAAGACCATCTGGTCCCGGAGTCTTATTCTTTTTTTATTTTTGGACTGCCCTTTTTCATTCCGTAGCTGTTATTTTCCCATTCAGTATGTCTCTTTGTTCTTCTTTTAATTCTGGGAGACCATTAACTTTTAGATATTGTTTGATCTTTTCCCCATCTATTTCATCTTTTTTGTATAATGGCTCAAAGAAGGTTTGGATTATTTCTTTCTTTTTATCCATCTTATATTGTAGTTCTCCATTTCTATCATAAAGTTCCTGAATGATTTTTCTCTCTCTTTTTTTTTTAATTTATAAGAAAGCCATCTCCCAGGTTTATTTGCGTGTTCAAAAAAATTTTGTTTTACCATTTTCAATTCTTTAACTCTTCCCCCTTGTTCCATCACATTTAATTTATGTTTGGCTAGTGCTAATCCCGCTTTAATAAATTCATCCTGAGGCTTTTCTTGTAATTTAAATTCAACTTTTTTGATCTCTTCCTGTAGTATGTTTTGCCTTTGTCTTTTCTCCCTATTTTTCTGTGCTATATAAGCTATTGCTAGTCCCCTTAAATATGCCTTCGCTGTATCCCAGATGATTTGTATTGATGTTTGTTGTTTTGTGTTTTCTTTAAAGAAATAATCCATTTCCTTTCTAGTCTGTGTAATAAATTCTTTTTCCTTTAAGATATAAGAGTTCATTACCCATCTTTTTCGCCCCTTCCAGACTATTTCTATCGGGTTATGATCTGCCCATACATTTGGTTTATTTTTATAGTCTCTATATCCTTTCCCAATTCTTCATTTGTCCATATCATATCTATTCGAGACCATGATTTGTGTGGGTTTGAAAAGAATGTACCGTATTTTTCGCTCCATAGGGCGCACTTTTTTTCCTCCAAAAGTAGGAGGAAAAATCAGCCGCGCCCTATGGAGCGAAGGTGCAGGCAGGGAGGGGGGGAGGCTTAGAATCGGCGGAGGGCAACGGGCGAGAAAGGAAGGGAAGCTTACCGGTAGAATCGGCGGAGGGCGGAGGGCAACGGGCGAGAAAGGAAGGGAAGCTTACCGGTAGAATCGGCGGAGGGCGGAGGGCAACGGGCGAGAAAGGAAGGGAAGCTTACCGGTAGAATCGGCGGAGGGCGGAGGGCAACGGGCGAGAAAGGAAGGGAAGCGGAGAATCGCTGTACCTGCCGGGCCTTTTGGCCTGCGCTACCTCGCAGTACTATGGGATTGCAGGAGAAAGTTGGTTAGCAGCTCCGGCTTGAAAGAAGCCGCCTCTCGCTCCTTCCGCAGATCCGCGTTCATCTTAACAACCGCCGGCCGACTCCGCTCCGGAAAAGCTTCAAACAGGCGAAATGTAGCCTAGCCCCGCCCCGCCCCCGTGACGACTCGGAAGCCCAATAGGAGGCCGCTTAGCATCCGCGTGACTCTACGGAGGCGTTTCCTCTTGCATGCGGAGCTTCCAGGCTTCGGTTCGAGTCGGGAGGTTTTTCCATTGCTAGGAGGAAACTGCGGTGGGGGTTAAGAATCCGCTGGTTTTACCGGTATGTACCGGTAAATATTTACCGTGATTTGCACCATCTGGGAGTTGAAGTCCACCCGTCCTCAAAGGCTCAAAACATTTTTTCCCGATTTTCCTCCTCTAAAAATTAGGTGCGCCCTATCAGCAGGCGCGCCCTATTGAGCGCGAAATACGGGGTATATCCTTTCTCTTTCTCTGTTGGTCTAATAAGTTAAGTTCATGTGCTAGATCGAGGAAGGTCTTTGGTAAAATTTTCCTTTTCTTTTTCTTTTTCTTATCAGTAATATAATCTTTTTTTGCATCCACCACCGCATTATAATCTCCCACAATACAAATATTTGAATGACCCAGACAACCCAAGAAAGGGATCTTGGGGTTTTGGTGGACAGCTCGATGAAGATGTCAACCCAATGCGCAGCAGCAGTAAAAAAAGCAAATTCCATGCTTGGCATGATTAGGAAGGGAATCGAAAATAAGTCAGCAAGTGTTGTATTGCCTCTGTACAAATCGATGGTGAGACCACACTTGGAGTACTGTGTACAGTTCTGGTCACCGCACTCAAGAAGGATATAATGGAACTGGAAAAGGTGCAAAAAAGGGCAACAAGAATGATCAAGGAAATGGAGCGCCTCCCTTATGAAACCAGATTGCAACGCCTTGGTCTCTTCAGCCTTGAAAGACGGCGTTTAAGGGGTGACTTGATCGAAGTGTATAAAATCATGCATGGGATAGAAAAGGTGGATAGAGAAAAATTCTTTTCTCTATCACACAATACCAGGACAAGGGGGCACTCCCTAAAGCTCATAGCTAAGAAAGTGAGGACAAATAAAGGGAAATATTTCTTCACCCAGAGGGTCGTTGATTTATGGAATTCACTTCCAGAAGGGGTCGTGACAGCTGTCAGCCTTGACAGCTTCAAGGCAGGGCTAGATAGATTCATGGATGCCAAGTGTATCGGTGGTTATTAAAATGGATGTCCATGTGCCGCCTCTATGTTGGTTGAGGCAGGCAGGATTCCCTTGAGTACCATTTGTTGGGGGTCAAGGGAAAGGGAGGGTTTTGCCTTCTCTTTCTGCTCAAGATCCCCATGTACAATTGGTGGGCCACTGTGTGACACAGAATGCTGGACTCGATGGGCTTTGGCCTGATTCAGCATGGCTCTTCTTATGTTCTTATGTTCTTATCAATTTCTCGTGTAACGTCTGATAAAAATTGTATTGGTTCTCATTCGGTGCATATATTACTACTAAGAGCCAGGTCTTCTGTTCATTTTGTATTTCTATTATTAATACCCTTCCATCCATATCTTGATATTTTAAATTTGCATTTATCTCTTTTTTGATGTAAACTGCTATTCCTCTTTGCTTTTGGTTAGCTAATGCTGTAAATAATAATCCTAATTTGGGAAACTCTAAATGGTGCCTATGCTGCTCTTTAATATGTACTTCTTGCAAGCAGACAATATCTATGTGTTGTTTGGCTAGTTTTGTTAATATTTGCTTTCTCTTTGCTGGTGCGTTTAATCCATTAATGTTGATAGATAATAACCTAATCTCCTTTTCTATTTTCTACTTGTGTGTTTTACTTGTGAGCTTGTCTTGTTCTTGGGCCTGTTCCTTTCTCCTTCCTCTGTCTATTTTCCCCCTTACTTTCTCTCCCTTGTTCTCTTTCCCTAATTTCTTGCTGTTGGTCTTCCTGACTTTTGGATTCCAGTTCTTCCTTACTACTGTTCTCTTCCTCCATTCCTTCCAATTGGTCGTAAAATTCTCAGGCTTTCTCTAGATTATCTATTTTAATCTTCTTCTCTCTCCAGGATATCAACACCCCTTCTGGAATTAGCCATCTAAAAGGTATACTTTTTTTTATTAAATAGGAGCTCAAAAATCTATAGTCCCTTCTTTGATCTCTTATCCTTTTCGGTATCTGTTTTAAAGTTAGTATTTCTACACCTTTATAAATCATTGGCTCATCTCTTGTTATTTTATAAATTATATCTCTCACCCTTTTTCTGGTAAACCCAATATGTACCTCCCATGGGAGTTTGTTCCATCTAGCATAGTTTGTCTGTATTCTAAATTCCTCATCTATCTCCATTAAAATTTCTTGTTTTTCTCTTTGCAATGCATCAGAAATCAAATCTGCCATGATATCCCTCAAATCTTATTCCTTCTCCTCTATCACATTTTGGAAGCGTAAATAAAATGCTACCTTATCCATTTCTAAGCAAATAATTTCTTCCTCCATTTTTTGTTAGATGTTATCAGTTCTGTGTCTAATATGTCAACTTTTTTCATAACTTTGTCTAAGCCCGCCTCTACAGATTGTATTCTTACTTCGTTGTTCTCCATTGTTTGTTGTAACATCTCCACTCTATTATCCAATTTGTTTATATCACCTCTCATTTCCATATGATTTTTCGATATTGTCTCTTGCATGGTTTCTTGGATAACAAGAAGTGTTGATTGCATAGTTTGCATATTAATTAACACATTTTGTTTTTCTGTGCCCAACATCCCTTCTATTGATCTTTGACCAGGTGGTGACGAAGGTGTCAATGTTAAACTAGATGCCGTTTTTTTCCTGTCCTCAATGTTGCCATAATTATCTCCTACTTCTCTAAAATTCTTAATATTCCTTTAATTGACCAATGGCTTCTAAACTTCTAATTTTCCTAAGTTCTCTGAACTTTCCTCCACTACCACAGATTGCTTCAACCTCTCTCTAAACTTTATTCACTTTCTTTACACTTTCTTGCTTATTTCACAGATTTATACTTTCAATCACTAGTCCATTTTTTCTCTTCCCAAACCTCGTCCACTCTCCTGCCACTCCCAGCGCCGTATCTTGTCGTCTCCTTCTCTTCCGTTCGCTCGTCTCGATAAAAAACACTGTCTCTGTCAAATTCCAAACTTCATTCCCAGCTTATTTCTCTCACTGTCGATCAGTCCTTTTACTCGTCTCCTTAAGAAATACTGTCTCTCCATCCGGAGCACTAACTAAATTTCTCCCGAGCATCCTACAAAAATTATCTAATCCCTTAAACCCCCAACTACAGTTGAAAAGCATAAACTAATATATATTATCTCCCTCCCCCCTCCCCCCCAGGCTTCCCAGAATGAATACAGGGTAAAAACGCAAGAAACCCCACTAAGCTACTATTTAAAACTATTTAACTATATATCAAATCTAATTCTCTCATGTGGATGGAGGAAGGAGCATGCGCAAGATGGACGCTTCCCTGTGAGAGCAGCCGGGCCTCCGATGGGGAATGGCTAGAGACCTCCCCCCAGGGGCCGAGAAACATCTGGGACCCCTGGGATTTTGGCAGCGGAACATCTTAGTCTCCCTGAGATATGTCTGTCAGCTCCCTTCTTGCCGGGAATGGACGAAGCTGAGTGGTGGTAACAGCGTACTTCCCCCTGCGGCCTGCGGTGAGGTGAGAAGCCAGCTGGGAGTCGGGAGGCCACCGCGAAAGAGAAGAGCTCGGCGGCGGCTCCCCCCTCCCCCACCATGTGAACGAGTGACTCTTGAAAAGACTGCTGAGAGGCTCCTGGCTTTGAGAGGCCGCTGCGAGGGGGAACAGCTTGGCAGCTGGCCTCCCCCTCCCCCCTTCTACCATCATTATGCTCAGGTAGGCAGTCGAGAGGCGTTGGTGCCGCAAAAGGGAAGATCAGCGGCGCCCCCCCCCTACCATCATGTGAGCTAGTGGTTCGGGGAGACAGCTGAGAATTGCAGGGGATAGAGGGGGCAGCATGGACCTGGCGGTGAGGGAAACAACGTGGTCATGCTTCCCCCCCCCTATGAACTGGTGAACGAGCGTCCAACGGTGAGGCCAAATGGGAGAACTGCAGTGGCCTCCCCCACCCCATGAGCTTTGTGCGGGAAGGAAAGTTGAACTGAGCACTATCAGGAGGGGCAGTAAGACAGCCCTGAAGAAAGAATCCCGGATTATGACTCTGGTGCTGCCCTTATGGACCCCTTTTCAGAGATCTGGTCCTTGCCCCTGGCAGCACATATGCGAATCTGTGGATCGTGGATTAAACGAAGCAGGATGGAACAACATAGGGGCTTTTCCTGCTCGGACCACTCAAAATCTACCTTCATTATTGTTATTATTATTATTATTATTTTTACCATCACCCTGATAGAAACTTGGTACTTGGACCTTAATTCAGACTTGACTGCCTGGTTTCTTGCTGGACCCTATCGATTCATATTACTTGACTGGCTGCTTACTCGAAGTGGACGCTTCTTGCATTGCGAGACTCCCCCCTCTCGCAATTATGGCCCTCTGTTCTATCAAGGGCCCATCTCGAGGATGGACTTTGGAGTCCTGAGAGATGGCATGCATCAAAAAAGGGGCTTTGGGGTTTTTTAAATAGGTACTTAGTCAAAGTTTTAAGGGTGGGGAGGGGTGGGGAAGGAGTGTTTAGGGCAGGGGAAGAAATTGTCAGAAGGGAACAAGAAGACAGGCCAGGCGACGGAAGGGGACGGAGTCCTGAGGGTGCGGACGGGGGGCTGATTAAGACTAACTCAGTTCCAATAAGTACCGTTAGCGGGAGGGGCAGGTATGGTGGGAGCAGGGGGCCGTATCATAATAAGGGAGCGCGCACCCGCTGCTTACGAGCGGTCGTGCGCTCCGACCCCCAAGGCTCAACCTGTTCTCGGGGTTGTTCAGAACCACAGGGCCCTGGCTGTAGGCTGATGCTGTGCAATGCCAGGTCTGTGGTAAATAAGGCCCCCCTCATTCAAGATTTAATCTCAGAGGGGGGAGCAGACCTGGCGGGTATAACGGAGACCTGGTTGGGACCAGAGGGCGGTGTCCCTCTGGTGGAAATGTGCCCACCGGGTTTCCTTGCATTCCACCAGCCGAGAGCTCAAGGCAGGGGTGGGGGAGTGGCGGTCGTGATCAGGGAAAGTTTCAGGCCAAGGGAGGTCACTGTTCCTCAGACGGCAGGCTGTGAATCCCTTCTGGTGAAGTGGGACCTAGGGGGTCCGAGGGCGGTGTTGATTACGTACCTGGCGCCCTGCCACGTATCAACCTCCCTGCCCGAGCTCCTGAGCGTTGTCGCCGCGGTGGTGGTTGAAGTCCCCAGGCTAATAGTCATGGGTGACTTCAACCTGCCGTCCGGGGGCGGGGCGTCCGGGGAGGCTCGGGAGTTCATGGCTTCCATGACAGCCATGGACCTGACCCAGGTAATTCAAGGCCCCACACACACAGGGGGGAACACGCTTGACCTGGTTTTTGTCTCTGGACAGTGGCTGAGTGGTCAGAGTGTAGGGGATATAGTCATTGAACCCCTGTCATGGTCTGATCACTCTCTCCTATGCTTGGACTTTCGGACCGTTGCACCCCACCGCAGGGTGGCGGAACCGGTGAGATGGTACCGCCCCAGGCGGCTGATGGAACCCGAGCGGTTCCAGGCAGAGCTTGGGCCAATTCCTGAGGTTCTGACACACGACTCGGTTGGAGAGGTGGTGGCGGCCTGGGACAGGGCGGCTGCCGGTGCCCTGGATCGAGTTGTGCCTTTGCGGCCTCTGATTCGGCGTGGGTCTCGACCGGCCCCGTGGTATAACGAGGGGTTGAGAGAGATGAAACGCCGGAAAAGACGCCTAGAGAGCAGTTGGAGATCGAGCCGTGCCGAATCTGACCGAACATTGGTAAGAGACCATATTAGGTCCTACCTAATGGCGATAAGAGCAGAGAAGTGTTCCTACCTCACTGCTCTTATTGCGTCATCAGATAACCGCCCAGCCTCCTTGTTTAGGGTGACCCGCTCCCTCCTTCATCAGGAGGTGAGGGGAGACCCCTTAGAGGGTAGAGCTGAGGATTTCGGAAAATATCTGTATGATAAAATCGCTCAGATACGGGAAGGCTTCGACTTCAACTGGGTATGTCCAATGGGAGAGGCGGAGGCTGGTCTTGAGACTGTTACCTGGGTTGAGTTTGACCCCGTGACCCCCGAGGACGTGGACAGGTTGCTGGGGGGACTTAGGGCGACCACATGTTTACTGGACCCGTGCCCCTCCTGGTTGGTGCTGGCCTCCCGGGAGGTGGTACGAGGCTGGTTCCGAGAAATTATCAACGCTTCCTTGAGTGAGGGTGTCTTTCCCGCTGCCTTGAAAGAGGCAGTGGTGAGACCCCTCCTCAAGAAGCCTGCCCTGGATCCAGCTGTTTTATCAAACTACCATCCCGTCTCCAACCTTCGCTTTCTTGCGAAGGTTGTTGAGAGTGTGGTTGCCCGACAGTTCCCGCAGCACCTGGAGGAATCGTCATATCTCGATCTGTTCCAGTCGGGCTTCAGGCCTGGCTACAGCACGGAAACAGCATTGGTCGCGTTGGTGGATGATCTCTGGCGGGCCCAAGACAGGGGTTGCTCCTCTGTTCTGGTGCTATTGGACCTCTCGGCGGCTTTTGATACCATCGATCATGGTATCATGCTGCAACGGTTGGAGGGGCTGGGCATAGGAGGCACTGTCTTGCAGTGGTTCTCCTCCTTCCTCTCTGGCCGGATGCAGTCTGTGTTGACAGGGGGCCAGAGGTCGACCCCGAGACCCCTCGTATGTGGGGTACCTCAGGGGTCGGTCCTCTCGCCTCTACTGTTCAACATTTATGTAAAGCCGCTGGGTGAGATCATCCGTGGTTTTGGCGTGGAGTACCACCAGTACGCTGATGATACCCAGCTGTACATTTCCACGCCAAACCACCCCAACGATGCCCTTGCCGTGCTGACCCAGTGCCTGGAGGCCGTGCGGGTATGGATGGGGAGAAACGGACTCAAGCTCAACCCCTCCAAGACCGAGTGGCTGTGGTTACCGTCGTCCCGGTACAGCCAGCTGATTCCATCGCTGTGTATTGGGGGCGAAACAGTGGCTCCCACAGGAAGGGTTCGCAACTTGGGAATCCTCCTGGACTCACGGCTGTCCTTAGAGGACCATCTGACGGCCGTGGCCGGGAGGATGTTCCACCAGGTTCGCCTGGTGCGCCAGTTGCGTCCCTTCCTAGACCGGGACTCGCTACGCACAGTCACTCATGCCCTCGTGACCTCCAGGCTGGACTACTGTAATGCTCTCTACATGGGGCTCCCCTTGAGGTGCATCCGGAAGCTCCAACTTGCCCAGAATGCGGCCGCGCGGGTAGTGATGGGAGCGTCGTGGCGCTCCCACGTAACACCGCTCCTGCGTGAGTTGCACTGGTTGCCGGTGGTCTTTCGGGTGCGGTTCAAGGTGTTAGTGACCACTTTTAAAGCGCTCCATGGCATCGGACCCGGATACTTACAGGACCGTCTACTGCCAGCAAATACCTCCCGCCGTCCGGTACGCTCCCACAGAGAGGGCCTCCTCAGGGAGCCGTCGGCCAGACAGTGCCGGCTGGCGACCCCCAGGGGGAGAGCCTTCTCTGTGGGAGCTCCCACGTTATGGAACGAGCTCCCCCCCGAACTCCGTATAATAACAGATTTACGCACCTTCCGTCGGGAACTAAAAACATTTCTTTTCCGACAGGCCGGCCTGGCATAGAAGCTTCGGTTCCAATAGGGTCAAAATGTTTTAAGGGGACTGAGTATTTTTTAAGATTTTAAATTTTGTATGTTTTGGGTTTTAGGATTTTGGCCAAATGATTTAATTTATTTTTAATTATTTTAAATTTTGTATATTTATATGTTTTTTAAATTTTAGGCTGTACACCGCCCCGAGTCCTTCGGGAGAGGGGCGGTATAGAAATTTAATAAAATAAATAAATAAAATAAACTGATATTTCATAACTTTGTCTAAGCCCGCCTCTACAGATTGTATTCTTACTTCGTTGTTCTCCATTGTTTGTTGTAACATCTCCACTCTATTATCCAATTTGTTTATATCACCTCTCATTTCCACATGATTTTTCGATATTGTCTCTTGCATGGTTTCTTGGATAACAAGAAGTGTTGATTGCATACTGATCGCGGTGCTCACAGCTGTGCAAGGAGACGGCTCTCCTTGCCAGCTGATTCTCCGCTGCCGGTAGACCCTTAATTGGGTCGAAAAGCCACCTTGGAGGGGCAGCTAGCGGTGAGGAGGTCCTCGTCATCCTTGGGAGAGCAGCAGCTTCTTCCAGGGACTGAGATTGCTCCTTTGGGCCAACGATGGAAAGAACGGCCAGTAAAATGGCCATTCATCTAGCCGCTGCAACCAGAAGTCAGAAGAACATCTAAGCACAGGAACCACCGTGGTTGAGCCGGGTGAGACTTTTTTTCTCCCTCTCTTGGGTTTCTTTTTTTTGTGCCTGTAAAGAGCACTTTTGAAATGATTTCCCTACTCTAAGAAGGTGGCGTTTGTGAGTGTGGGGAAAAGAAGCTTAAATGGACTGAATTAATTTAAAGTGATTTTTTTTCCTATTTTTATTTTTTCTTTCCTTCACTTTGGGATCTTGGAAAATTTTGTGAATATTGAATCTGCTATTGGACTTGAATGCTTCTTTTTTTCTGTGTTTCCTGATCTTGTTTATGAGATTCCTGGTCTCTGGGAGAAGATTTTACATTGTACTGAGGACACCTTGTGGAAAAAATTAAAATTGCAACTTTCTCTTTTGAGGATTGGACTGACCTTGACTTTCAGATTATCATAAAAGAGAAAATACAAAGAAAATTAACAGCTGTACTGGTGGGGATGGACGCTGATTAAATGTTCTCTGAACACAGCCTCTACTAAATGATACAGACTGTTTTTGATTATGTTTGAAATGGAGCAACCTTTGCTTCAACTTACTATAAACCTATACTGAAAAAACTTTATGAAGCTACTGATGAAATATGTTTGCAAATAAAAGAATTTACGATGGAAATAAAAAATAGAAATCCTGCTTTGAACTTACAAACTGACTCCCAGACTTTGTCTGAGCACTCTATGGACCAAAAAACAACAGAAGCGGGATTAACTAAAGGTAAAGAAGATTCCATTTTACTTCATAAGCAGGCTGATGAGATCTCTGAGGAATTAAAAAGGACTGTAAGTAAACCACTTACAACCCTAAAATGAACAGAAATGGACAGACAAGCCCAATGAACTGAGAATGATGCTAGCTTGGATAAACAACTATTAGCTACAAAATTGGACGTAATTGAGCCAGCCACTCAACAGGTTCAAACGTGGAGATTGGACTTTCTCAAATAACAAGGGATTATTTACAAAGGAGCTAGGTTTCTAAAACAGAAAAGAAGACATCTCTGTTTGATTCAAAGGACACTACAAGACATAAAAAATGACTTGCTTATTGATATAGTGGCATTGTTATGGAAACCTTTTTAGCATAAAAGGAAAGCTAGAATAAGATTTAAGAATGTGATTGAAGGTTTTATGTAATGATTTTAAAAGGCTTATGAGATATGGATTGTTATGGCTTATGACAGTTAAATAAGATGTTAGATTGAATAAAAAATAATTAAAGGTCTTAAATAAGCTGTTTGTCTATGTATTAATATGTTTTGGATATAGTAACTTTGAGGAGGTTAAAGAAATGTGATATTGATATTGAGGGATTGATTGCTAGATTATAAAGTATAATAGAAATAGAAAGGTATTAGACATTTACAAAGAAGACGTTTACAAAGACTAATACCTCATGCTGTATTTTCAGGTTTTATGAGGACAGCTTCTTAATATGATCCTATGTTTAATGTTGATTGCTTTAATATTGGAAAAGCATACTGAATTTCTACCTCAGGTTATTGAATTTCTACCTCAGGATCTTTTGCTAGGGATCATAAAAGATTGCACTACTACTGAGACGAATTTACTTCTGAAGCTCGAATGAACAATATGTGATAGACTAGAAACAGTAGTTAGAACATATATAAGAGGAATGTTTACTAAACCAGACATTTACAAAGACTAATCCTTAGTGTTGTATTGCAGGTTATATGATGATTGCTTTCTAATACGATCTTATGTTTGATGTTGATTGTTTCAATAAAATAATTTTTTACAAAAAAAAAACTTTTTAAAAAGTATAAAATACAAAAAGCAAAAAAACACATTAAAAATAAAAAGGGGTAAAGAAAGGCAGGGATAAGGAGTGGAAACAAAATGGAACAAAAGTTATACAAAGAAAGTAACTTCCAACTTTCTTTGACACAGATAATGACCTAAATATCTATGACTTTTAAAACTAGAATAAACCATAACCAACAGTAGTTCTATTCACCATAAACAAATTAATCATCAAAACCCAGAACTTCATCAATTTCTGATAAGAAGATTCAAAGAAATTTGATAGCATCTTTTTAGACTTTTAGTGTTACCCTTTAGATTTTTGGTTGCTGTAGAATAACATGGCTATTCGCCTACAAGGACAAGATTATGAATGACATTTGGTGACTAAGAATGAATCAATCTCTCAGTTTCATTTTCTGTCCATTTCTTGTTTTCCTGATTCTATAGTACCTTCATTTCAGCCTATTTAAATCAATTAATGAATTCATCATGTAAGAAAGCTGTATGAAAATTCACATTTTTTGTATATTTCTTCTAATATCAACATTGTTATATATATACATTTCTTTGTATTTTGCATGATATTTTTTCTTATAGAATAGAATATATTTTGTGCATTCCCTGTTTTACCCATTACTGGATATTCTTTTTGAATATACATTTTTAAGTCAGTCTTGACTCTTGGCAATTGCCTGGACAAGCTCCTGCAGTTTTCTTGGCAAGACTTCAGAAATAGTTTGCCATCACCTGCTTCCTGGAGTTGAGAGAGAATGACTGGCCAAGATCACCCAGCTGGTTTTGTGCCAAGGTAGGACTAGAACTCACCATCTCCTGGTTTCTAATCTGGTGCCTTAACTACTACACCAAACTAGTACTCATATGCTTTTTAACATTATTTAAATTGAGTTGTAAACTCTGGTTTAAAATGTTGAAAAGTGTTAATTTCAGTATACTATACAAGCATGCTTCTGTTCATATATACTTTCAAAGAAATTAGATACATAAATGTATATATAAAATGGATACAAACAGATTTCTTCTCTATCCATCCCATCACTACTGATTAAAATATGATGTTTAAAATTGCTGTGGTTTGAATGGATTGACATAGAGCTTTTATGTTTTTGAATCTCACCCATTGTATGTTTCTTGTAAGTTACAAATCTTCTGAAAAGTAGCCAGGTCAAGTATAAACATGACCTTGATTGCAAACAGAGAGCTCATGGGGGCTAAGAAGGAAGTCATGTAAAAGCAATAGTGTGGGATTTTTTAAATTCAGTTTCTTGAACAATAAAGAGATATATCTTTAAAAAAAAAAGAAATAGAAAGGTATTTTTTTCACTTTTTTATGTTTTGTTCTTTGTTTTTTTCTTTGTTCTTTTTCTTTTCTCATATGAACTAATATACTTTTTATATATATACATTAGAACTAATAGTTACTTTGTAATGGAAGAAGAATAGGGAAAAATAAGAAATGATATTAATAAATGTTTATTGAATATGTTAAGGAAAAAGGTAATGGGGAGACTCCCGAAGTGTTAACTATGTACTTAGATTAGAAATATGGAATATAGTAATTGAAATAAATAAACTTCATACAGGATCTGGATTTGTGGATCTATTTAGAAGAAAGGTTATTGAGGATTGATAGGATTGATCTAGTTGTATCGAAATATATCAATTTGAATATAATATGTTATTAGAGCAGCGGTTCTCAACCTGTGGGTCATGACCCCTTTTGGGGTCAAACAACGATTTCATGGGGGTCGCCAAACAACGCAGTCCGCCATTTTTTCCCCTTTTCCTTAGCTGTGCTACTTCCTCTTATTCTATTGGCTTTTCTAGAAGGATATGAAATGGACCTGTTTGGAGAATAAGTCCATTACTACCCAAATGACAGTGTTTCCCGTGCTTTGTGGCAACCCTACTATAAAATTCATAAAGATCTCTCTCCAGAGTGCTGAAGAGCTAGCAACTGCTTGTAATAATCCTGGCGCTTTCCCCTGTCTCCATTTGGCTGCTGCACAGATGGAACAGCTAGCCACATAGCTTTTGATATCCTTTTTATAGAAGGCCATCAGAATTGCCTCTTGGTCAGATGGAGGGTTTTCATGAACCCAAAGTGCCCAGCCACTTTCAAGTCATGGCAAAGTTGCATGAATTTTACTCTCTGGATTTTTGGCACGTACAATTTTTCTCCTATCCAGGGCAACTCATCTCTCATAGATCAAAGGTATTTATGGCGAAGGAACCATTCATCCTTCTCTAACGCTTGTCTAAACTCAGTCCTTGCTTTGCTGTCCAAAAAGGACTTCTCTTTGGGTTTTTCCTTTGTGGTGGTTGGGGCCTCCATTTTACTGTCTGCTGGCATCGATTTCTTTGTCTGAGCTCTCGTGGTGACTGGAGCTGCTAATTGTTTCAGATTCATCAAGGGTTTGATCACCTCGGATTTTATGCTATTGTACTGCAGCATTCTTGATAGGGCATGTACTTAACAGAAAAATCAAATCAGTGGAAATGTTGGGACCACCAAGCTTGTTTTGGGGATAACTTCCTTGGGATCTTTAGTTCCTTGAGGTTTTTGTGATTAATCCACATCTGAAAGGGGATTTTGCTCTCTTCCAGGAAATGCCTCCAAGTGAGAAGGGCCCAGAGCACTGTATATGCTTCCTTCTCCAATTTTGTTCGGTTTCAATGAACCTTTTGGAGGTGTATGCACAAGGTTGCAATTGCCCTTCCTGAGTCTCTTGGAGCAGTACCATCCCCACTGCCACATCACTAGCATCAGCCTGGATGACAAATGGCTTCTCCAGGTCCAGGTGTTTTAACACCGGCTCGGCAGAGAAAAGCCTCTTTAGTTTCTCAAAAGCTGCTTGGCACTCCATAGTCCATTTCAATGGTTGACTAGAGTTTTGCCTTGCTCACCCCCTTCACTTTTAGTAGATTAGTGATGGGGAGGGTGATCTGGGTGTAAGAGGGAATAAACTGTCTGTAGAAGTTTGCAAGTCCAAGGAAGCTTAGCAACTGCTTCCTCATGTGGGGTGGTGCCCACTCTAACGTTGCCTGTACCTTCTCCGGGTCCATCTCTATTCCCTGGTGGGAAATCCTATAGCCCAAGTAATCGATTTTTTCTTTGTGGAATTTGCACTTTGAAAGTTTGGCATAGAGGTTGGCTGCGTGAATCTTGTTTAGGACTCCCCTGACCAGTCTGACATGCTCCTCTTTCATTCCGGTGAATATTAGGATGTATCCAAGTACACCAAAACCCCCTTATACAGGTGCTTCTGGAGGAACTCATTTATCAGGTGCATGAACACTGTGGGCACCCCTTGCAGCCCAAAATGCAGCACTCAGATCTGGAAATACCCCAAGGAGCAATTGAACGCTGTTTTCCACTCATCTTCTTTTATCCTAACTTGATAATACGCCTCTCTTAGATCCAATTTGGAGAATATTTTCCCCTTGAAAAGATGGGCTAGCATGTCCTTCATTAATGGCAAGGGGTAGGACATCGCTGCAACATTGGCACTGGGGAATGAAGCTCTGTTCCCCAAGCCCAATTTCTACCAGCTGGGGGGTCCAATAGGATCGAAAGTCACCGCGTAGAGGCAACTGGCCAAAGGGCGAAACTTTGTAGATCGCAAGCCAGCAGTAGCTGACCCACTTGATCCAAAGTAGCCCTCGGGACCAGCAGGAAGAAAGCAGCTGATCATTGGAGACAACGAATACTAACAAGAAGAAAGCAAAATAGCTGATCCAGGTGAGACTACTTTCCTTATCTCTCTACAAGCAGAAAATACTGATTTTGGAAAAAAGCACTCAAAAGCAAGAAATCCCCAAGCTTTAGGGAGGGGGGATTTTTTTTCTTCACCCCTTCCTCCTGAACTATAAGTGGCAGTTTAAGCTTTTGGGAAATTAAAACTGACTTATAACAATATTGTGAAGATAATTGAGGGATAAAAGAAGGAGAATTTGGGAAACTTTTGCATTTATAAATCTGTTTTATTCCTTGTTTGGAAACTATCAGATTTTAACTTTTTAACTTGGACATCTAATGACATCTTAGTGGCAAAACTGAGAACTACATTCAACCTTGCTTTTTTTATCTTGCTAAATTATTTAGACTGAAGTTCTAAAACTTAGCCAGATGCCCAGACACAGTTTATAGTTTAAACTCTTTGGTGTCCTTGGAATTTATAGTCCTGAAGATTGTGAGTGGAAAAGTGAATACTCTTTTTGGATTGCCCTTTTCTACAGGATGGATTACAATTACAATTAAAAATTATTTTTGAAGTCATCTAACTTCCCTGGATTACAAAAACATCTTGATCTGGAATTTTTACAAGCTGTTTTGATAGAGTGAATAACAAGAAATTTTTTCTAACAGAATACTTTGGATTACAAATTTGGGTATATATATACCCACTCTCAGAGGGGGAGTGTTCTCCCAGCCAATCAGAGTGTTCTCCCAGCCAATCAGAGCACAGCCAACCCCCCATTCAATCAGAGCACAGCGAAGCCCCTAACAAATCAGAACACACCTCCACCCAATCAGAACACAGCCAAGCTCCCAGCCAATCAGTTCAAACCCCCACTGGCAGTTAAAAGGAAGAAACAGCTACGATCACACATTACTCCTAGAAGCATGAAGCCGAAAGCACCAGCCTGAAGATGACGAATGGGACTTCGTCGAAACGTCACCAAGACACTTCAAATTCTATGCAGGAGAAAACCCGAATAACCAAAGACCTACATACAAACACCCGCGAAAACCTCAGAAAACAAATATATATATATAGCATCACCAATCTATCTAAAGTTGGAAAAAAGGAACTTCTGCTCCCTGTTCTGTCTCTGCAAGTCCAGTTTATCAGAGATCAATTGATACAATGCTCCAACAAGAAAGATATAGAAATTAAAGGACTGGAAATAAAAGATTAAAAATACAAACTATAAGCATTTGCAGATGACTTGTTTTTTATATTGGAAAATCCACTTGAAACAAGCACTAAACTTATGGAGAAAATAGAAAAATTTGGAGAACTGTCAGGGTTGAAAATAAACAGAGAAAAGACAAAAGTGCTAACAAAAAATCTAACAGAAAAACAAAAAACCCAACTAGCAAAAAAAATATCTTCAAATAGTTAAAAAAAGTTAAATACTTGGGAATTTATCTAACAGCAAGATGCGTAACAATAAAAGAAGATAATTACGTAAGATTCCTAAAACAAATAAAATTGGATCTGGAAAAGTGGAAAAATTTACAACTTTCAATGCTGGGGAGAATAGCAACAGTGAAAATGAATATTTTACCAAAAATACTCTTTCTATTTCTGATTCCTGTAAGACTGGGAAAAGCCTTTTTTGATGAACTGAATACAACAATACTGAAATTTATCTGGCAAGGAAAAAAAGCTAGAATTAGACTGAAAATGCTACAAAAAGAAAAGAAAGTGGAGCCGAAGTCGGGGACAATGATTTCCCTGCCCTTGGTGGTCTGTGATCCCACCTGCTGGGCGGGGAATCGGCAGATCACTTTCCATGCTGGGGCAGGATTGGAGTGGACTGGGCGTGGGCAGCTGCATTTCCATTTCTCCATTTGCTTCTCAGCCTTCGCTATGTTTGTAGGACAAAAAAAAAAGTTCCATGAGACTTTCTAACTTCTTGCGACATCTCTCGAGGAGTTAGAAAATCTCATGGAACTTTTTTTTTAACTGATAGTCCCATTACATGTTGAGAAGGCTGAGAAGGGAATGGAAAAACGGAATGGGTGGCAGGAGAACAGTGCTCTGCGAGGGTTGGGTCGGCGAGAGAACGGCTCTCTGCGAGGGTTGGGTCGGGGCGGCGAGAGAACAGCACTCTGCGAGGGTTGGATTGGGGTGGTGAGAGAACGGCGCTCTGTGATGGTTGGGTTGGAGCGGGGGAGGGTTGGGCAACTTTCTGATTAAACATTGGTTTCAGAGGCATGCAGGTTGTGTTTTCGGGGGGAAGGTTGGGGGTTTTGTGGGGTTGTTACTTTAAAACAGGGAACACCTGTCTTAGTTATTGTTGGCAGGAAAGGCTTTGCTTTGACATGCGATAAGATGGTAAATTCGAGGAGGCCATCGTATTCCATTCAGCCATGGCTTGGCTTTTCCATGATACATATAACTCTTGTGTTTTTAAAAATGGTTTAAATGTCCAGGGGGGAAAACACAGTGAGAAGCACCCCACCGCCAGCCACTACTTTCCCCCGATGGAGCATTCCATCACCACCGCTGCCCCAACCCAACCCTCGCAGAGCACCATTCTCCCACCGCCCCGACCCAACCCTCGCAGAGCACCATTCTCTCACCATCCCGATGCAACCCTTGCAGAGTGCCCTGCTCTCACCGCCCCGACCCAACCCTCACAGAGCGCCATTCTCTTGCTGCCCCGACCCAATCCTCGCAGAGCGCCATTCTCTCACTGCTGCCCATCGTCGAGCAACATTGAGGTGGCCACGCCCACCCTGGCCATGCCCATTCAATGGCCATGCCCACCCAGTGGGGCATGCCCATCTGGCACCCGACGATAAATAAGTGGGGTTTGGGTTGCAGTTTTAGCACTCGGTCTCTAAAAGGTTCGCCACCACTGCCCTAAAGCAAAAGGATTTTGGCTCAAAATACATTTATGGTTGGAGAAAATGACTAAAAAACAAATAGATTTTAAGCCAGAATTATTCTTGTTAAGAATAATAGGAGCAAATTATGAGAAAGACTGTATATATTTAATTCTACATGTATGAACTGCAGCAAGAATTGTATTTGCCCAATATTGGAAAAATGGAAACTTACCAAATTAAGAAAATTTTAGAGTGTGCAGAAATGGATAGATTGACTTTAAAGATAAAAGAGAAAGGAGAATCAGTGTATTTTAGAACAAGGGGGGAATGAACACGCTGGTTTTGGGAGCCTGTGGCAGGCTAATAGATAATAGCGTATGCACAAAGGGGGAGGGTGGAGGAAGGAAAGTGAACAACGGAGTAGCAGCCTCAAAAAACACCAAGAAAACAGCCAATGCACACCTCTCAGAAATCAAACAATCAGGACCATTGGATGGACCGATGACGAGGTCCAGGAGTCATGCACAAAAACTGGCTATAAAAGAAACTCCCATCGACCTGTTTTAAGCCCTGATGATGTCGGTAGTGCTGACCGATAAAAGCTTGGCATTTGATTAAACATTTTTAGTTTAAATTTTATCCTGGTGTTTGTTTTTATTTGTTTTTATAGTATGGCTCTACCCAGGATTCGAATTTTTAATGAAATCAGATATCTATATCTCTATATCTCTATATCTCTATATCTCTATCTCTATCTCTATCTCTATCTCTATCTCTATCTCTATATCTATATCTATATCTATATCTATATCTATCTATCTATCTATATACATATATATATATATATATATATATATATATATATATATATATATATATATATATATATATATATATATATATATATATATATATATATATATATATATATATATATATATATATATATATATATATATATATATATATATATATATATATATATATATATATATATATATATATGTAGGTCTTTGGTTATTCAGGTTTTCTCCCACGTAAAATTGGAAGTGTCTTGGCGATGTTTCGATGAAGTCCCATTCATCATCTTCAGGCTGGTGTTTTCGGCTTCCAACACCTTAAAGCCACAGGACATGAAATTGACTTTAAAAAGACCAGAACTATCGCCAAAACTGAACACTTTAATAACAGAATAATCAGAGAAGCCATCGAGATAGAAAAACGCCAACACAGCATGAATAAACGAGATGATACCTCCTGCCTACCAGCCATTTGGAAACCCACCCTTATTGACAAATGAGTCCCTAACACAAAGAATAACACCAGATCCACACTCACGAAAACGACACAGGATGTCACCACCACACATCCACGCAAAGCAAACCCAAACCCACATCGATGATGAGGCACAACCACAAACCAGAAGTCAGACCACATCTGTATCATTAGCCACTTTAAACCCGTCCAATCCATACATGAAGCAAACTGACACCCACCATGAAGATGAGGCACGACCACGAACGTGAAGCCAAACAACAGCAATGCAGCTCACCATCTCAAATCTCCTTGCAACTCAGACTAACCTGAGCACAACAAAGTCCCCACCCAAACAGAACACTCCCCCAGCCAATCAGAACACAGCCAACCCCCATCCAATCAGAGCACAGCCAAGCCCCTAACCAATCAGAACACACCTCCACCCAATCAGAACATAGCCAAGCTTCCAGCCAATCAGTTCAAACCCCCACTGGCAGTTAAAAGGAAGAAACAGTTACGATCACACATTGCTCCTAGAGGCAGAAGCCAAAAGCACCAGCCTGAAGATGACGAATGAGACTTCGTCGAAACGTCGCCAAGACACTTCAAATTCTACGTGGGAGAAAACCCGAAGAACCAAAGACCTACATACAAACACCTGCGAAAACCTCAGAAAACAAATAGCTATATCAGAAATTCCCTTATTTCTTTGTCAACAATTTTAAACTATATATATATAGTTTAACTATATATATATATATATATATCCTCCCTGGTTTCTGCTGACAGGAGCAAGGGGGAACCTGTAGCTCAAAAGGATAATACAGCTGCCTAACATGCATGAGGCCCAGGTTCAAATCCCTAAAGGGTGTGATTAGCTGATGAGGGCAAATGAGCCTGCAATAGCTATACTAGTCTCCCACTAACTCTTTGTCAGCCACAAAATTTTGAATTTATAGTGTTCACAGTATGTGAGGTCTGCCTGCAAAACATGCTCCTAGATTGGAGTGAAACGCAGAACAAACTGATTTATATTTGGTAGACAGGGTGCTTCATCCAACAGATAAGATATATATCCTCCCTGGTTTCTGCTGACAAGAGCAAGGGGGAACCTGTGGCTCAAAAGGGTAATACAGCTGCCTAACATGCTTACCAAGGGGTCATCGTCTAAGTCGTTGTCGGAGGTTTCCAGTGGTTTCTCCAGTGGGGTCAGAGTTTCCCCTCCCTGGGTTTTTGGGGGTTGGACTTCTACGACCTCAGCGACTTTCATAGCAGTCTCCTGGGGACAAAATGGGGTTTTCCTGGGTTTTCCCCCTCCAACTCGGTCAGGATTGGTGCCTTCGAATAGCATTCAGCTGCTCAATGGCCCTTTTTAGTATATCTCAAACAGGCAGTCGAGCATAGGTTCATAGTCAGGGTCTTAGCCGTCTCTCTCTTCTCTTCTGGGAGGGAGTGCCTCCAATTTCGACCCAGTTACCATTGACTAAGTGCCAGGTCAATTTCTGGAGTTCAGGTGCATCAGCGTTATGCAGGGTCACCATCCACCTAGCCGCTGCACCTTCCAGGGCCATGGTTATGATCCTGATGTCCCACGTATATTCGTGCATGTAGCTCAGGATGTGGGCTAGGAAGAAGTCCAACTGCTGAAGTAATCCATTGTACTTTACCCCCAGGGCTGGGACTTTGCAGTCAGGTTGATGAGTTCTCCTCCTTCTGGCCTGATGTCCGTCTCTTCTGGCTGGAGTGACACAGGCTGGGGTGGTGGCCTCAGTTACCACTCCAGTGGTTTCTGAAGTGCTAGTAGAAGGGCCAGGGTTCACAAGCTTGGTCTCCCCAATCTCTTCTTCCTTGACCCATCTCATGGTTACCAAACCACATCAGGGATTGGCTTCTTCCTTCTGGAGGTTTTTGAACACCTACACCAGCATGTTGATAGTTTGTGTAAGAAAGCGGTCAGAGCGCGCTGGCCTCTCACCCTCCTCACTGATATTGAGCGATCTCTCCAACTCCCACTTCCATCCGGGTTGATGGCTGCCATGTTTGAGGGTTAGTTTTCTGGCTTTCATGCCCCAGTTGTCTTTCTTCCCCACTCTAATCGACCATTTTGGTTTTTCATGGGTGTCTGCCTCATCGGACGAACTGGTGGAGTCTGAGCTGCTGCTGCTCAGGCAAGCCTTCAGGGGGCCTCCTCCTTGAAGTGGTTGCTTTCCCTCTTCTCACCATTGTGATTTGACATTATCTTGCATGGTCCCCATGATAGGAATTGTCCTCAGGTTGACCACTTTGCAGACCCTACCTAATGTAAGGCCCTGCCTCCGTTTCCCTACCAAGAAAGCAGAACTCTTGAAACTTGCATCATTTCAAAAGGAACTTTTGTTGGCAGGTACAGACAGCAGGAAATCTAGGCAGGATCTGAGGGCTTCCCACCCAAATCAATAGGTAAAACCACGTAATTGTAACCCTACCCCAACTGTCCATCCAGTTGGTTCAAACAGGCCAATCCATAGGTGACAATGAGCCATGGGAAACAAACCAATAAGGCGCCTCTCTCAAGGTTCTGAGGTTTTCACAGGTTCCTCCCTCCACATCGAGATAAAGCAGATGGCCCCATACAAACACTACAAGCCCCTTTCCCCTCTCCTCCCCCCTTGGAGAATGGCAGAACCAAACAATTTAAGCACAGAGAATATAGAGAATAATAGAATTGAGGGAATGAAAAAAATGAGGGTTCTGACAATCACCACCAGATGGATCTGTAGCTGGCTGACAAACCGTACTCAGCGATTAGTCCTCAATGGCATTACATCCACATGGAGAGAAGTAAGGAGTGGGGTACCACAAGGCTCCGTCTTAGGCCCAGTACTCTTCAATATCTTCATTAATGACTTAGATGAGGGAATAGAAGGGGAACTCATCAAATTTGCAGATGACACTAAACTGGCAGGAATAGCCAACACCCCAGAAGACAAGCTCAGGATCCAAAAAGATCTTGACAAATTTGAACAATGAGCCCTATCCAACAAAATAAGTTTTGATGTGGAGAAAAGCAAAGTTTTACATTTAGGCAGGAAAAATCAAAGGTTCAAGTACAGATTAGGTGAGACCTGGCTGAAAAATAGCAACTGCGAAAGGGACCCTGGAGTCCTAGTGGACGATCACTTGACTATGAGCCAGCAGTGTGCAGCAGCAGCCAAAAAAGCTAATACAATCCTGGGTTGTATAAACAGAGGCATAGAATCAAGATCACACAAAGTATTAGTACCACTTTATAAAACTCTGATAAGACCATACCTGGAATACTGCAAGCAATTTTGGCCACCATACTATAAAAAAGATGTTGAGACTTTGGAAAAAGTTCAGAGAAGCGCAACTAAAATGATCAAAGGCCTGGAGACTAAAACATATGAAGAACAGCTGCAGGACTTGAGTTTGGCTAGTCCAGGGGTAGGTAACCCAAAACACTGAAAGAGCCACTTGGACCCGTTTCCCACCGAAAACAAAACACTGGGAGCCGCAAAACCCTTTTGATATCTAAAATGAAGATAATACTGCATATATCCTTTTTAACTTTAGTGTGTGTGTGTGTGTGTGTAACATACACACACATACATACACATACATACACATACATGCACACACACATATATATACACACACATACATACATATATACACACACCTATAATAAAGGTAAAAAAGGATATATTCTTATCTTCATTTTAGATGTCAAAAGGGTCTCTCTCTGTCTCTTTCCCTCTCCCCCTCTCTCTCTCCCTCTTTCTCTTCTCCCCCTCTTCCCCTCTTCCCTCTCCGCCTCTCCCCCCTCTCTCTCCCCTCCCTTTTTCTGATCTTCTGCTCACCTGGCAAGCTGGCTTCAAGCTGTGCTCCAACAAGCTCAGGGGTAGGCAACCTCAGCTCCTTTATGACTCATGGACTTCAACTCCCAGAATTACTGAGTCAGCATAGCTGGGCTGGCTACCTCTCTCCTGCTTCCTGCTTCCTGCAGAGACACAGCAAAGGGAGGAGCTCCGCCCACATAAGCTTTTCAGCTCGTGGGAGAATACTGTGAGTCCACTCTTTTTTACACACACCCACAGAGAGAGAGAGAGAGAGAGAGAGAGAGAGAGAGAGAGAGAGAGAGAGAGAGAGAGAGGAGAGGGAGGGAGGGAGGGAGGGAGGGAGGGGGGAGGGGGGAGGGAGGGGGGAGGGAGGGAGAGAGAGAGAGAGAGTTCTAGTGCAAGTGCCCCTCTCTGTCTGTGTCTCTCTCTGCAAATGGCAGAGGAGGCTGGGAGCCATAGGGGAAGGCTCAAAGAGCCACATGTGGCTCCGGAGCCACAGGTTGCTGACCTGTGGGCTAGTCTAAAGAAAAGAAGAAACAGGGGTGACATGATAGCAGTATTCCAGTATTTGAGGGGCTGCCACAAAGAAGAGGGTGTCAAACTATTCTCCAAAGCATCAGAGGGCAGGACAAGAAACAATGGTTGGAAACTGACCAAAGAGAGAAGCAACCTGGAATTAAGGAGAAACTTCCTAACAGTGAGAACAATTAGCCAGTGGAACAACTTGCTTTCAGAAATCATGAGTGCTCCATCATTGGAGGTTTTTAAGAAGAGACTTGACAGTCACTTTTCTGAAATAGTATAGGTTCTCCTGCTTGAGCAGGGGGCTGGACTAGAAGACCTCCAAGTTCTATTCTATTCTATTCTATTCTATTCTATTCTATTCTATTCTATTCTATTCTATTCTATTCTATTCTCAAGACTCCATGAACAAAGCAAATATTTAAGCTCAACCTTGAAAAGCACTGAGAATATATCTTACCCATATCCATTTTGATGTTTTTCCTTGCAAATGTTTCTTTTACATTTACTTAGAATACAATTCTTTTTTCTATGGCTATGCTCACATATTATTGGATGCTTTAATTCATGTGATGTAACTGGACAGATGGCTATTTCTAAAACAATCTATATTTTCTTTGAAGTTATTATTTCTTGTGCTAGCTATAAAAGTAATTGTAAGCCATTTATCTTGGTTCCCCCTTTTCATAGGAAGATTGCACTTTATCACATTGCTCTAATAAATTGCTTTTAAACTGTCTTCCAATTCAGTTGCTTATTGGAAAATGTAAAGCTGGGACAGAACCTAGAGCCAGATTTGGCCATCATCAGTCAAGCAAAGACACTTGGAAATGCTGTTGGGTCATGGAGGCCTTCCCATTCTTCTGTACAGTGCAGAAGTCATAGTGAAAACATAGTTGAATCATGCATCATTAGTGTGTCTGGAGAAATGAATGTATTTCCTGTCATTTTAAGAGCTTCCCCAGTGCAGAGTCAGCCAAGACTTCCTTATTACTGCAAAATCAAGAGGCACACTTGAAGGAAGCTTGGAGGAAGCCAACAACTCTGTTACCCACACAAAGCCAAACTGAAAGAGAACAGAAAGTACAGAGCTGTTATGCCTTTGGCAGCAACAGCCAACCCTGAATCCAGTTGTGGGTGTGGAGCTTGTGATCTGAACACATTCATCATCCCTATGAATGAACAGAATGCGTAAAACATATGCAGCAGCTCATCACTCACGAACCCTGTGGTTGGCCAAAAACTGTGAGGAGATATCGGATGGTTGCTGTTCATTGGCCCTGCCTGAGAAAGAGGAGTTGACTCACCCTGTATCCCCAGGAGGCTCTTATGCAATCAGATAGGTGTGGAGTTTGAACTGGGGCCAAGCAGGTAAGTGAGTAAAGTTGAGCAGGAAAGCCATGGAAATGTACACACTGAGTTTCCATGGGAGAAGAAGAAGAGGAAAAGGTGTACTGTATGTGGATTTGTCACAGCTTGCCAAGGACCACAAGGCTTGCAGTTTGGCTGCCATAAACACTCACAGAGAATCAAGGCAGCAGCAACCTCATCTTGGAAACTGGGAGCCCAAAGTGTAGGTAATATGTCATCTGCCATTATGCAAACTGCTGCATATTACATATCATCATGAATAAGGCCCCTTTTTGGAAAACCAGGCAAGTGCATTAAATATTTGTGGGGCTTTGTTGAAGAAAACAACAACAGCAGTCTATCCAGCTCCCTAACCTCAGCCTCTACTTAATGGCTGCTGTGGAATAAGTCTAAAGCCAGCAAAGAATTCTAAAATTAAAGAATCAACCCCTAAAATGTTACCATTAAACATACAAAAAACAAAACAAAACAGAAAAACAGAAAAATCACCCATACTAACCAGGTGCTCCATTACCAAAGCAACAACCCAACCTCCCACGGAGAAGTTGTGTAAGGACTTTATTTAAATGAGCCCAAACACACTGCAGCAACCCAGAACAGCAGAAAAAAAGGAAATGGAACATCTATACAACACTTCATCAAAAAGTCCTTGACCACTCAACCCAATACAACACAACCAACACAAACCCTAAAAAGAATTACACTGCCATACATCAAGAATATCTCAGAAACAACAAAGAGACTATTACAACCATATGGAATAAGCATAGCACACAAGAAAAGTAGAGCCCTAAGCAAAGCAAAAGACCCAGCAATCCCAGAAAAAAAAATCAGGAGTCATCTATAACATACAATATAAGAACTGCAACAAACAGGACAAACAGGCAGAAGACTGGCAAAATGCATCCATGAACACCAACTGGCAGTCAAAAGACATGTCAAAAATTCTTTAATTTCACAACATATAGATTTAACCATAGTTTCAATTGGGAAAATGTGACAATCCTAGACCAGGCCAAATCCAAAAATGCCAGGGAATTTCTAGAAGCCTGGTACTTTGACAAATCAGCCATCAATAGACACATAGATGTTAACATCTATAGACTATGCAAAAGAGGCAATCAACCAGCCCCAAAAAGAAAAGGACTCCAGCACCTCTCCACCAGCAATCGGCACTCAGATCAACATAGATTAACTCCAAGGCCAACTTCAGACCAACAATCAAGTAAGCAAAATCAATCAAGAAACTGCCAAAGAACTATTAGTAAACAGCCCAACCAAAGAATCCCTAAGACTTCCCCCAACTACCCAGACAGGCAAGATACCAGAATATAAACTGACAGCAAACAGCGCTCCTTACTATCACTGATGATGTTACCTAGTTAGGGTAATGAAATGTCTGCAAAAAAAAAAAAAAAAAAAGCAAGCTCAGAGAGCACCAAGGACCCCTCATTTCAACTATACATATTCTCCTTCATTGGCATTAAACATAACCATAGAGTGAATAGTCCAGTAGTGTAGAAGAGTCTTTCCTACCTTGGAAAGAAAGGAAGGCAGTATTGCAACTCAACATAGCCTGTTTCAGAGACCTATGGGGCAGATCCTCTGCATATTCAAGAGTGTCCTTGGGTTATATAAAAAAGTAAAGATGATGGTTGTGGCTATGCAATCAAAAGTACACCTGTTTGATATGTATTGAGTTTCACTCAAACTATTGCAGCCACCATCTTGACATTTTTATCACCTCCTGTAGACACTCCTGATGTACCCAGTGATACATTAGAATGCTTGAAGAGAAGGACATAGCTTCTCAGATGTCCTGCAGTTTCTATATCAAAATGGAATCCAAAATCTTGAATTCCAGTGGGAAGTGGGGAGGCAGGGAAGTTAGTACAAGAGATTTAATATGCATTACAAAACTAGTTGCTACATTTGGCAGAAGCTGTTTCCAAACACAAGGTCATCAGCACTTCTCAATGAGAGGTGATGAAGTCTTGAATCAACAGCAAGATGTTCTTCACCGCAAAGACACAGTGCACCTCTCAAAGGCATTTGAAACCACTACTATCAACTGAAAACAACCCCTGAGCCCAGAATATTTCAAATTAGTTCAGGTTAGGTTGCCTAGAGGTCCTCATCTTCTCAGGACTGAGCTTTAGTTGGTTCATTTACAAGATTGAAACAGAAAGAGGAACCTTTCTATTGTTAGAATTTTGATGTGATTCAGCCCTAGAATGGCCTTTCCCAGCAACCATGTAGATGTGTAGAAAATGGGACAAAATAGAGCTTCAAGGAAGCAAATATTAGAAGGAACTGCATTATGGTGCCCACAAACATAACCACCTGTTCCCCAAAGAGCTTTGCCTATGATACTAAAAAAACCCCCATTCTAATGCAGTTGGAATTAAATGTTGGACAGCTGAGGATACTGTAGGATGAAGCTTTGTCTTCTAATATTGGTGATCTTTATTCCTCCTCATGTCTGATTTCATGCGGACAGTATGGGTAGACAGCAGTTCTTTCTTTGAGTTGTTGAAGGAAGGAAAGAAAGAAAGAAAGAAAAAGAGAGAGAGAGAAAGAAAGAGAAAGAAAGAAAGAAAAAAGAAAGAAAGAAAAAAAGAAAGAAAAAAAGAAATGGAGGGAGGCAGTTTGGTGCAGTGATTAAGACAGCAGTCTAGAAACTGATCTTGGGCATGAAGCCAACTGGGTAACCTTGGGCTAGTCACTCTGTTTCAGCCCTAGGAAGAAGGCAAAGGCAAACCATTTTCAAAATCTTGCCAAGAAAACTGCATTAACATGCTCAGGAAGTTACCATGATTCAACAAGGGGTCAAAGGCATATATACTTATCCATCCACCCATACATGCATACACACATACCCACACAACCCTGCAGGAGGGGACAGAGAACCTGTTGCTCAGCGTGAGCTAAAGGAAAAGAAAAAACAAGGTCTATGCTAGGATCTAAAGCTTCATGCCTGGAGGAGAGTTGGGTCTTGATGGGAAACCTTGGGTGAAAACAAGGTAGGGTGGTCTGCAATTGAACCTGGGAGACCAGGACTCTCACCAGGCAAGTGCCAGAGACAGAGGGAGAAAGAACCTGTGTGGCATGCAATTGAGATGATGCTGAGAGGTGGGGATATCAGCATCCATTTCAAGTCATAATATTAAAATAGCCTGTGTGTCATGCTGTCATTGTGCAAAGAATGTGATAGCTTATAAGAATTTTATTTATTATGGATGCAATCAAAAACCAAACCTACATCATCTGCTTCAGTTACAACACACATTATTTGCTCCATTTGCTTGATGTTATCAATGCAAAGGATAGCAGTGAAGTGTTTACCAGTCATCTACAATACCTGCTGCTGGGTTTATGATCAGAACAAAACCAAAACATGATGTCTGAGTTACATCTAATTTATCCCTTAATATGTTCTATATATGCAATCAGCATTTGGTGTCAGTCTGAGTAGCCAGCTGCTCAGCCATTGGATGGACAAGTATTGGATGGGTTTTCTACTTGCTGCCCAGCCAGAGAGGATGAAAAATGTCTAGAGTGCTGCCTTGACCATAGGTGGAAGTTGCCGTATGGACTATTTTGAACTTCCCTGAAGATGTCTTGAATGCAAAATGGAGGACAAGGGAAGAGAGATGAGGCCAGTCTTTTTGTGGAAATGCTCTGTGTCCCAAGAAATGATAACCCATGACAAAATGTTATAGGACCCCATATATTTATAACTCCCCCATATATTTATGGAGCCTTTTCCTCTTATCTCTATACCTGTAACAGGGCCAAAGAAATGATATTCATGCATTAAAAGCTATGGGTCTTTGAGTTTGGGGAAACAGGCTGATATAAAAGCTCCACCTTGCAGAGACTGGAAATCTGAATTGGTAGCTAAAGGTGTTCTAAAATTAATTTTACTGCACTTTATTTGGGACCACATGCTGCTGTATCAAATCCACATGGCTCTTGATTGTTGGGGTAAAAGAATGACTATAGAGTTTTAAATCCTCAAAAGAGCTTAAACTTCTGACTGCCTGTGGGTGCTAAATGTTGACATTAAAAATGACATTAAAAAAACAAATGATTAAATGAGATAAATTTAGAGTACTCAGATCAAAAGCAAATCCTCTTACTTAAAAAAACAAAGTCTGCTATTTATAATGATGTCTTTGTTGTCAAATATGTATTTAAAAAGAAAATATAAAAGTAACTTTTTTCTGAAGGCTTGGTATACAGTCTCCTGCTTGAGGACGGGGTTGGACTAGAAAAGATCCAAGGTCCTTCCAACTCTATTATTTTGTTCTGTTCTGTTCCCTCCACCCCAAGTCTTGGATATATCCAAGATTATGGGGCCTCTCTGAATCTCCATTCTGCCCTCCCCATTAAAATAGTGATCCAATTTAACAAAAGGATATCCCTTGCCTCATTTGGATGAAGGATAAATTTTGCACAGCAGTTAGAGCAGTTCATTTCTACATGAATATTGCCAATTCTGTCCCCCAATTCTCTGAGCCATTCAATTCCATTTGCTAGACCAGTGATGGCAAACCTTTGAGAGACCGAGTGCCCAAACCGCAACCCAAAACCCACTTATTTATCGCAAAATGCCAGGGGCCCATCAGCATTGTGGTGCCCTTGGGAGGGGGCATGCAAAAACCAGGGGCACAAAAATGGGCCACCGTGCTGCAAGGCGCAAAAACAGCCACCGCTGTGCCGTGGGGTGCAGATACAAGGCGCTGCATCAAGCAAGAATGGGACAGGGCTAGTGAGTATCATGCAGGCACCAGCCCCACCTCATTTGCAGCACGTGCATACTTGCGGCCCCATGCGTGCACATGCACATGTAAAATACTTCCCCCTCCCTTTTCTTCCAGTCCACCAATCGACAATGGTTAGTGACCTCTGCTCTACCACCTCTACTCGAGCTTGCTAGTCGGCTGCTTCACCTCCTTTGTACTGGGCGGGGCTCCTGTTCCGGATGGTGGTGGAAGCCTGATGGACCTGCTGCTGGCAACAGAGAGGGCTCTGAGTGCCACCTCTGGCATGCGTGCCATAGGTTCACCACCACTGTGCTAGACTGAAATACTAGTGAGTAGATGGTGGCCATCAGACTCACTTCTGAGTTAGTGTATTTACAACTGCATGCAAATTATGTACATATAGAAAGACAATTGGGACAAGCAGGAGACAGAACCACAGAGAACAATTTTAAAAGGCTTTATTTTTAGCAGTGTACATTCAAAAATAATTAAAAAGTGCATAGCATTGAAATAATCACTTTGGTTAGAAATATACAGGAAAGAATGAAGCAATACTTGGAACTTTTCACATCTTTGTAACATTTGCATAGCTCACTATATAAATCCATTTTTATCCAAGCCTCACCCTCTTTTACATGCACCACAATGGGAATGAGACTTGGATTGCATGGCTGTGGCCTCCATCTTGACTTTTTTGATATTTTATCCACACCAGACACCCCTGAGATCCATTGAGAAATAGTTTTATTGTATCTTTAATGAAAAGGCTCATTTTGACTCCTCCTTTCCTAAATACAATATATCACACCCACCACCCAGACTTCCTTTTTGTCTGATCTTGCTTGATATAGTGTTTTTAGACCAGTGGTGGGATTCAAATATATGAACAACCAGTTCTCTGTGTGGATGCTGCTTCTGGAAGTCCATTCTGCACCTGGGCACAAAAAGTTAGCTACCGGTTCTGTCGAAGTGGTGCAAACCGGCTGAATCCCACCACTGTCTTAGACATCTTATGCACTGACATATAAAATCAAATTGGCCTAATAAAAATAGAAGACAATTGCTGGCAATCCTTCCATCAGATTTATCTCTTTCATCTGACACTTTTCTCCCAAGTTACACAGAGAAAGAAAGGAATGGATGACTGGTGGAGAAGATTAATAGTTACAGTCATATTTTTTTAGCAAAAGAACAAAATACATTGCATTTACTTCCACAAGTGGAGGTTGACTGGATGGACTAGAGAACAATTCAGATTGTTTGCTCTTGATACTGTTTGCAAGACAGTTGTGCCCGTAGTGACTCGAGACCTTTGGCCTACCTCCCTTGCCTAACTGCACTTTTTATCTTGTATCATTGAAATGATGAAGTAGCAAAGATTTTGCCACATTTCAGAGCAGTTCTCTTCAGCCACCTTTCTTTGATCCACGTAATCAATATCTTCCACACAATCACTGGATTCTTTCTCTGGCTGCTTGGGTGTTGGGATCTCTGGCTTGGTATCCATAACCAGTCTAAGATGGGCAGTAGGTGGGCCAATTTTACAGACTTTAGATTTTAAAACAGCCTTGGGGTCCTTACAGAGATTCTTCTGCTTCTTTAGAGATCGAGTGATTTCCTTCCAGAAGGCCTTCTGGTTTTCTGCATACTGCAGGCAGGTAGATGGACTGCCCAAAAAAGCACAGGAGAGGGCATCTTCCCCTTTTTTGCAGTCTACCTTTAGCAGAGTGGTCTCTTTCTCATTTATAGTCCAGGAACATTCAGCTTTCTCTTTAGTTGTAAACTTCCCTTTTGTGGGAAAACCTTTTTGTCCTCTGTTTCTCTGGCCCTTGGCATTCTTATTATGTCCAGCTTGGGCTCTTCCCCCTCTGCCATTATTTGGTCTCTCTCTTTTTCTCTCTTTCACTATTTCACTGTCAGCTTGCAACAGCTGACAGAACATCATAAGGATACACAGCAGAGCAAAATGTTTGGTCTTCATGTTTCCTGGTGCTTTTTGAAACCTGTTTTGAAAACAAAAGCCCTTTGTAAAAAAATATGTATCTATTTTTATGTATGCTAGACATGCCCTAATATAATCAATTATCCATTATCAGCAAAGATTGTAAAATAGGACAACATCAATGCTTCTCCTAATGATATTTTGAGCATGAACTTTTAAGACTGTGTAAGATAAATGGAGAAACTATTCCTTTTCCTTCTTGCAAGGAAGTCACAGCATGATCTCAATGTTCCTAAGTGGAAATACAAGGCGCAATCTGAATGATTAATTTATATGAATTTGGTGATCTCTACTATTAAACTGCTGCAAAAGGTGGATGACATTTGAGTCTGATATCCCCTAGAGAAATGGAAAAATATTAACAATGTAAGAAAGAGACTATGACAAAAAATATAACCAACAACTAGAGAAACCAGTTTTGCCATAGAATTTGAAGCATAATTGGTGTCAACTAATGTGAAACTCTCATTGTGGAATAAACCTCACATTGCTGGGTTATTGTGAGTTCCAGAGAGGAAAAACTGATAAAACAGCAATATTGAACATTTAAATAGAGTTATGATGCCATAGCAGTGGAAAAGGTCTATTAAAAAACCCCTACAATCCTGAACTTTTCTATTTTAAAGTAACCATCTCAATCATGAGTCACATCTCCTTACTCCTTTCTGGTTCTGACAATTCAGATCATGGAACAAAATCTCCTGTGGTTCATCTGCCACTTTGTTGATATACATGAAAAGCAATTCTATTTCCTTTACAAATCTGTTCCATGTTTTCTTCATTAGAACTATTCACATGTTAAGTGAACTCAGTCAATTTCAAGCTACTTTTTACTGAATACAATAAACCAATTCATTCTCATCACAAAAAGCGAAGTCTACTTAATGAGAAGACTATTTTATCAGAGGATCGGTCATCCAAAGTCTGACTTTTCTGGTAAGGGAGATAGCAGATTGACTTTCTGCACCTCAATTTCCCTGCCTTGCTGAAGATGGAAATCTAGTACCATCATCCTCAGCCCACAGACTTCAAAGAGTTGAATCTGCAGTTATATTAAGACTGCAATCTTACACAGACCTCAGATTAAATAGCACAATGAATTCTCAAGGGACATGCAATGCTCAAAGGCATTGGAATTCAGGTATTTTATGCTATGGTACAGTCCCACAGATTTATTATGAAGAGCCAAAGTTCATCTTGATATACTTATGTTGGTTACCACTAATTACTGATAAGAAGTCTTGGAAGTTGCAGTCAGGAGCTGGCATGATGGAGATTCAATACTTTTAATACTTTCCTGCTAATTATCCACCAATAGAAATTCCTACAGTTTCCTACTTGTTGGGGAAAAGATACTATACTTTTCTGTTTGGGGGGGGCAGTGGGAAATTGATTTAGTAACTTTTACAGATAGGTGGTGAGTAATGGCTGAAGCAACCTCTGGTTGGGAATAACTGTCAGAACAGTACAGAAATAAACAACTACATGTAATATGTAGTTTGGTCTTCAGAAGGCAAGCAGGAAATCTAGTTTTTCAGTTCTGAGCAGTTTTCCATTGCTGATTAAAAAGAGCAAGAATACATACCTTTTGCTGTCTTATAAAACTCACGCTGGCACACCTCTGAAATATGGCACATTTCTACTTATTTATATACTCAGAGACACACCTACAGGCCTCCAGAATCCTATAGCTTCGTGATAGCAGATTTGTGTGGTTTACTCACTTATCAAGACACACCTTCTGGAATAGGCCAAATTAAATTTGCAACAGTAGAAAAAAAAGGTGAGTACAATGCAGTGAAAGGTGTAGATTTGAGAAAGGGAAGATGTACAATAAGCTCTCACATGTCCTGCTTGAGGCTGAGAGTAGAAACTTCCAATGGATCATGGCAAGATCTGACCAGGGAAGTGTTTGTCAATGGATAGAAGGAAAAAGTGATGGCATGAAGTGCCAATGAGTGCAGCTTTTCTATGTATTATCTAAGTATAATGAACAGAAGTCCCATTCATTGCACTGGAGTTTCCTTTCTGCTGCCATTCACCTTCTAGCAACACTTATTGGACACAGAAATAGATTTTGCCTTTAGTAATGTGGTCTTTAATCTGGGTAAATTGCCACAAAAAAGCTAGGCACTATTCCAAAGGAAAAAGCTTAAAGGCTTTGGTGAATACATTAACTGGCTTACCATGAACTTTAGTAGACCACAACTCACAAAATATTTTGTCTGTTTCTGTGTCATGTCTATGGGCACACTGGTGATGTGCCCACTGCTGGTCTTGTCTGGCTAAGCCATCTTGGCAGCCACTTTGCAAACAAGCAACAGCTTCCCTATGGCACCTATGGCTTCTGCTCCAAGTTCTCCACTGGCCAAAATCTTTGAGGCTCCAGCTAATTCCATAATAAATGTATTTGTGTTTAAGGTCTTGTGCTGATAGTGGTGTTTTCAGAAGCAGTGTTGATTCCTGTAGCTGTTTCTTTATCTCTTGTTCCTGTTATGTAGAAATTTAATTTTTCATATCCCCCAAGGATATAATGGTATGTGGAAAAAGCCTTGGGCCACTGGGTAAAGAGATCTGCCAAGTGATCGGATAGTAGAGAACACAGTCTCAGCTAGATAGTGAGTGGGGCAAAAGGTTCAGGAAGGACCTCCCTAACATCTTAGTCTGTAAAGGAGATGGGGGGATTAGTTTTTCATAAGATTGATGTGGCCTCATGGAATAAACTAGATAGAAATCACAACCTTTGCTTTATTGCAAAGCTACACTGACAGAAACTTGCAAATATAAAATCCATATCCAAGATCCCCTCCATAACTTTTACAACCTGAGAAACTAGGGAAGGTATCTTCTGAATCTCTTGCCCCACCCATTATTTAGCTGTCAGCTATGCTGCTTCTTATCTGACCATTCCCTTGGCATTATCTCTTGGTTCAGTCTTTTCTCACACATCATTACAAATATGCTATTGTGTCATGCTAAAGTTCATGTAAGAATATTATCATGTTTAGCAAGAATTTGTAATATTTCTATATCCACATATTTTCCTTCTTGATATTGCCTTCCACAGCCCTTTTTATATCATTCTTCCTGTAGTGAAGGGAACAGCAAGCTAAAAAAAAAACCTGGAGGCAAGAACAATCATACTGTACATGTAATGATAGGATTTCCATTCGGTCTATGTCTTATAGCTTCTAGAAAACCTGCCCTGACTTATGAGTGAAGATGTCACAACTTAATAAATTATTGAGAAATATGAAGTATGAAACTACCGGGGAAAAGAAATGAAATCACAGTGAACTTCCCAATCCAGGAAATCATCTCAAGACAAAGACTTGGAGGAGTCTTCTAGAATATCTTCTCCCCATCTTGTTTTCTCAACATTTGGTGGTGATCAAGTCTCTCAGTTATATGTTCTTAGGAAATTATGAAAACAAATTGCACCCTGCCCAATTCAAGTCCACCCTTAGCCATGAGAGTCACTGGGCCAGTGGCTCTTTCTCTCAGCCCTTATCTACTTCATAAGATTGCTGTTGTGGGAAAGACTTTCAGTGTTTAGAGGAAAGGCAAGAAAAAAATAAACCTTATAGACAGTGGATTGTTCTGTATTGGGACCTGCCAATACGAGACACAGTGCAAGCAGCTCTCTAGAGAGTATAAATATATTGCATGTTTAGCTTTCAGATATATCTTTCTTTGGAGAGCTTCCTTGGTGTCTTGAGAAATGTTTTGTCCTAAGGATCAACTGCTTGAGAAAATAAGGATTTAGAAAAACTATGATTTTAAGTATGAAATTGCATTGTGCACCAGTGATAAACACATTATTGCTAAGTCTTATAAATTGTTGTTGAAACTTTACTTTAATTGAGAAGATTCTTAAAATACACATAAAATTGAAATCAGATGCTTTTCTTTTAGGTTTGCTGGACAAAAGAACTTGAAAAATGGAACTTTATTATTATATATCATGACATCACTGAGAAACTTGTATGCACAAAGATGGAAAACATAATGGAAGAATGGTTAATAAAGATCATGGACTTAGCAGGGATGGCAAAATTGACTATTTTAATTGAAGAGAAAAAGTTGTTTCGTTTTGTTTCTTCTTAGAAACTGCTTCTGGACTTTTTGCTATAAACTGAAAAATATGAAACTATGATTTTAGGTTTTGGTGATTAGAATGATTTTATTATTATAGAAATTTCATGTTTCTCCAAAAATAAGACACGGTCTTATAATTTTTTTGCACCAAAAGATGCATTAGGGCTTATTTTTGGGAAAACACGGATGATTAGCTCAGTTGGGCGCCCCATCATCATAATTCATACTTCCCTGTCTCTCTTTCTCTTGCTTCCCGATTCCATTCTCTTCTCTCCTTGGGTTCTGCCATACTCCTCTTTTTTTCTCAATGGCTTTCTCTTCATCATCTATTTGCAGACAACACTTGGTTAAATTAAATTTTCCACAGACCCCTCCTTCTTCTGCCAATAAATAATCCAAGGCTAACCTATTTTGATAAATTGCAGTCCTCATTTAGGTATTTTGTTTAGCCAACTTATTTAACACTAGCGCTGTCTCACTAATGATAATCTCCAGAACCACTTGTAACCTAATAATGCGATTCAGCATATAAATTGGAGTCCTATATCCCCATGATCCATCTTCAGCCCAAGTGGCAGGTCCATACACCTGTATTATGCATTCAGGTGGCCATTCATTATCCTTCCAATTTCCAATTTTTAATGATCATCTTCTCCTAGCTCCCTTCTCCTCATATACTGCTATTCCAAGTTTTTCCCCTTGAGGGATAGGAAGTAGGAAAAAGCAAGGCTTTATATTTCCCAATACGCATGAACCACACCAATTGCTAGGTAGGCTGGTATATGCAAATTTTCCACATATCCAATAAAATCCTTGCGGGGCAAACCATTCTTGGGGTGCATTGTCCCAAAGCCCCTGTAAAACCGTGTTATTAAAAGGATTGGGTTCGATACTGTGCATGGTTCCCCAATTCTGAGTACTTGAGTCCCCGTAAGATCTCTGGCCCTCGCATACCATGGTTCCTACTTCCTCCTGGTTCTCTGAGCAGTTTCTCTGAAAGCAGAAGTGACCTATAATGGAGGTAGTTAAAGCCCATTTTTGACTTTTCTTTGTTAATTTAGTAGTCCAAGTGGGCGTAATGTTAGTGTCTTGGATATTAATTTCTTTAGCTTCCCAAGGCCATTGTTCCCCCATATTTGTTCCACCACATACATAACAATTCTTTACTCCCAGGGTGGTGGCTATCTTTTCAGCCAGATCTATAAATAGATTTTTGGTGAGAAAAGTGAGTCCCCAGATATCAGGGTGATCGGCCTTTTCAAGCTCCTCATAAAAGGAGTGGAATAATTTTCTTTCTATTGGGGTCAGACTTTTCCTTGTTACCTTAACTGTCATGCGGGTGCTCGGGTCCTTTCCCAGACTCTCAATTCCCAATCCATATTCCTGTGATCCTTCATCGGGATCCATAAAATGCAAGCATGTGGGGGTACAATGGTCTTCTAAACAATCAGATTGTCCGGCCCCCTTGGTTAAATTAAACCAACTGCTTTTCTCTGTCCACACCCTAGGTGGGCCCCTACCATCGGAGTACCAATATGTCTGGGAAGCCACGTAGGAGCTTCCTCTCTGTTGTTGGTTGTAAACATATATCCTTTGTGTGAGGTAACTCTGCTGCCAACTCAGGCCCCCACAGGTGGTCCAGGGACTAAACTTCCTGGCATAGCAGGCATCAAAGCAGATTCTACTCTTGTGATTAGCAGAGGTACTAGCGTTCTGTCCTAATAACAATGAAGTTAGATTCTTTCCACCTTGAGAGGTAAATATCTGAATGGTTGTTTGATATTTCACACTAGAGGGGTCAACGCATGTAACCCTTCCTGTTTCATTACACAGGGAAAATCGGGTGGTATTATGAACACAGGTTCCCACCACCTTCTTGCAGTCCATCTGAGTATGACATGTCACAGTTTTGGTTATCTTATTACCCATTTTGGTGGTTCTAATGCAATCATTACAGTTATCAGAGGTATTTATACTTTGACCTTTGCATATGTTCCCGGACCCTACTACTCCCACTATAATCCATATCTTAATTACTCCTGTAACCAAGGTAATATTGAGGTCTAACATTGTCCCAATTCTGTCCACCCCTGGAAAAGTACTTCTTCCCTTTCACTTTTGACACCACCGCCTGTAACAGGCTGAGATTGGTACTCGGGACACCAGTCTTCGATGATCACTATATCACACTCTTCTCCGCAGTCTTTGTGTATCGGTGTGCAGTCTGGGCAATGGGTACAACAACAACAATACACCATCATTTACAGTCACAAAACCAACACATTTAACCCCCCCTTTTTTTCTAATCTTATTATCAACTTAACTTCAAAGGGTCAGGTTGAGGCACACTTTCCCACTTGGTTGGAGTGTCCACTGGTCCTTTCACACAGGTGTAGTGGGTCCAGCCTTTCCCTGCTGTTCATACTGCTGTTTCGGATTTCAGCAGCACCTGGAAAGGGCCTTCCCACTTCAGAACCAGCTTCTCCTCCTTCCAACTCCGGATCAGCACCCAATCTCCGATCTGGAATCTGTGGACTGGAAACTCCAAGGGAGATGTTTGTGTCAGCAATCCTTGTTTCCTGATAAAATCAAAATATCTGGACAGTTTATGGACATATTATTTCCAATAGTATTTTAGAAACCATATTAGTTGTTGCATTACTACACGGGTACTACATGGGTAGTAAAATCTACCTGAATGCACTGAAATGGCCTAAGGGCTGGAGGCTTCCCTCCCCCTTCTGGTTTCCTGATTGCTTGCCTATTTATCTTTTTACATATCAAGCATTTATCCACCATTTGTCTTGCTGGTGTATAAATTCCGATACATCCATAATGCTTCAGGAGCTCATCCACCAATGCCTGAACTCCCCCATTGGTTTCCTTCATGTAACTTCTCCAATAATCCTCACGCTATGGGTTTATTGATTACCTGACTCCCATCTGGGAAAAACCATTTACCCTTCTCTCCTTGTTGCTCACCTATCTGCATTATTTCTTTTCTTCTGTTTCTGAACACAGGGATCTCCTCTAGTGTTTCTACAATGGGTATTAAAACATTTATGCTTTCTTCATTTGCTGCCCTCTTGGCTTCCTCATCCACAATCCTATTTCCCACACTTTCAAAAGAATTGCCCCTCTGATGTGCACTCACATGTGTTATGGCAATTCTTTTTGGTAACTGGAGGGATTCCATTATCTGTTTTATCAACTCTTCATGAATCAATTCCTTTTCATTAATTCATCTCTCTTTTCCCCCACTTCTGGGTAAACCCCCCTTCTCTTAGCAATTGCTTTGTCTGTATTTATAAACAAATTGGTTAATAAAGAACAAACAAAGGAGTGTTTTACCAAAAACTCTGCTTGAGTTTGTTTGCACACTAATCTTTATTCAAAACAACATAATCCCAAAAAAATTCTCAACTCCTTTGTTTTTTACAAGTGTTGAATTCCAATTCCTTCTTAGATATTTTTTTATCAGTGTGTCCTGCACACAGACATAAAAACATAAAAAACAACAAAAAAACAACTCCACACAAACAAAAAATCTGAGTTACTGAAATAGTTTTGTATCAAACTCTAGTATCAACTCTTTTGCTTTTAATATAAATTTAGTCAAATTCTAATTTAATCAGATTCCTTTCAGATGGAAACAAATTTCCATTAAGTAGGTTAAAACATTCCCATCCACCCATCCTTCCTCAAACCAGAATTCTAAACAAAAAAAAATAGTTAAAAAGATCAACCCCCCCTTTTCTTTCTGTCTCTCTTTCTCTTGCTCTTAAAGCAACACAGCCAGAAAAAGCAGGGGGCTTTGTGCCTGCAGACATAAGTTAAAAAGGCATCCTGCCTGAGCAGGGGGTTGTATTATATGACCTCCAAGGTTCCTTCGAACTTTATTATTCCTGTTAACCTTGGGCTGTTCTTAAGAGTATATATAGAAAGAAAGGGAGGGGGAAAAAGAAAAACAAACAAACAAACAATCTTTCTTCACTCTTTTTGTTGGCCAGACAAACAAAGTGAAAATATTTCCTTTTGGTAGCTTGTCACATTTACCTCACACACAAAAACTTTGACACACATATACATACCAAGACAAGGAAAAGAGAACAGAAAAGAAAACAGAACTTTTAGTTCCACACATCCTGGTCATTCCCACCACAAATCTCAGCTAACTCGAATGAGAGAAGGCAAGAATCTTAAACATACCATGTGATTGTACAGAAAGATAGAGAGAAAAAGAGAATCACTACTTCTTATTTTTCTTTTAGGTACCTTTATTTAGCCAATTCCATTTTCCTAACTTTTCTTTGCTTTGCTTACAGGAGGACCTAACCAGCTGGTTACTCAAATCCAATTCTTTCATTCACCCATTCCATTCCATTTGCACACAGCCTTTTCCCTTTTCACTAACAAAAGGTTCTGTGCTCTAGTCAAACCCCCATACTTTCCAGGTTCTGCCAATTAAACAGATCCTTTCTGCAGCAAGGAAAGACCAGAAGGAGCAAAATACAACTGTGATTGGGGAAAAAAAGTCTTCTCACTCACACAGAGACATACACACATTTCTCTCATTCCCCTTCTTTCCAAAGCAGTCCTTGAATTTAAACCCAAAACTCCCTTTTCTACCCTGGCTACAGACACAAAGGGTCTGTGCCAGCAAGATGGGTTTATGTTTCCTTTTCCTGTTTGGGGCTACTCAATTTTCTCATCCCCCCTCCACCATAAGAAGCAGCACAAATTTACCATATCTTCTTTTGTTAAATTTAACTTAGTAATCAGCTTGTTTTATGTTGGTTTCCCCCAGTTTTCTAACAATTTTCTTAATGGGCTGTGGGGATCTATTTTTAGTTTTGGATTTTTCCTAACCTTTTTCACACATTCCTTCTCCTGGGACCCTCCTGAATTACCCTTGGTTGGTTTACCACACAGTTTTGTTGTCCTTACCAATCTAATGAGACCACGGTTTGCTTCACCAAGCCTCTTTCTCCTTTTACTCAGGAGTTCCCTCACTCCACCTTGCCAGTCCAAAACCTCGGGATATCCACAGCTTGTGTATGTCTTGCCAGTCCTGTGGACCCTCGGGACATCCACAGCTTGTGTATGTCTTGCCAGTCCTGTGGACCCTTGGGGCGTCTTACACACACCTCTCATAGATCTCAGACTCAAACTGTGCTACCCAACCACCCCCGACTGCCTAGGTTTTATTCCTTGGTTTACCCCAAGTTTTACTCACCTAGGTTCGTGCACGAAGTTGCCCAGTCCTTGTACTGGTAATTCTCTGGTCCCCTCTCCTTTCTTACCAATCACTATTTGGTCCGTGGGCCTGGCTCTGTTTTGCTTCCTCGACCTGCGACTGCAACTTTGGACCATTGAAATCAATGGGGCATGTCTTCCTCAGTTGACCTCGCCTCCCGAAGATGCAGGAACAGATACCCAAGGCCCCACGTTGGGCAGCCAATTTGTTGGAAACGTGATTAAAATACCAACAAAATTGAATTGGTAAGAAAAAGAGTTTATTCTGCAGAAAATAGAAAAGCGGTTTGCAAAGCGCGGTGGATCCTGGTGAGAGACTTCAACAGGAAGTTCTAAACCCAGAGACCACACCAAAATATTCAAACACATGACATTATATACATTCTATCCCGACGCCTTGGCCCCTCCTCTGAGGTTACAATCTTATCAGGATCGCCTAAACAAAATACATTATCCCTCCCCCTCAGTTACAGTGTTTAGAACTTCCCTCTGTCATCCTTTTGTTTTGTTGAGTGTGTCTTCTAGCCAAGCCTCCTGGAATCTAGTGCCTACGTGCAGGGCTTGGCTATTGTCTAATCTTTCTATTGTTAATCAATTGTGACCGTTTTATTTTTAAACTTCTCCGTTTCTCACACTACAATGTAACATTTTGCCTTAGCTTCCTGTATTGCTATAATGTAACACTTCACGTTCCTGCACTGTGTCTCTCTCTGAACTTTCATCTCCCTATCCTGTCAGCTAGCAAAGGGAGGAGAAGGAAGAAATACAACCTCCAGAGCCTGGTTTATTTCTCTGCTCTCAAAGAGAAGGTGCGAAGAGCTGTTTAAACATTGCTGCTACAGCCAGAGCCGGACCAATGTTATCTCCCCTTTCCCATGGTGGACTTCTGGGGATTGGCCGGTTTGAACTGTCCAGATGAACTATGGGGTGGGGTTTGCCTGGGGATACTTTAAATTATCGATCTATAAAGGAATCCCTCAGATTCTGTCTATTATTATTATTATTATTATTATTATTATTATTATTATTATTATTATTATTTATTCGATTTCTATGCCGCCCTATTCCGGAGAACTCAGGGCGGCTCACAACACAGTAGTATGCCTGCCATCAGCTTCTCCTTATAAAAGTTCCTTTTGGAAGAGCTTGCTTCCATGAGTTCTGCTTTCTTGGGATGAGGTGTTGAGGTGGGTCCTGACAAATATCATGTTTCTCCAAAAATAAGACTTGGTCTTATAATTTTTTTGCACCAAAAGATGCATTAGGGCTTATTTTGGGGAAAACATGGTATCAGGGTGATTAGCATAGTTGAGCACCCCATCCACCAGCATGCACACAAGAGGTGGTGAGTGCTCAGGCGTTCACCAACTCTTGTACAGCAGCAGCTGCAGCCCGCTGGTGCCTTGGCGCAGCACAGATAAGTCTGAGTGCAGAGGCAGAGGCTGGGAGAGGCAGGCAATCCGGACATACTGTGTGGCTGCCTTCCTCACGGGAGGCTCATGCGGTGGCACTGGCAGCAGGTGGGAGCAGAGGCACAGGGGGGAGGCAGGCAATCCCGACATGCTGCCCACTTCATGCCACTGTCTCTCAGCTTGCCTACAGCCATGCCGGGGCAGGTGTTTCTGATGTGCCATGTGGCTGCGGGCAAGCCAAGAGACTGTGGGATAGAGTGGGCAGTGCATTGGGATCATCTGCCCCAGCACAGCTGCAGGCAAGCCAAAAGATGGTGGGACTCAGTGGGCAGTGCATCGGGATTGCCTGCCTCGTCTTTGTGCCTCTGCTTCTGCCTCCCAGGAGCCAGGTAGCCACACAGTGTGTCCGGATTGCCTGCCTCCCCCCACCTCTGCCTCTGTTCTCGGACTTACCTGTGTTGCACCAAGGTGCTGGCGGGCTGCAGCTGCCTCCTGTGCTGGCCACACCAACCCCCAGACTTATTTTTGCGATAGGGCTTATATTAGGCGCACCCTAAAAATCAGGTTAGGGCTTATTTTCTGAGTGGGTCTTATTTTTGCAGAAACACGCTAGTTTAAAATGTTGTGAAATATGAAGAAAAAGAGGTCTGCTGGTTTGTAAGAGGGGTCAAAGAGGCCATCTATGTCAAAATTGAACAACCATCTCTCAATAGAGGGGGAGGGATACAACATCATCTATCTCTAGTCTACAACACAGTCCTTTCAACAATTCCAAGAAGGCTCCACACACATTTGCACTACTCAGGTGACCCTGAAGAAACAGATAAGCCTCCTGGTAGCACTAATGACTCACTAAAAGAATGCAGATGACCTGCTGTCTGCAAGGAGTATAAATCTTCCCATTCCCCACGATCCAATGAGAGCTGAAGAAGCTTCTTGGATGAGAAGCGAAACATCTTCAAAGAAAAACAAGAAAGTCCAGTTGTTTCATGAAAAAGCATCTTTGGGAAAAAGCTGAGGCTTTATTGTTTTTGTATTTTACTGCTCTGAAAAAAGTCAAAAATCACTTTTTTCTTCTCTTTGCAACTTTCATTTTCTCCCTCTTAGTTCTCTAACTTCATTTTTTTCTGCATTTTTATTTTATAATAAAACTTAAAAATATAATAAAAAGAATCATAGTGTTATGAAGTTGGAAGGATCATCTTGTCCATCCCTCTGCAATGTGCAGAAAAACGAAACCCTTGAACGGTGGCATTCAGGTTCTTCTTATTAAACATCCATATCTTATTTCAAGTGTCACACAGATCTTACCACTAGAAAACTTTTCTTTATGTTTAAACAAAATATAGATAGCTGAAATTTACACCCATTGTTTCTGGTCCTAGTTTATATGGCAATGGAAAATCGCTCCTTACTAAAAGCCTTAGTAAGACTGTACTTAGAATACTGCAACCATTTTTGGCCACCATATTATTAAAAATATGTTGAGACTCTGGAAAGAGTGCAGAAAAGAGCAACAAAGATGATTAGGGGGCTGGAATCTAAAACATAAAACCTAAAATGGTAGGAGGAGAGATGGAAAGCTGACTGAGGGCACACAATGGCTGAGAAACAGGAGAAGTGGTGAGATAGGGGAACAGGGAGGAGAGCCAGCCAGGGAGAGAAGAGGAGAGCTTACTATGAACCGTCCAGGCAGCCCTGTTTGCTGAAGGAAGCAGAACATGTGATGGACAAGCAAACGGGAGCCATGTGGCTGTGGAATGTTGGTGGGAATGGTGGAACGCTGCAGCACAGTAGGCCAGGTTCTACGGACATCAGTAGACCAGTGCCTACAGATGGCAGTAGACTGGGTGCTGTGGATGGCAGTAGATAATCAGTTAACAAATGTACGTAGGAAGCATACCACAGTAATAATGGGCGACTTCAGCTATCCAGATATCAGCTGGGACACAAATTCTGCAGCAAGTGGGAGATCAAACAGATTCCTAACCAACCTAGCCGACAACTTTGTCATCCAAAAGGTAGAGGAAGAACTGGAAATAAAGCTATATTGGACCTAATTCTTACTAATAGAGAAGAAATGAGTTGCAGTTGCTGGAACCTTGGGTGAAAGTAACCACGTCATACTGGAATTCAATATAATGCAAACACAAGCAATAGAAAATAATTCAACCAATGTCCTAAACTTCAAAAGAGCTGATTTTAACGAACTCAGAGAGAACCTAGGAAAGTTTCTATGGATGAAAATCCTAAAGAGGATAACAAACCAAGAAGCATGGGAAACTCTGAAAAATGCGATCATAAAAGCCCAGTCCAGGACAATACCACTGAAAAAGAAAAACAAGAAAGTCAAGAAGAAACCAGCATGGCTGCACAAAGTACAAAAAATGGAAAGAGGGACACATAACTTATTTTCTACAGCAGACAGCCAGAACATGCAAAGATGAAGTCAAGAAAGCAAAGAATGAACAAAGACTTGTAACAGAAATCAAAGATAATAAAAAAGTTTTTTTCAACATATTAATAACAAGAAAAAAGTCAAGAAAACTGTAGGTCCATTAAAGAAAGAAGATGCCAAGGAGGTAACAGGCAGTAGGGAGAAAGCAGAGCTGCTTAACTCATTCTTTGCATCAGTCTTCACACAAGTACAAAAAAATGGAAGGAGGGAGACGTAATGTAACGTAACGTAACGTAACGTAACGTAACGTAACGTAACGTAACGTAACGTAACGTAACGTAACGTAACGTAACGTAACGTAACGTAACGTAACGTAACGTAACGTAACGTAACATAACATAACATAACATAACATAACATAAAACAGACAGCCAGAACATGCAAAGACGAAGTCAGGAAAGCAAAGGCTCAGAATGAACAAAGACTTGCAACAAAAATCAAGGACAATAAAAAAAGTTTTTTTCAACATATTAATAACAAGAAAAAAGTCAAGGAAATCGTAGGTCCACTAAAGAGAGAAGATGCTAAGGAGGTAACAGGCAGTAGGGAGAAAGCAGAGCTGCTTAACTCATTCTTTGCATCAGTCTTCACACAAAAAGAAATTATAATCCAACACACCAAAAAAACTACTGCAAAATACAAACTAGAAACAAAAATCAAAATAAGCAAGAAAATGGTAAGAGAACACCTATCCGACCTTGACAAATATAAATCACTGGGACCCAACAGATTACATCCCAGAGTTCTGAAGGAGCTGGCAGATGTTATCTCAGAACCATTGCACCATATCTTTCAAAAATCCTGGAGCACTCAGGAAGTACCTGAGGATTGGAAAAGGGCTGTTGTGATTCCCATCTTCAGGAAAGGAGAAAAAAAAAACAGATCCAGGAAACTACAGACCAATCAGTCTAATATCAATACCTGGGAAGATCCTGGAAAAGATAACCAAAAACAGATTTGCAAACAGCTAGAAGCAAATAAAGTTATAACTGGTAGCCAGCATGGGTTTGTTAAAAATAGATGATGCAAAACCATTATTTCATTCTTTGATAAAGTGATCAAATTAGTAGACCAGTGAAATGCTGTGGACATAGTGTACTTAGATTTCAGTAAGGTATTTGACAAAGTAGACCATAATCTACTGCTTGGTAAGCTAGAAAAAGGTGGAATAGACAACATCACCACCAGATGGATCTGTAGCTGGCTGACAAACTGTACTCAATGACTAGTCCTCAATGGCACTACAACCACATGGAGAGAAGTAAGCAGTGGGGTACCGTGGGGTTCCGTATTAGGCTCAGTACTCTTCAATATCTTCATCAATGAGGTAGATGAGGGAATAGTATGAGTATCATCAAACTTGCAGATGACACTAAACTGGCAGGAATAGCCAACACCCAGAAAACAAGCTCAGGGTTCAAAAAGATCTTGACAAACTGGAACAATAGGCCCTATCCAACAAAATGAATTTTAATGTGGAGAAAAGCAAAGTTTTACATTTAGGCAGGAAAAATCAAAGATATAAGTAGATTAAGTGAGACCAGATTAGACTTGGCTCAAAAACAGTAACTGTGAGAGGGACCTTGGACTATGAGCCAGCAATGTGCAGCAGCAATCAAAAAAGCTAATACAATCCTGGTTTGCATAAACAGAGGCTTAGAATCAAAATCACACGAAGTATTAACACCGCTTTATAAAACCCTAGTGAGACCATACCTGGAATACTGCAACCAATTTTGGTCCCCATGCTACAAAAAAGATGTGGAGACCTTGGAAAAAGTTCAAAGAAGAGCAACTAAGAGGCCTGGAGTCTAAAATATATGAAGAACAGCTGCAGGAATTGGGTCTGGCTAGTCCAGGGGTAGGCAACCCTAAACACTGAAAGAGCCATTTGGACAAGTTTCCCACCGAAAACAAAACACTGGGAGCCGCAAAACCCTTTTGATATCTAAAATGAAGATAACACTGCACATATCCTTTCTTACCTTTTATATGTGTGTGTGTGTGTGTGTGTGTGTGTGTGTGTGTGTTTGTGGGTGTATATATAAAATAAAGGTAAAAAAGGATATATGCAGTGTTATCTTCACTTTAGATGTCAAAAGGGTCTCTCTCTGTCTGTCTGTCTCTCTTTCCTCTCTCTCTCTTTCTCTTTCCTTTCTCTTTTTCCTCTCTTTCTCTTCTCTTTCTCTTTCCTCTAACTTTCTCTCTATTTCCTCTCTTTCTGTCTCTCTCTCTTTCTCTTTCCTCTTTCTCTTCTCTTTCTCTTTCCTCTTTCTCTCTTTCCTCTCTCATTCTCTTTCCTGTCTCTTTTTCTTCTCTTTCCTCTTTCTCTCTTTCCTCTCTCTCTCTTTTCAATCTTTTTTCTCTTTCCTCTTTCTCTCTCTTTTCTCTCCCCCTCTCTTTCTTTCTCTCTTTCCTCTCTTTCTCTCTCTCTTTCCGCTCCCTCTCTCTCTCCCTCTTTCCTCTCTTTTTCTCCTTCCTCTCCCCCTCTCTCTTTCCCTCTTTCCTCTCTCTCTTTCTCTCTCTTTCTCTTTCCTCTCTCTCTTTCATCTTTCTCTCTTTCTCTTTCCTTTCTCTCTTTCCTCTCTCTTTATCTCTCTCTTTCCTCTCTTTCTCTCTTTCCTCTCTCTCTTCTCTCTCTTTCTCTTTCCTCTCTCTTTCTCTCTCTCTCTCTTTCCTCTTTCTCTCTTTCCTCTCTTTCTTTCCTCTTTCTCTTTCCTCTCTTTCTCTTTCTCTTTCCTTTCTCTTTCCTCTCTCTTTCTCTCTCTCTTTCCTCTCTCTTTCTCTGTCTCTCTCTCTCTTTCTCTTTCCTCTTTCTCTCTTTCCTCTCTCTTTCGTCTCTTTCTCTTTCCCTCTCTTTCCTCTCTCTTTCTCTTCTCTTTCTCTTTCCTCTTTCTCTTTCCTCTCTCTTTCTCTTTCTCTTTCCTCTTTCTCTCTTTCCTCTTTCTCTCTTTCCTCTAACTTTCTCTCTGTGTGTGTCTTTCCTCTTTCCTCTTTTTCTCTTCCTCTTTCCTCTTCCTCTTTCCTCTAACTTTCTCTCTTTCCTCTCTCTTTCTCTGTCTCTCTTTCCTCTTTTTCTCTTTCCTCTTTTTCTCTCCCTTTCTTTCCTCTCTCTTTCTCTTCTCTTTCTCTTTCCTCTTTCTCTCTTTCCTCTCTCTTTCTCTTCTCTTTCTTTCATCTTTCTCTCTTTCTTCTCTCTCTTTCTCTCACTCTCTTTCTCTCTCTCCCTCTCCCTCCAGGTGAGGAGAGAGAGAGAGAGAATGAAAGGCAGATGGTGCCGAATGGGCGGGGAGGGGAGAAGGATGGGAGGCAGTAGCTCCAGTGGTGGCAGCGGCGGCCTGGCAGTGGCCCCTGCAGCATCATCGGGGATTCCCGCTGCCCCCAGCCCGGCCGCCGCATCCTCAGCCAAATGGGCAGGGAGGGGGAGCAGGACGGGAGGCAGCGGCTCCGACAGCAGCCACTGCAGCATCGTTGGGGTCCCCGCCGCCCCCGGCCTGGCCACCACCCCCACCGCATCCTCAGCCACTTCGCCAATGCAAGAGGAGGGCGCCAAAGCCGGGTGCACCATGGGCGGCTGCTCCGGCAATGGGAGGTACCGCTGCGGGGACAAGGGGGCTCCCAATCGCCGCCAGCCCTGCTGCCCTCGCAGCACAAGGTCTCCTTCTCCTGTAGCACTGAGGACGGTGGCGGCTCCCCGAAATTGGCCGAGGAAGGCGCCACCGATGGGGCTGAGGTGGGGCCAGGCAGTGGGGAGCCCTGCAGCAGCCAGGCAAGCTTCATGCCTGACTGCTGCCCAGCCCGGCCTGGGAAGACATGTGGCCAGCTCGGCTTCCCAGGGAGCGATGCCCCCACTGGCTGCCAGCCCAGCCATGACTGCCACCCGGCCCGGCCTGGGTAGACATGTGGCCAGCTCAGCTTCCCGGGGAGCAATGCTCCCGCTGGCCACTGCCAAAAGCCATGACTGCCGCCCGGCCCAGCCTGGGGAGACATGTGGCCGGCTCGGCTTCCCGGGGCGTGATGCCCCCGCTGGCTGCTGCACCAGCCATGACTGCCGCCCGGCCTGGGGAAACATATGGCTGGCTCAGCTGCCCAGGGAGCGGCCCCGGGACGGCCCAGGAAGTGATGCCCCAGCTGAGACTGCTGCCTGGAACAAGTAAGCTGGGGGGGGCGCGCCACCTGCCCCGCGGCCACTTTGCGGCAGTGCTCCATGGACTCAGAGCCCCCTCCCTCCCCCTGCCACTGACCCTCTCTCTCCGGCTCTGCTGCTGCTTGGCCAACAGTCGTGCCAGCTGGGTGTCGAAGGGGCTACTCTCCCTCAGGGCTGCGGTTTGCGGGAGGGCTGGCCCACTCAGCGGAGGCTCAGGAGGGCCGCTCCCAACCGGGATCTTGGGGCTTCCCTGCATGGCTCCCCAGCCACGTGAGCCTCAGACAGGGCCAGCCCGGGAAAGGGACTTCCTGGCTGTCCTTCTCCCAGGGGGTGGGGCACCCGGGCGCAGGGCCAATCAGGAGCCCTGCGAGGGGGCAAATCCATATGAGAGAGAGAGAGAGAGAGAGAGAGAGAGAGAGAGAGAGAGAGAGAGAGAGAGAGAGAGAGGAAGTGCAAGTGCCTCTCTCTCTCTTTCCTTGTCTCTCTCTGAAAATGGCGGAGGAGGCTCTGGAGCCACAGGGGATGGCTCAAAGAGCTGCATGCGGCTCCAGAGCCGTGGGATGCCGACCTGTGGGCTAGTCTAAAGAACAGAAGAAATAGAGTGACATGATAGTAGTATTCCAGTATTTGAGAGGCTGCTACAAAGAAGAGGGGGTCAAATTATTCTCCAAAGCACCAGAGGGCAGGACAAGAAACAATGCTTGGAAATTGATCAAAGAGAGAAGTAACCTGGAATTAAGAAAGTTCCTAACAGTGAGGAAAATTAACCAGTGGAACAGCTTGCCCTCAGAAATTGTGGGCACCCCATCACTAGAGGTTTCTAAGAAGAGAGTGGATGGTCACTTGTCTGAGATGGTATAGGTTCTCCTGCTTGAGCGGTGGGCTGAACTAGAAGACCTTGTAGGTCCCTTCCAGCTCTATTCTGTTTTGTTCTACTGCACTCTACTCTACTCTACTCTACTCTACTCTACTCTACTCTACTCTACTCTACTCTACTCTACTCTACTCTACTCTATTCTTATATGAAGAACGGTAGCAGGAATTGGTCATGTCTAGTCTAGTAAAAAGAAGCACTAGGGATGACACGATAGCAGTGTTCCAATATTTGAAGGGCTGCCACAAAGAAGAATGGCAGCCCCTCAACCTATTTTGTAAAGTACCAGAAGGCAAGACAAAAAACAGTGGATGGAAACTGATCAAGGAGAGAAGCAACGTAGAACTAAGGAGAATCCTACCAGTGATAACAATTAATCAATGGATTGGCTTGGCTTTAGAAGTTGTGGGTGCTCTGGCACTGGAGGCTTTTAAGAAGAGACTTTCAGAGGATATAAAAACCTACTCGCCACATGTGCTCAACCCTTTTTGTCTTCTCTCACTTGCCAGAACCATCTTTCTGTCTGGCTCTTCAATAAACTGCAACCTTCTTTCTAAAGCATATACCATGTTGTTTATTTATCCATGGCTTGGATGAACCAGGATGAAGACTTTTCTTTCAACAGTATCTCACCTGGAATAAACTTCAGAAGGATCCAATCATAAAAATCTCTCATTATTTTAAAAAGGCAGCCCCAGCCAAACTGAGAACACTGTTTTCCCTTTCATTGCATACTGACCTTCCAGTTCATTCCCAAATGCTGAACAAAGTTGAACTATTCCAAAAGCAATTTGAATTCCCAGATAAACATTGACATGAAGGCATAAGACACTGCCTTCTTCTTTACTGTTATAATAAAATTCATTGCTGAATGTTTTTCTAAATTACATCCTGTTTGTAACATGCTGCCTGGCACTAACAGCAAACCATTCTTGTAGATATTGGTCCATGTCTTTCATTCTTAACGGTGTTTGCAACTGATTTGTTCTTCATGTTTCCATCAATGAATGGAGCTTGATTCAGGTGAGTAAGATAAAAATTAATAAATGTTGCATTTTAAACAAATTAGGGTAATGTTTATACAGCTGCTGATAACTCAGCCAATTTCATTATTCAATGAAAATGAAAAATAAAATTCTTCCTTATTCAAGAAGAAAAAAGTGGGGTGGAAGAAATGTAAAAAATATGCAGTGTGCTGGGTGGAAACTTTTGGCTCCTCATACAATCAGCATGCCTGGTTGTGAATAGCATAATAATTTCTGCTATGGAAACCCGATATGGTATGAGTACTGTTCCATAAACAAGACCAGGCAAGAGAGTCATTAATTTTCCCTCCCCAAAGCAAATTTAGAAAGAGTGAAGAGAATAAGCTTGAGGGTAGCAGAATCTGGAAGATGAGCAACAAAGGTGGTAACAAAGCCCATAGGCCATAGTCATTCCAGAAGCCAACTGAACAAGGCAGACTGGGAACTTGTCAATGGCAGCCTGACACTGCTGGAGGTCAGGCAAGGTTGGCTAATAGCAACCTAATTGCATTTAAAATTCAAGATAGAAGCCCATTGTTCTGTCCTCACCACACGTTACCCTGTGTGTAGTTCAACATGCAGATAAATCCTCCTATCCTTTAAAAAGCCAGACTGTAAAAGTAAATCTTGATACTTTATTAAAGAACAGGATAAGGTGAAACAGTGATGCTATGTATGGGATATAGATTTTTGTCTTCAGAAGAACATTTGTCACAGACTAAGATGGATTCTTCTAGATGTTGCTGTTACCTCAGAATGTTACAAAATAGAGTGTGGCTTGTCAGGATGCAGCCTTTTTCCAGAATAAGGGATGATGGAGTATGAATGCCCTGTAGGGTCAAACACCATCAAATCAATTTCCAAATATTGATAGATTTGTGTTTGGCTGGATGGAGCTAAAGACATGTTAAAGAACAACAACAGCAATAAAAATACACAAATTATATGTTGGAGGCATGAAAACCATCTCTTTTTTTGTCACCTGACTTCTGATATTTGGACAGGAATATACCAAAAGGGAAACCCTATACCCTGGCAAACTTTCACCCAACTTGGCTTCCAAATAGAACATGATCACAAGATGAGCTTCTCTGGAAAGCTCTGATGGACAAAATAGTTTCCCGGTTGTCTGCCACAATGACAGAAGCCTTATCATGGAGTTGTACAACTTGTTGTTGTCTATGATAAAAACATATGAGCAACCTTGTAGAGCAAAGGTGTCTGCTTCAACCTTTATACACAGAAAATGTAGAACAGTGAGATATCATTGGCTTTGATTAAAACTTCAGCTTTTCACTTCTAATGCTCAAGGGAATTTTAGTTTTGTGGCTTATTATCAGCAATTTCTTTTCTGTATAAATTTTCTTTTAAAGGCTAATATGGCTGCTGGTCACCCTTAAACTGTTTCCTTCTGAGATGCTACCATGTAAGTGTTTAGACTTTAGCTTGTGAAAGATATCCATCTTGAAATTGACAAGATAGCTGAATATCTATCCATTCAGATTTTTCTAGATGGTAGATGACCTTATTTTCCAGGAATGCATCACTGATATCCTGCAGGAAGCAGGGTAGCTCTAGAAAAATATATCTGGGACAAGAATGTCCTTGAACTGGGAATGCACAGAGCAGATGTCATATTTTAGTACCAGAAGGAACTTTATTTTCTATCTTTCCAGTAGACTTTTCAATTACTGCTTCCAAAGATTTTTGATTTAACCATCACTAGCACATTAGCTATAGCTTGGTGTATCTTTTGCATGGTTAAGCAATAGCTGGGAGATCAAAGCCCGACTTCTTTTTTACAGATGCAAATGAAAGAAAATGAAAAGAGGTGTAAAAGCACAGGAAATGGAGATTTTTGCCTGGAAAAAAAAGTTGAATATTACTCCTTCCTGCCTTCTCCATAATACACACAGCTTAGACCTGCACACTTTGTACAGCAAACATGGTTTTCACAGTTATGTCAGGTTTTTTTTCTTGTATCAACTTTGGGGGGGGGCTTAATCTGGCTGGGGGACAGCTTGGGCTGTTGCTCCTCCAGGCATGCATGCAGATGTTTAAAATCCCTGTAATTACCAGAATTTTACAACCGGAATAAGCGTTACAACAACATGCACAAACAGTCTCACAGAAAAGATTGATGTATGTTTTGTGGGCTTTCATCCTATTGTGTTCCATCTTTCTTTAAAAAATTATTGTCTTTCATGTACAGCCCTCCTAAAATTTTTCATTGTTGTTCCATGTTATTATAGAAGATCAAGAAAGTAGTGATAACAGATTTTGGGCCAAACATTTGGGAACAAATATTTGGTATATGCAGTCTATTCTTGATTAATCTCACTCAAAATCCAAGTTACTTATTGTTGTGAGTGTCTCTGGCCAGGCTAGATACTTGTCCGATGATGATTATGACTCAGCACCGGCAGGCCCTTCTGGGTGTGTTCTCCTCCCGGCAGCTGAGCCAGATACCACGGAGATTGGTATGCATGCTGAGTCAGAGGAGGATGACTCAGATGTGGGCCAGGAAACTAATTGGCTCGATCCACGATACCGACGGGCTGATAGGCGTAGGGGTCGGTTGGGTGGACGACGAACGTGACCTGGGAGGCTATATTAACAGGGAAACGGAAGCCTCTGTTTTAGTCACGAGCAACGTTGTGCTCAAGAAGAGACCTGAGAGATTTCACAGTGAGTTTATAACTGGTGTTCTTAGTGTGCTTGTGGAAACTGTTAAATAAAGCCGTGTGTTTTGAACTGACTTCGTGTGCACTCTTAACGACCTCGTTAAGGGGATTCTTGGCAGCTGAGAGGGGCTAGACAGAACACTTATAGAGCATCACTTCTGCTGATTGTGGGCTGCCTGCAATTTGGCAGTTCAAATCTCACCTGGCTCAAGGTTGACTCAGTCTTCCATCCATTACATCCAAGATGGCGGCAGGGTAGGAAGCAGCATCGGATCACAGGGAGAGAAGTAACCAAACCAAGTAGGAAGGTAATAGGAGGGGGGAAGGGGAGAAAAAGAGGCAGAAAGTTAGATAAAGAAGATAGAAAGGATAAAGGAAAAGAAGAAATTGGGGCAAGGAGGAAAACAGCAGCAAACAGGAGTACAGCAAACGAATGGCTGCACGTGGAGTCAGAGGCAGTTGGCAGCAGAGAACAAGAGAGCCAGCTCAAGAACACAGCTAAGCAGCTCAACACTGGGGGAAAAAAATAAAAGGCAACTGAGAGCAGTGAACCTGAACCGGAGTGCCCCCCCCATCTGACAGAGCAGCTGTGCAGGATCACAGTTAACAAATGTATGTAGGAAGCATACCACAGTAGTAATGGGAGACTTCAAGTATCCAGCTATCAACTGAGAGACAAACTCTGCAGTGAGTAGGAGATCAAACAGATTCCTAACCAAGCTAGACGACAACTTTGTCACTCAAAAGGTGGAGGAGGGAACTAGACGTAAAGCTGTACTGCACTTAATCCTTACAAATAGAGAAAAATGATAGAGGGAATCAAAATTACCGGAACCTTGAGTGAAAGTGACCACATCATACTGGAATTTAATATAATGCAAATACTAGCAATAGAAAACAATCCAACCAATGTCCTAAACTTCAAAAGAGCTGACTTTAAAAAACTCAGAGAGAACCTAGGAAAGATCCCATGGATGAAAATCCTAAAAGGGAAAACAACCCAAGAAGTGTGGGAAACCCTGAAAAATGTGATCACAAAAGCCCAGACCATCACAATACCACTGAGAAAGAAAAACAAGAAATCCAAGAAGAAACCAGCATGGCTGAACAAAGATCTCTCTAAAAAACTAAAAGACAAAAAGGACAAATACAAAAAATGGAAAGAGGGGCACATAACTAAGGCCGATTATCAGCAGACAGCCAGAACAAGCAACGATGAAGTCAGGAAAACAAAGGGTCAGAACGAACAAAGACTTGCAATAGAAATCAAAGATAATAAAAAAATAGTTTCTTCCAACATATTAACAACAAGAAAAAATCAAGGAAACTGCAGGCCCACTAAAGAGATGGCAAGGAAATTACAGGCAACAGGAAGAAAGCAGAGCTGCTTAACTCATACTTTGCTTCAATCTTCACACAAAAAGAAACTATAATACAACACACACAAAAAAACCACTGCAAAAGACATATTAGACACAAAATTAAAATAAGCAAGAAAATGGTAAGGGAATACCTACCCAACCTTGATGAATATAAATCACCGGGACCCAACAGACTACATCCCAGAGTTCTGAAGGAGCTGGCAGATATTATCTCAGAAACATCGCACCTCATCTTTCATAAATCCTGGTGCACCAGGAATTTGGAAAAGGGCTGATGTGGTCCCCATCTTCAAGAAAGGGGAAAAAATGGAGCCAGGAAACTACAGACCAACTAGTTTAACATCAATACCTAGGAAGATCATAGAAAACATAATTAAGTTGATCTACGAACAACTAGAAGCAAACAAAGTCATAACTAGTAGCCAGCATGGGTTTGTTAAAAACAGATCATGCCAAACCAATCTTACCTCATTCTTCGATAAAGTGACTAAACTAGTAGACCATCGAAATGCAGTGGACGTAGTATACTTAGATTTCAGTAAGGCATTTGACAAAGTAGACCACAAGCTACTCCTTGATAAGCTAGGGAAAGGTGGAATAGACAACATCATCACCAGATGGATCTATAGCTGGCTGACAAACCGTACTCAACGAGTAGTTTTCAATGGCACTACATCCACATGGAGAGAAGTAAGCAGTGGGCTACCACAAGTTCCCGTCTTAGGCCCAGTACTCTTCAATATCTTCATCAATGACGTAGATGAGGGAATTGAAGGGGAACTCATTAAATTTGCAGATGACACCAAACTGACAGGAGTAGCCAACACCCCAGAAGACAAACTCAGGATCCAAAAAGATCTTGACAAACTTGAACAATGGGCCCTATCCAACAAAATGAGTTTCAATGTGGAGAAAAGCAAAGTTTTACATCTAGGCAGGAAAAACCAAAGGTACAAATACAGATTGGATGAGATCTGGCTTAAAAATAGCAACTGTGAGAGGGACTTTGGAGTCCTAGTTGACAATCACTTGACTATGAGCCAGCAGTATGCAGCAGCAGCCCAAAAAACTAATACAATCCTGGGTTTTTTAAACAGAGGCATAGAATCAAGATCACGTGAAGTATTAGTTGTTGTTGTTAGTTGCGAAGTCGTGTCTGACCCATCGCGACCCCATGGAAAATGTTCCTCCAGGCCTTCCTGTCCTCTACCATCTTCTGGAGTCCATTAAAGCTCACGCCTACTGCTTCAGTGACTCCATCCAGCCACCTCATTCTCTGTCGTCCCCTTCTTCTATTGCCTTCAATCTTTCCCAGCATTAGGCTCTTCTCCAGTGAGTCCTTCCTTCTCATTAGGCGGCCAAAGTATTTGAGTTTCAACTTCAGGATCTGGCCTTCTAAAGAGCAATCAGGGTTGATCTCCTCTAGGACTGACCAGTTTGATCGCCTTGCAGTCCAGGGGACTTGCAGGAGTCTTCTCCAGCACCATAGTTCAAAGGCTTCAATTCTTT